>OY744476.1:194454538-194903722 GCA_963556175.1 Tipula confusa | reverse complement strand
CATTGAAACAAATCGAGAACAAATAAAATTACTCACATGAACATAAACCGAAAAGTCGTTAATGATATTGCTGGTTTCAGGATAACTCATTTTGTGCAACATATGGCATATTAGATTTTCCATGTTGAATGTGAAAAAGGGACGGTATAAAATCAAAAAATTAGAACTTAATGAATAATTAACATGATCAAGAGCCAGAGTTAGGCAGATGAAGTATAAATAATGTGGGTATTTATTAGAGCGGAGAACAAACTTCTGTGAAATGCATGAAGTTTTCTCAACAGACAACCGACTATATCCAACTACATTAATTAGCATTGACAGGCAATTAACTTAGAGTTAACTATTTAAGGTGTTTTTAAGCATCAAACTATCAGTGTGCTTTAGTAATAGTTACAAAATACTACACTTTATAACACGTTGATTAAAGACGGAAATGGAAGATTAAAGGGAGATTTATTTAATAAAGTACAACTTCTTTTTTTAAGTAAGGCAACAGGTTATAGAGATTTTCTATAAGCGCCTACATCAGTCGCATATCTAGGTTTGCGGATAGTGAGATTATAAAAATTTCAGACTGTATGTTATAAAAATTTGTAAAAATTTCAGACTGTCAGGGTTCATTGCTTTTGATTGACTTCGATTTGGTGGAAAACGTACTCTTCTCGGAGACAATTTTCGACTTCAATATGAGCTGACAACATGATAGACACCTTAATTTATAATAAAGCCACCGTTGTTCATGCAATTATAAGAGAATCAATCACAATTAAGAATATTAAGTGAATGTCAAAGAAAGTTAAACTTAGTCTAAAAACTGTCAGAGCTGACAAACTAAATGACAGAATTTCTGAAATAGGATTAAATTTTCTTGACCCAGTTTATTGATAACGTCAACTTTATAATGCTTTTTGACTTTTTTAATTTAGATAAAGATATTAGACACATAAGAATAATTACATAGGCCTTAAACTAAAACTTAAATTTAAACCAACCATGATCATGAATATTCGATCAAACATTTCTAGACCATTAAAAACATATAATGTAACCACATTTTTAAACATATTAAAAACAAATCGATCGATTTTATTTAACTTACCAAGGCCAATAACAATCAATTGTCAGTTTGTAACAATTCATACTAATTACATACTTTAAAATCAATGAAAAGTGTTTCAAAAGATTTAAATTCAACTTGATCTTTGTTATTGCCTTTTTGTTACATTTTTGTTAAATTTGTTCAACTCAAGTAAACGTATTATTTACATCTTTGATGAGATCAAATCTTCATCCATACAAAACCAATTGATAATTTATTATTGCAATCAAATTATAAATTTATTAAATCAAATCACGTTGCCAATAAAAAAAAAACTAAAAACTTGGAACGAAAGCTTTCTTTCGAATTTACCATCTAAAATTACAAAATAAACTACACAACTATTACTTTCAATATAATACATGTGTAAACGCTCAGACACACACTCACCTTTAAGCACACAAACAATTTTTGTTTCAAAATCGCGTCATATTTAAATTAATTGATTTTTTAATAATAGCAACTTAATTTAATAAGAATAAATTTGTTATAAGGAAATACCTATTTTAGTGCACACACACACACACATACATAATAAAATAGTTTTAATATTAACGGAACGTTATAAACCAAATCAAAAAAAATAAATAAAAAATTAAACGTTCGTGGATAGAATTTTAAAAACTATTTTCACTTTCAATATGTAACAATACGAATTTTCCTTTATATAGGTAAATGTGTGACATCACTAAGTTAACCATAAATATGTTATGTGGTGATCGATTTTTCAGGGGGTGGGTATAGTAATGTTTTGTGATAACACATGCAAATTTTTGGTTCAAGAAGACACAAAAGAAATTTAAATTTTTGTATAAAAATGTTGATATTTGTGAATTTAAATTATAACAAACCAAGTGTTTCAATCAATCAGTTGTTTAATTTACAAAATTAATTAAATTTACAATGGCTTTTATTAAAGTAAGTTATAGAAATGTGTAATAAGTAAAATTTGATCTAATACTTTGTTTATTTATTTTTTTTTTTAATTAGATTTTCTGTTTAGTTGCTGTATTTGCTGTTGCCGTTCAATGTGGTGTTTTATTACCAGCACAACGTCTTGTAGCAGCATCAGCAGCCGATGATGAATATGATCCTGCACCACAATACTCGTATGCATATAACATTCAAGATTCTTTGACCGGAGACAGCAAAAGTCAACAAGAAACACGTGATGGTGATATTGTTCGAGGATCATACTCCCTTGTTGAACCAGACGGTTCACTACGAACAGTTTTCTATACCGCTGATCCAATCAACGGTTTCAATGCAGTAGTACAACGTGGACCAGCTGTTTTACCAGCCGTAGCTCCAGTTGCTAAATATGTTGGTTAGAACTTATTACTAAACAGAATATCCACACTTATAAGACTTGTAAATAGGCATTGAATATGTTGTTTTTTATTTAATTGTTAATAATATAGTAAAATTTAAAAATAGAAATTTATTTGTTTAAATATTATTATTATATATTACCATTTATCTAGATCGATCTATAACATATACTTTGTACGATCGTTTGTTGGCCAACAACAGCGAGCATACTGTGAAGTCTCAATGTACTCGAACAGGTATAGTGAAAGTATAATAAAATAATAATAATAATAAACCGTGATTGTGCATATTTCTCAGATCAAACTAATGATCATTCATTATAAACGATCATATATCCATTGATGTAATTACTAATTACTCTATTAATAATATTGATCTTCGTTATTTAATTTAACGAACAAATTATTTTATGATCATTGTTTATGTTTTCAGATATTTTTAATAAGTTGATGTTTTAATTAAAAATAAAATGGATATGTTGGTAAATTAAAATATTTTAATGATCTTAAGAATTGTAATGATTAGGTGTCGTTAAATTTTAATTATTATCTTCGAACATTTTTAGGCGGTCAAAGAAGGTTAATAAGAAATAAAATTAAGAGACGCACGTTTTTCTGCTTCTGTTGATTTTAAATTTGTAGAACTTTCTTTATTTTTTTTTCTGAAAAACTGAATTTTTTAGAAAATTTTAATTTTTTACTGTAATTGTTTATCAGTTGGTGCCAACATATTTTTCATAGTTGTAAGGATTTAATTGGTCAACTTAATTTTTGCAAGAAAATGTAAATAATATCTTGCAGTGTAAATTTCGATTTATGCAAAACATGAAAAATTATTTTAGATCTAAATTTATTACTAACTTTAGAACGCCATAAATATACTAAATTAATGAAATTCAAATTCTTTAGAATTATTTTAACGATGAAATTTCCAATTAGCATATAACCGCGAAAGAGTTGGGTGAGCTTCGGCCCCAGAAAAGATTGTAGGGATTAAAAATAATAAAAAAATTAAAAAAAAAGTGCATTAAAAAGACGCACACACTTGAAAAAAAAATATTTCAGCATCAGACAAGCTGACTGTGACTCTTTACATTACATGACTATCGATGAAAATTTGAATTCACTGCGGTACCATTTTAGGATTCTGCAATCGACGTAACTGGATACCATTATAAAGTTCTTGTTGACGAATATTTAAAGTTGGATGTTTTATCAAATATTAGATCGCATTCACATTGTTTGAATAAATTTATTTATGGTCAACAGACACCGCCAACCACAGGTGCTTGGAAAGCCGTGGCTGATCAGTGGAAGAAGTGTAATTTGTTCAATTATATTGGTACTGCTGACGGAAAACCAAAGGCAATAGGCGCGCCACCAAATATTGGTAGTGTTTACTACGCCAATAAAGGATTCAAAAGCATATTATTAATTGCCTTTGCTGAAGCAAATTGAGCATCGCAATTGTGTGTTTGGAGTTTTGCACGCACCATCGATTCAGAAATTCTTGAATTAACATCACCAACACATGAATTAGGACAAATTATACCAGTGACTGAAGGTTATAAAACAGTTTGGTCAAAGTTGCTTATACATATCGGACCGCATATACAAATATCGGTTTAGCCGTGCCCGCGATTTTGTCAAAAACGAGTGAATTACGGCAGCACGTTTTGCGGAAACCGATATCGTTGAACGCTGGAAAAAACAAAAAGACTAGGTTCGCGTGTTGTGCACTATACAGCTTTTGATCACCACTAACAAAATTACACACCATCTCAATCGGTTAACCGTTAACTATCGTTTAACTTTGATTCGGATGCTCTGCTTCGGCAGATTTGCTCTACTTCAAGAAATAACTTTTTTAATTGTTGCGGTAATGGAGATGGCCAGTAGATTTGAGACTGAATTTGGGAATTTGGGTCGGGAGATTTTTGATCAAACCAAACAGTTGAATGAAAAGGTTTTAGTGGTTATTATGCTTACTACCTCCGACAGTTATGAAACCCATTATTTTATTTCTGTGGTTTGTCAAAGTCAAATATCGTATGAGTGTACAGTTGTGTCGATAATTGATGGTAATGAAACAACTAGGCCCATTCAAGACCGTTGATTTATCTGGGCATATAATTACACTACATCAACTCGCCTGCAGCGCTGCACAGATTATTAAGTGGTCAATTTAACAAATTTTAAAATAACGTAGACTGCAGCTTATTGGGGTCAACCAATGTTACTTGTCTTAAATTTGTTTCTTTCAAGATTTGAGTTGATCCAGATTTATTTAGTAAGCTTCTACAACCTGACTTTTTGCCAACAAGTGATTTAGTGGGAAAGTTTACAAACCAAATCTACAGCACATGCAAATTTTAAAATAAAACATGTATTTGTGTAAGAATGGCGTAAGAATTAATCGACATTATTTATAAAAAGTTTGAGAGCTTTTGAATAAGATAGTTCGTGAATACATATTTAGAAACCAGTAATGACTGAAGAAAGACTGTGGTAAACTATATGTTTATGATGTAATTTTTTTGCTCATAAAAATTACATTATAAAAATATAATTTACATATATATTACAACAATATTTAATATATCGGCCTGCTGCAATTATATTCGTTGAATTTGTCTATTTTGTGATAAACTCATTTGAGAACGCGTTGCAACTTTAACTAATCCCACTTATTTAAAACCTACATTTAATTTAATCACTAGTATTTTAGATCACATAATTAAGTGGGGATACATGCCAGTTTGTTTTGATTTGTTCAACTTAAATGATACAGGACTATACCGCTTAAAACAGACATGCTCTCTTAGTTACACTATGCCACTTAAAAACCAAAATACTAAGTCAATATTATAATTGACTAAACAAAATTAAACCACTATTTAGATAAACATAAGAGATGTTCATCTCACCGTAACCCAAAAATTTACATAACAAACGTTTTACCTAAAATATTTAAGTAGAACTTTAATTGATCACTATAACCACATATAATACCATCATTAATTACTAAATTTCGTAACGTTTATATGTATGTTATATTACAACACAGTAATCATAATTAGTTCAACCACGCTCGACAAAATTACAAAATCTTAGATTTAAAAATAAAATAAAAACATTTAATTTATTCAAAGATTATTTTACTTACTCATGCCGCCATGCACCACGTTCACCATATAAAAATCGTTTGGCACATTTCCATTTGCGTTCGATTTGATTTTGTTTCGCACGTTGATGCGATATCAAATTATTTAAACGTGTTTGCTCTTCACTCTGTTTCAGTCGCCAGGGTATTAAAATTTTTTGTTGAAATTTTTGTCGCGATTCAATCTGAAGACGCGTTCTTTTTTGTGACGACGATTTACACGCTTCATAGCATTCAGCCCAAAATGTGTTAAGCGGTTCCCATAGCGTTAATTCAATTTCTTTTTGATAAGCATCGTGAAGCGGTTTCATCTGAAAAAATATAATTAATTTTATGTTATTAAATAGTTGGACATACTTTCATCGTTTAAACAAAACACCATAACTTTACATGTAAGTTACAATATTAATTTTTTACGACAATTAAAACATTTAGCTATACAAATTGTTTAGCGATGCATTTAAAAGGAACTAATTTATTAAGTCTTAAAGAATTACATGTCTGCTAACACGTAACATACGCGTCATTAAGATTTATAAAAGATTTTCACTTTTCAGTAGTAACATGGAATACTTCTTTAACATTATACGATATGGTATACGGAAGTAATGATACCTTATTGGATTTTTATATTCATTTTTTTATACAATATTTATAAGAAGAAGGCAAGAAAAACAGAAAAAGTGGTTTTGCTACTTAAGATCTTCAAGTTGACGCCTTGTACTTTTATATTCAACTATTAGATTTTATTAAGAACTGTTAGTTATATACAGTAGCATAACATGTATGTTTTTTATTCGCAGGCAGTTTTTAAAGTACCTTTGAAATATTGAAACAAATGCCTTTGAGGTGCTGAATACTCAGTATACTACTTATGACATTTTGTAATAAACAATTTTACTTTGAAATTAACATTGATATAGTTTTATAAAAAATGCTAAATTAAGTGTTTATCAGTAGTTACTAAAATACATTGGGAGGAATAAGAATGTTATAAGAATATTATTTTGGTGCTGGTCAAAATTAGTATAGGCTTTAAACATTTAAGACTTAAACTAACAGGTTCATAACAGCAACGAACTTCTTATTCTCCACGGAAATCCATTTATTACAAAGAGGCTTATTTCAAAGAAAATGAGGCAGATTAATAAAACATCATCTGGAATTAGGAAGTCTTTAATCGACAATTTATACTAATTGCTATGATTGAAATAGCCATAAGTCAGTCACCAGATTTAATGGTTTGTTAGCGATGAAAAATAAACAATGTCCGGCAACATTATGTAACAGTATATCTTAGAGTACTGTCAACATCTAGTCAGATTCAATTTAGAAAACGAAAAAACGAAAACAACGAAATGTTCTTAATATAGCTGTCGGTAAACTAACGACTTTTCTGCTGGGGTAGCAGAAGTTTTAGAGTCCTAAAACATCCTGAGAGGTTAAAGTACTTATCTCTTAGACTATATATCACCTTTAAAACAATTAATTTTATAACCAGACATAATCAAGAAAAATTGTCAGTTATTTTAAAAAATAAGTCAGCATTAACTACGGTATAGAGGCCGTAAACGTGTTTGAACTTCTTGTTAAAAATTGTCGGTTCACGATGTAAGTCAGCACTAAATTGATTCTAATTAGCATCTAAAGCAAGCGATTTCTAAACAACTGTAAGAGGAACCTATAGTTGGCTAACATCATTAATGATTACTAATATGACCAAGAATCTTATATGATTCTAATTTTTAACTATGGTAGGCTAACTAGAATCGCAAATATGCGAGAAACAGCCAGTGCAATAGAAATATTACAGTCGGGAAACGCACGAAATTACGAATAAATGAGAATGTAAGCAAGTTTACGAATGAAACACATGAGACAATAAAATATCAAGTTTGATGGTCGCAAGATACAAGATAAATGCAGAAAGTAGGCTTGTTTACATCTCTAAAAGTTATCGGGATCAGAATGATGAAACCAAATACCGTATGATTTTTTGATAGAAAATGTCTGTCATATTCGACATCTGGATTTTGCAAGAAGCACTTTAAAGTAGTATTTGTGTACATTGCACGAACGTAGAATTATGTGGTTCTATAAAAAATACAGCAAATAACACTTCAATATAAAACTAAGTTAAACAATCTCAACAGCTTAGAAGAAAAATCTTTTAAAGAATTAAAAGAACATCAATGCAGATTCCGCCGATATATTGATTCTGCCAATATAAACCTACATTCCACCAATATATAAGGATAGAAGGTGAGAAATGGGCTTTAAATATCTAAGATAAAGGTTAAAGTTTTGCGGAACATTTCGAAAAAATATTACAACCACATGATGATTAATCTTTAGAATCTTTCTTAGAAAAAAATAGTAACGGTATAGAATCTGAAAAAGCAAGTGAATAAATACTATTAACTTCACTAAAAGCTGGAAAACCACCACACGAAACTTCGTCTTATTGATCAATTTCGCTTTTGCTAGTTGACTAAACTAAACCCTTTCTAGTCTAAAACTCTTATAGAAACTACTAATTAAAAAGGTAAAATCCGATAATCGAAAGGAATATATTAATCCCAAATCGTCAGTTGGGGTTTCATAGCCATCACCCAACAATGCAACAAGTACACAGAATAATCAAAATATTAATTGAGAGAATATTTGTAAAATGAACAACTGCGCTGAATAGAACGTAAAAAGGATTGGGACTCGTTAAGCGTGAATGGTATATCGATATATTTAACTGTAAAGATCGAATAAAGGCAATGTGAACGTGGACTTATGTTTTGAGCTTATTATGTTAGTGTTAGATGGTCATTTAATGGATAACATCACTCAGGTAGATTGAAAGAATTAAAAGGGTTATAAATGCACAGGATATAATCCAAACGTTTAAGAAGAGTCTGTAGAGAAAATTATAGCGGGAAAATAATGAGAGAAGTTTGTTGAAAGGTAAGAAGTATATTAACTTTTAGAATACAAAAAAGATCTAAATATAATTTAGCAAATCAGACTGAACCGTGGTAA
Source organism: Tipula confusa (assembly GCA_963556175.1). Lineage (NCBI taxonomy): Eukaryota > Metazoa > Arthropoda > Insecta > Diptera > Tipulidae > Tipula > Tipula confusa. Next base: position 194,895,096 of record OY744476.1, on the reverse strand, counting down.
TTGGAAAAATGGACATTTAAGGAGGATACGTCATTCGATTGATAATGTGGCCTGTGGGGTGCGTCATATTAGTATATCAATACAAATTAAAACAAAACCATACCAAGAATGATTGGAAATATAAAGATAATCGATGTAAGTTTACTTGTTAAACGACATATACCTTTTGAAATCGATGTAAATCAATCAAATGCTTGAATCGCACACTTCTGAAATAAATGATGATACGCAGGTAAAACGTAATTTAAATTTATACAGTGAAAAGTAAAAAGATGCTCAAAGCGTACACCATACGAAAATAAAACTGGTACATGTACATTTGTATGGTAATAATAATAATAATAATAATAATAATAATAATAATAATAATAATATGAATAATAAAACTGGTAATAATTCGTGTTTTAGCGAAATTCGAATAAGCGCCCAAAGCAAATATAGACAAATCAAATTATACTATACATTAAAACATACCACATGGAAAAGCCCTAAGGCTTAACATATTAAAATTGAGATGTAACCCACACAATTTGCAAATTTAAATAAAGGATGGTAGCATGAACATATTTACTACACAAAATTAGCCCTCTTGATTCATTTTTCATCCGCACAGTGTTTATGGAATTTGAAAGTATATCTATTTTTTATGAATGTCTATTGAAGAACTGTAAGCCAATAATGCACCATGCCGTGCTTAGTCATACTCATTACGTTACTATCATTTTCCAAATAAACTAATCCGCGCAAAGTTAAACATAAAAAAGAACATTTTAGAATTGCTGCAATTTAACGAGAATTATTTTAATTTAAATACGAAACAATAAAAAATCACAACGATAATTCGTTTTTCGTTTTATTAATTGTGCAATGGATCTAATTATCTAAAATAATATAATGATAGTAGCAACAACTATGATGCTTGAGTTTAATGTAAAAAAGAAAATTTGCGCAAAGAATTTCTTTTAAACAATCATATAATTGTATCTTGCACAAAATTTTCTTTATATTCCAATCAAATTTCCTTTTTAATTTTAATTTATATATATATATATATATATATATATATATATATATATATATATATATATATATATATATATATATTTATAGTTATTACTATTACTATCATTACCATTGTAGTTTTTTACTTTTTATTTTATTTTTTTTTTGTTTATTTCGAATAATAAAAGAAGATCTTTTAAGAGAAATTTCTTCAGTTGCAAAAGAAAAGTTGATTAAGGTGTATCAAAAGAAAATTGTGTAAAAAATACATAAAAAAAATGTTATTAATAAAAGCTAACTAACAGAATCGTAAAAAAAATTAAAGTGTTTAAGTGACTTAAATAAAATTTAAGAACAGATTAATTACCGTACAAGATTGATTAAAGAGTGACAAATATTAAATTTAGATTATAAACGATGAAAATTAAATTAATAATATTTATTGTGAGTTTGTATTTGTTATTGTTTGCATACATGATTTGTGCATAATGTATTGCCTGTAGTAAAATTTGGCGGTACATTATCTAATTATGCAGATGTTAGTGAAACTTGAATTTGAAGAGGATTACAATTTTGGCACATTAGTTATATAATAAATCATTTATAATTAATTTTATCTTAAGAAATTAATTGTATACTAAAGTATTTTCCGTCATACTTTAAGATTTAAGTATTACATAAATTATATTATGTCAAAAATTATGTTCGACGAGGTTCCAAACTGTCTACTGAATCTTCTTTTGACGAAAAAAAAATTCAATGTGACTAATACGATATTTGCATATATTTTACATACTGATCGAACTTGAAAGCATCAAATCGATTGATCGTAAATTAAGATAATGCGCAAGATGCGAAAATATTGTAATATGACATTTAGTAATGTCAATAATACAAAAAAAAAAGTATCAAGGTGTTTTTAGTTATTAAATTTTTATCGAATTTATGTGTAGGATATACCTTTTTAGATGTCACAACATTGGATGGTGTTGAAATTGAGTTATAAATTTGCAAATAAATTGATCAACATTTTGTAAACTAAAGCTAGATTACCATGGACGATTGTGTTTCGTTTACTAGTTATAAAAAGAAAATATTTGGAAAAATGTTGTCGTGTAATTGGTACAAACCAATCCCTTAAGTAAACATTTCAGATAATTTTCTTAGCGCTAAGAAAACATTAAACTTAAACTGGCCAGATAAATTTACTTATATTTAAACTAGCTCGAAATCTTAATCGAAATAGATTGAAACATGGTAGAAGTGATTGGGCAATTAAAAGACAATCAATCGATAAGATTGTATAATTTTAAACTGGTTTGTGAAAAGCTATTATTTAAAATTATTATGCGATTATTGAACGAACTAATAGAGACTATCGATCGACAATTCATTCCGATCAAATTTATACGATCAGCAGATATTTCAGTTAAGCTAATTAATATGTTATAAGCGATAATATTCTTCCGACAATATTTAACAATTTATAGATGAACGATTATTGGTATTACAAAATCGATCGTAACAACACTTGATCGATGCATTTTCAATAACAACTAAAGTATAAATCAGACTAAACATCGGTTAATAAAAAAGGCTTTCACCTATACAAAACATTACAATACTGAATATTGCTGTTTTTGTTTTGTTTATACAGGAAGTAACTATTGGATTGTATATACATATCGATGTAATGTCAATGAATTTCTATTCTCGTATACGCTTAATCTTATTAATGAATCAATACCACTTTCTACATAAAAAAAATTGTTATCATTTTTTTTTTTTTTTGCAAAGTCACATTGATTCCAACAACAAAACTATCTAACTTCGCTTATTCTCTTTGTATAAATCTAATACAAAAACTTCTACTTATATTATTAGTTTCGTTACTAGTAAATAAAAATAAAATAAATAAAAATCTAATCACAATTTCTTTTAATAAGTTTTAACACACGAGAGTTTTCAATCTTTGATTTTAAACTTGTTTTGGAATCTAGTTCTTCTCATTTCGTTTCATTAACGAAAATAATCTTGAACGGCATTTTCTCTATATATACATTACAAGAAGAAATCACAATTGGTATAAAGACTTGGACGTATATAAGTATTTTTTTAGTAAGACTTAAGATTAGAATAGAATGGGGATCTAGGACAACTCTCACTACAATGCAAATACTCATTTAACTAATTTATGACTTATGGTATTTATTGCTCAAGTGTATAGTTTATTCGAAAAATAATTAACTTTCTTTGCAATTCTATCGTATTTGACTTTTCTTAATTCTCTACAATAACAGTAAAAATTTAATTGCTCACATTTAAATTATGTTTAGTAATAAAATTGGGGAACATATTATGTAAATGTTAGGAGAAAATACAGAACCATGTCGTCTTAAACGTATATTTCCAAATATAATTAGCAATTAACTGAATGATCGTAGAGATTATTATGAAAATCGCAGTACTTTTAAATTAGAGTTAAACACTTGTGATTCAAGTTGCACAAATTGGGTAATACTGAATTTTAAATTAAATTACCAATATTAATATATTTATGATAGTTTAGTGTTAGTTACCAATAGTTTAATGATCCAATTATGTTAAATATGAAATAGATCGATCACGCATGATCATTGCACAATAATCGATTTTGTACATGTTACCATCATATGCTTACTCATCATATAAATGAAAATGATCAGTTTATTTTTTTTCACTATTTTCAGCTAACCATATTTGTAATTCAAACAACCGTATCACAAACAAGTACGGAAACTCCTACAAATACTACAGCAAATATATCGGATATTAAGTTGGATACGTATGACGCTAATGAAAACGAAACTATACGAACGAAACGTCATCCAGCAGTGTTGATAAAAGCACGACCGATCCGGATTAAAAGATTACCAATTACAACGGTTTATAGACGATATCCACCTTCACATCCACCCTCACATCCACCCTCATCAAAATATGGACCACCGCAGACATCCCAAAATTTATCACCACCAAAACTAAGGTATGGTCCTACGAAACATAAACCGGGTCCTCCCATCGGTGTAGAATATTTATCGTCTAGTGATTTTTTGGATTCATATGGTAAACCGCACTCATCCATATCGGATTCATCATCGCACCATGATTTATTAACTGGTTATAAGGAAACCCATTTAGTAGATACAAACTTATACGATTCATATGAATCGTACAAGACTCCATTACATTTTAGTAGTAATTCACAAAGTAGTAATAGTTATGAGTATTATCCATCACACCAACCTAGTATACCAATAAGTCACAATTATAATAGCGACAGTAGTATTAGTAGTGTTGTAAGTAGCAGTAGTAGTGGTAATAAATTAAAATTTCCATCACATCAACCTGAAACGTATAATGAAAATGTAAACTCAGATAGCTATAGTGGAACGTATTATTCAATTCCTAGTACATCGTATGGTGTACCAAGTAACACGTATGGCGAAGGTCATGTCCAGCAGCCACAAGAACTACAATATTCTTCGTATGCACCACAACATCAATCGCATGTGCAAGATACATATAATTATCAACCTGCTACAGTACAACATAATCCTGCGCCTGCACATAATAGTCATTCAGCTGTTTCGTATAGTCCACCCGCAGATTCGTATAACTATCAACCAGCACCACAGACGCCAATATCGTACAAACCATCGTCTAGTTATCATCAGAATAGTCAGCAAGGAACATATAATTTTGCAGAGCCACCACAATCAAGTAAACCGCAGCATCAACCACCTCAACGTCCGGCCCCATCAAATCCAGTATACTCAAATTCAGTGACATCTTATAATCCACCCGCCAACTATCCAGTACAACATCAACCATCGACTAAACTACAAGGTGCGTATAATACTCCAGTACCAGTATATACAAATAAAAATCGACATCGGGCCACCACAAAACATACCCCAAATGACAACATCATTAATGTACCAACCGAAAAGTATGATTTCCAGCTAAATGAAAGTGATAACAGTGGTAGTCTATATGACACTTCGATTTCATCGTATGACGTTCCAGTTCATTACAATTACGGGAAAGATCAAAAATCGCAAAAGTCATATCCACCCAATGAAAATTTTGAGCCTACTAAGCCAAAAAAAGTGCCATCGCCGCCAATGTTGCCAAATATATACGATCAAGAAGAATTTAGTTCGTTTAAGAAATCAAAAAATGAATCACCAAAGACACGACAACATGACCTTCAAGATTTTTCACAATTTTTCGATGCTGCCGTTTTTAAACCACATACAATCCAAAAATCTAAGAAACAACCAAAACCTTCGTCAAACCGGCCACCAATCACGAATTTAAATGCGTTTGCTTCGTATCAAGAAAGCCTCCCGACAACAGAACAATATTTTGACCAACCAACAACTATACACAGTACATCAACTACAGGAAATCCTCGATTTAGACGGAAGAAACTTACTAAGCCACCATATATTAGTAGTAGTATTCTCATGAATCACCATAATTTAGATACGGATGATTTACGAGATGCATACGGTGCACCAACACATATACATTCTTCTGTAATACGGACCGATGCCATTGCCAAATTTGAATCAATGAAAAATAAAAATCGCCTACCACCACCAAACAAGACTAGTGAAACGAAATCTAAAAATTCGACCAACTCAACCAAATACCATAGCAACTATTCTACAAAACCAAAGGAAATGGAAAAGTACGACGTTGTGTCGATCGAAAAATCAAAATCTCATAGTTTCTATGCGGGAACGATGGCGCCAAATTATGCAGTAAATTTCGCATCAAAACGACATTATGATGTTACAGAAAATGATAGAGATAAATTCGACGATGACGACGACGAAGAAGATAAAGGCAGTAGTAATTCAAAAGATTTTAATGTATTTTCATCCGGATTTTATGTATCAGATGGTTCAGTAGCCGATATCAGTGCTAGCGGTGAAAGTGATTTAAATTCTGATTACTATGATAATGAAGATGATTTTGAGACGGGGTTAAAACATGGACGGGAAGACAATGCACGCAAACCAATTTGGAGCGGAGGACATTTACCAAAAAATCATAAATTCACGTCAAAAGATTTGACAGTGGCCTTATAGTTCTGTAAGAATTTTTTATTTTGTTTATAAGCAATTGTTGATAATTTTTTAATTCTTGTAGAATTTTTAAAACTTGGCACGAAATTAATGAATAAAACCTAATTTTTTAAACTTATATTTCGATGATTGTTTTAAATAATTTTTAAGTATAACATGCACTAAAAATCAGGTTCGTCACTTGGTATAAAAATAAAAATTTAAATTTTTTGTTAGCTTACCTTTTTATCCACGAAATTAGTCCACTGTTTACTTGTACTGTACATTTGAAAATTATGGAAAAATATTGGGCCAGATGATGGAGGCGGTAGATCTGGTACTGTAGAGCTTAAACTAAACACATTTCTAGATTTTTCCAACAGCGCTTTTAATACCGGCATCAAAAACGAATACTGCTCTGAATTTCCTACATCTATTGCATTCTCCAAAGCTTTACTGATCGAGTATATCAAATAACCAATTTCTTGAGGTTCCTGATTATTTCTATTTTGTAAAATTCCATGTAATTTCGCGGTGGCCATCGCTACTATATCCGAGTCCGAATTATGCGAACATTTCAACAATAATCCCATACACAATCGGGTCATTTCTTGCCAATCATCGGTGCTCGTATTTTGAAATACCATAAGCGCATCCAGAATTGCAAGTACACCATCTAACAATTTCGTTGAACATTTTTTCGAATCATCTTCATTCGGATCTAGTACCGCCAGATCATAAACCATTCGTAACAATTGAGCTGCATTTTGCTGGTGTTGTAAATTTTGGGGACCTGTTTCACCGAGATCAATTAAAGATGCTTGCACACCCATTTCTAATAATCGAAGACGTAGCGTTAGATGGGAACAATATAGTTCGTTATTTAGTCCGAGCAGATTTATGCATGCCATTACTTGGCCACGTTCTCTCCAATTATCACCAGCACTGTTTTCAACGCCACGCCATAGCACTGTGAATAGTATATTTGTTACTAAATACACGAGCTGCTCTTCTTTATCGACCGTTAAATCAGAATACTGGAATTGTAGTGCTCGATCCTGAAGTTCCGGTGTTAAACTACCAAAATCTTTATTTGACGGTGTTTGTGGATAAGAATACGATGAACTTTGTTCATCACCACTCGAAACTGATGATGTACGAGTTCGTGTAATTTTTATTGAAGTATTATCATCAGAGATATCGACACTATGGCCACCCATTGCTAGGCTCTCTAGTGTGTCGTGAATATCATGAGTTTTTTGACGAATAACCGAATAAACAGATGTAAAATTATCCACCATCTTTTCTGATACGGTATCTGCAATCTCTTTGATTTCACTTTCTATGACGTTGGCCGCTTCATTTACACTTGCCTGGATACGTTCGGTTAGTATTAAGCCACTATCTTTAAAATTTTGATAATTGAGCTCCATTGATTTCTCGTCAAAAGTCATCAAATCTTGGGATCCGTCATGACTGTCACTTGGGAACGTAAGATCATTATTTTCTATTCCTGAGATCGGATATTTATCGTCGCAAGCAGCATTCTCGATTGTCGATTTGATAAGAAGACGCGCGATAGATTCTTGCCACCCAATAATTTTAGCCAAAATGCTCGGTGAATTTAGTTTGGTAAACGTTGTGGTTAGTAAACGGCGCGATACTTCTAATTTAAGTGTAATATCTGCAAGACTTAAATGATGAATTATGTACAATGTGCCACTATATCCAACTTCTGAATCACACGATAGCGTTTGATCGAGTAACATTAGAATTATAGTTGGATCGACGGTAAGAGGTAACATATACGAGAATAGTCCGGGATATATACTGTGATTTTCAAGCGAAGATTCGTATAACCTCAACGAAGATTTATAACGATTGGAAACCCGCTTCGTATTCAGTAAACAGTTTATAAAATTTAATAAAGCTTTATGTAGTTCCACATCACAATTTTTATCGACTAGTAGCGCATACAGCAGCTCAGTTGTTTTAGGCTCGTGCATGAGTAAAAATATTTGATCTTTACACGATTTACTATCCATGTGATTTGTCAGCATTTCTAGTATTTCAATCACAAGAATTTCAGTTTTGACGGATGCAATAAACGATAAAATTGCAGTCACTTCTTTAATGTTTAATTCCTTCTGAATGTAATACTTTATAATACCGAGAAGTGATACTCGAATGGTTTTTGCATCGTCGCCAGATAAATTCTCCGGCTTGGCATAATACTGCCTAATTATATCCAGGAAGAATTGGATACCATGTTTCTTCCGGAAATACTTTCTATCGTCCTTAATTAGCGTACAAATATATTGAATATGTCCTATGGTGATTTGAAACTGTGTTCGTGACCAAATTTTAAAATTAAAAATGATGTTCGTATAGAAATCGTCAAGTAGTTCTAAATTCCCGATCGGCATTTGATTTTGTATTGACTCGACAAGTAGCTGGATAGCCATTAGAACATTAACATCGATTAAATTTGTATTGCACTGGACTAGAAGCGACCCAATTATTGAAACCGCATCATTTTTTAGGAGATTTTCCTGATTTATGTCGTTGCCTGAAACGAAATTTCGTAGGAGGCACATAAAACATGATACGGGATTTTGACTTAATTTCCATTCGGTGAATGCAGATGGTGGTAAAAGTTCCCAATCGACTAGATCCTCACCTACTGGTGATAGACTATCCTTGCGAATAATTTGCGGTTCTGGCATGATAAACATTTCTTTCCCTTCATTATTAATAATGTATTCGAGAAGAGGTAGTAATGAGCTGGTACCTCCTATGCTATTGATCGACTCTTGGATAGCTACAGTTTTACTATACTTAGCTGAAAAATAGCCGTTATATTTATTACCAGGCGCTAAATCAACGCAATACCCATCGTAACATCCATTCGACGAGAAACAAAATATGAATCGAGATCCTAAATCACTTTGTTCGTAATCGTTTGCCAAAACGGCAGATAAATTTGATCCGGCATCAAACAATGATTTAATATTTATACTAGGTTCTGCCAATACCACCAGTCCAATTTGTCCTTTGAGGCAACATGGTTCTCCAAACACACTATCCTGCATGCCAGCCGGATATGCTTTAACATTAGGATCCATCGATGATGTATTCCGCATTGGTAGACTTAAGTAGCTTGGAACTTGTGACACCAAACTAGGAAGAAATGTTTTATCCAGAAGACTAGGAAGCATGCCACGATGTGGAGATTGAGTTGGTGGATGATCAAGTTCATTTTGTGTTGACTTTGATGAAATTGACGACCGTCGAACTGGTTGGAATAATGTACCAATAGTGCAGTAATAAAACGGCTGTAAATAAAAAAATAACTGTAACAAAGAAGATGCGCAAATTCGACTAGTTCACTTACCTCCGTAAAAGTTTGGAATTTAATTGTAACGCCTAACTTTTGTGCTGAGTCAATGAAAATGTTGACTTGATTATAGCTGAAAGGTCGTTTTGGCGGAGTCACACTAACCGTAAGTGAGTGCCATTTACTATCTAACAACACAGTGGAATGTACAGTAGCAGTTAAATATTCTTTTTTGGTAATAATCCCAACGACAATGTTACCATTTTTTTGTATAAAAAACTCATAACCAGTCCCATTAACCGTTCGTAAGCTAAAATAAAAAAATGTAATTTAAATCCGTATAAAAATGCATTTCGTTCCATCAACACTTACTTAAAAAGTTGCCGTCTATAATTATGGCTATCTACATCGCCATTCTGATCGCTGTCAGATAACTGATCGAGTCTCAGCCAAATATGAAAAATAAAACCATGCGATCCGGATGTAACCCATTTACGTATTTCAGGTACCGTTATTCCATCGATCTCTTGCTGCACATCTAAATACTCTTTACAAATTGGCCCAGTTGTTAAATTATGATGCGATATATTACTAAGCGCGATTAACAGTTGCTTACGATAATCGAACTTAACCTCCTCGCGTAACAATCCAAATAAATTTTTTAATTCAATCGGATGAATATTATGTTTGCCCAATTCTTCAACGCATCGAATCAATTCGATGCAACATTTGGGAGCAATTTGTTTAAACTGTTCGATTGTCGTACAAATACAATTGATTACTTTATGATGGCATGCAATTGTCTTACACAAAAGGTTAGTGGTGAAAATTTTATATAAACTGGTACTTAAAAAAATTTGTTCGGTTTCGTTCATTTCGGTCAGCCATTCGATGAGCGAAATAATGACTTCACCGTTTGTTATTATACTTTTTTCATCGTTATATGATAAATTGATAAATTCTTTGATTAACTTGAGTGAAGGTCGGCCATGCAGTTTAATCCCCGTAAAAAGTTGAGTAGTTGAATCCGATTGTGATAGTACTTTTGTTATTAATTCGGACGATTTACTTAATATTGTTAACGTACTAATGAGAGTTGTGTCTAAATTTTGTAAATCAATTTGCCATTGCTAAAATTTAAAGGTAATCAATTTAAAATATACTTAATGTTCAATTGCTTTTTTTAAGATGACTTACATTAATTTTATTTGGAACACTGACTAGAATTGGCATAAAATTTGCCTCATAAATAGTATTACATATATGATTATGACTACTTGGCTCGCACAGCAACTCGCCAATATTATTAATTGATAGCGCTAATGCTTTAACATCGATACACGATTCGCCATCCTCATCATCTTCACCAATTTCAAATTGACTTTCAAATTGTCGTTTTACAAATCGTTCGGTTTTTAGTAATTGTTTTATCGAATCTAAATACAATTGTAATATTGTTAATAGTTCGATTTGTCGATGTTCGGGACTAGAACGTTGTAGTACAATATTCATGATAACAAAACAATTGAGCCCGATACGGCGTATTTCATTGCAACATTCCCATTTCGAGAATAAATTGATGAGAATTGAAACGGTGGCGGGACATATTGCGCGTAGACCATTTTGCTAAAAAAAATAATTGAATTGAATTCTAAATAATGCATTTATACAAGTATGTAGTACAACAAAAAGATATAAATAATACATGTAAAAATATGTTAATGGAAATCATGCGTGATTAAAGAGTTATCATAATATATCAACTAGTTATATAGGATGCAACACGGGTAATATTAAGAGGATACAATTTTTTAGCATAATAGCACTTTTTTGAACTCACCATCAATTTAGATTTGGATGTTTAGAATACACAAATTATTTTAAAAGGAGTCTAAAATACATTAAAGTATCATGCTTGTCACACTAAACATTTTATATTTTTAATTCATAATAACACTGATAACCTACAACAAAAAAGTTACCAGCCATAACTTGTTCAACTACAACTTAGCTATTTGCGTTTAATTTGCATTTTTAGGTTGGTTAATGAGACTTTTTTGTAAAGTGGTCTAATCTACCAAAGCGCCATTTTCCAATATGGGTTTCTACAAACTATAACTGAAATTTTTGGCATTTATTTATAAAAAGTATATTTTTAAAATCTTAATATTAATAATTCGTCATAAAAAACCTTATTTGGATTCAAGAAGTCGCCTAACAAGATGTGTAACTGTGCAAAATGTATATTAATCTTATAGGCAAACTAAAACCATATAAACTAATTATGCATTTAGTATGTGCTAACGGATGTAGTATACATTGAGAATAACTGCGGGGATACTGTCAAAAATTTCTAATTTAGACAAAATACAAATCTTGAGAACATTTTTGTAGGTGAACGACGGCCACTAAATCTTTATGCAGTTTAAGCATTTAAAGTAATTAAAAGTTTTAAGTACCTAATGTATTGTTTCTATTGACATAATTACCATCATTTTTGATAAGTTTTCCGCAACAAAACAAAGCCTTCTAACATTTCTTGTAAATGTCATGGATAAAACTAAATCTAAAGTTTTTAGATCTTATTACTAAAATATCTACAACAATTTTCCCTGAAACTAAAATATCAGCTAGACTCGGATTAAGATCTCGATTATTTTTTAATATAACGATGTTGATCATGCAACCCGCGCCGAACATACTGCGACTGGAGTTACATTCGAATTTCTAAAATATAAGAGGAAGAGAAGGAGAATGCGATGGAAGGGAATTTGACTCGCGGTTAAAAACTATTATATATATATAAATAGGATTGATGCTGTTTAACATAAAGTGCTTTGATTGCGAAAGTTCATAAATGGCAAGAAGTATTGAAATGTAAGTTATTGAACTTATTTGCCACGTTGAGCAAATGACGCTAATTGTAAGATGTGTTAAGCAATGCAGGGATGAGTTTGAGATTCAGACCGACACATCTGGGAAGGGTTAACAAAAACAATTCGTATGTATACCATGCGTTTGCAATTTTTTTAATTTAGTTGTTAATGTAGCAGCTTCTAATTTAGATGCAATAGTAAACACTTTTAGTATCATTCAATAAATTTGTGATAAAAACAAATGGGACAAATGGCTTAAACTAACACAGAGTGTGACAAAGTTTACTGTAAAAGAAGTTTGCGCAACAAGGTAGGAAAGCAGAATCTTTGCTCTAAAGACTTTAAGATTTAAAATTGAAACAATATACGATGCGTGATAATAATCGAAACAGTCACACAAACTGTGAGCAGGAGTTTTAGCCAAAAATGTTTTTTCATTTAAGTTTATTTGTAGTTTTGTGGTACAAATTATCGTGGTACGATTGGCTTGTGCAAATATAAATAGTGTTTCGACATTAATGAAAATTCCAAAATTGGATGTATTACCGAGTCTTAGTGCGTTAGAAGATCTGCTTTTCTGTAAGTATTCCAAGAAAACTTAATTTCTGAAGCCGTTGAAATTGGATGCTAGGTATTTAAAAAAATGTGTAAATATTTAGAAGTTGTATTAACTGATAGGGATAACATGGGTATTGAGGGAAGAGAACTATGTAACAAAATCATTAATTTTATGGATATACTATCATTTCAAAGGGAACCTAAACAAGTTCTTCTCTTTTTACAAAAACCCCGAATGATAATAGTTTTTATCTAATTTATCCATTACATACGAATCATGCTAACATTGCCATTGGGAGTGGCTACTGGAGAACGGAGTTTCTCCAAACTTAAAATAACAACAATATTTAAAGCTCGTCTTAGACAAGAATGCTTAGTAAAATTTTGCAAATATCTTAGATCATTTTGGCTTCGGTCTTTTTATAAAAATTTGTGTAATATAACCACACAACATTCAACTAATTATTTTACAAATAATAAATATACTGACAGCTCGCTAGGGAATTAGGTGTATTATCATCACAATTTGAACAGATAGTTATTTTGATAGGTCGATAATATGATATGCCACCTGGGACATCATTTTTTGGTTTAAAAGTGTTTAATGCTCGTTGTAACTTGACTAGTTTAGAATTGATTATATATTATTTTAAAAACATTTAGTCGATCAATTGTTGCTGCTTATTTATACATAACACGGTTTGATTTAATATTAGTGATAGAAAATATAGATACATTCAGTTTACAGTTTATTAATATTTTTGATTAAATAAAATTACAACATTGGATTATTAAACGTAATATTTACGATATTTTTCTATATATAAATTATAAATACGAGTACTTATATAGATACGACAATAAGCATGCAAAAGCAAAATTACTCTACCGCATCATAATAAAAAGTTATAAAAAATATTTTTACATTTTCATTTTATTATTTTAAATTTCAGTATTAGATTTTTTTGTTTTTTAGTTTTTTTGTTTGTTTATTATTAACTCACCGATTCTATATTTTGCATAAGACTTCCTTCACCACTTTTACTATATAAATTGTGATTAGTTGACAGAATTATCTGAAAATTTCCAGTTTATTTTAACTCGTTTCGAACACTTTTCTATTGATTTATTTGAATGTTGATTATAAAATGTATTGAAATGAAAATTATATATTTTTGTAATAAAAAAAAAAGCAAAACAAAATAAAAAAAATAAATACAATTCGAGCAGAAGTGAGGTGGTGCGAATCAATACCGCATAGTTCCCTGCTAATCAATTAATCAAAATATACTAAGCATTTAGTTTTTGGCGCCGTATTTGTTACTATTTTATTTGTTTGCATAAAATTTACAAAAATATTTCAATTGAAATTAAATTAAAGCATAATTCCCTAAAATCGATAATCTTACAAATCCACGGCCGTATCATGCCCGACTCTATAAATGTAAACAAATCATTTGTCGTAGAAAAATGTAAATGAGTACTTTAAAATGTTACGCGAAATTTTATATTCTAATGATATAAAAGTAGCGCGCGATAATATACAATAAATCGTAACCTGTAATTCACTGCAACAGTTTACTGGTCGATTAAATATATATTGTATTAGTATCACGTATTTGCAAGCATTTTATTCTACAAGAGAGCCATTTAACCATCACCAATTTTATCTTAAATTTATTTATTGATGTTAGATTTGATTACACTAAAAGCTAATATAGTAGAAGAAATTTAGATTCAATCCCCCAACACCTTTAAACATTATAATTTATGTAGAGAAAAAGATTTGAATGTATTTTGTAATAAGCGACAAAATAAAAATAAAAAATTAACACCAAAAATTACGACATTACCTGTGATCCAGATATAATTGCACCTAAAACATGAATTAAATTTCCACCAATATCGACCAAATTCAAAATCAAATCCGATTGAAAACAGTCATAAATAAATGGCACAATTTCGACGTGTAATGGCATCACAAGATAATTGAATCTTTTAAATTCGGCAAAATCTTTACGTAAAAAATTTCGCCATGTTAAATACGGATCGTAAATAACTTCGAGAAATTGACAAAACGATTTAATCAAAATACTCTCTTCGTACGTGATATGTTTACGCGCGTAAACATTTTTGATGACACGTGCTGCAATCGCAATCGAATTACTAATATAATCCGTTTTATATATTGTTGCAATATTATCAAAATGCCGGCATATTATAATTAGACATTTAAGAAGTAGATCGGTTTCTAAAATTTTATCGGATGTTAGTTCACCATTTTCAATTTGATCGCGTGCGACAAATAAAAATTTTCCAATCGCTGGTAGTAGCTCGTCGGGCAAACGATTTAAATGTGGTCCAAAATCAGGTTTAATTTCGTTCCATTTTGGCGGATTCTCGAAGTCGAGGGTCAATTGATTTTCCCATATTGAAACGAATCCATTGATAAATTGCCGAAAAAATGTTTCTTCATTCTGGAAATAGACAAACAAAAAAAAAATCCATTATTACTAAGTAAAACAAGAACTTGCGGAACGTGACAAGGAATTATTCATTTTCTACCCTAATCAAGAATCGATCATTTTCCATTTATTTTGTTCTTCAAGGCTAAAAAACTCTATTTTTAAAATTGATAAATTTGTGTTTGCTTTTTGGCGTAATAATTTTTCTATTTTAATATTCAAATCAGTTTATTTATAGTTGGTATCAGATGAGGTTTAAGAACAACTTTTGAATTGATAATAAAAAATATGAGTCTAAGTTTTTCATGATATAGTTCGTAAGACTTTCTTCGAAGTTCTCTCTTGTCAGGATAGGTCGTCACATGTTATTTAGACTTAAGTTATAAACGTAGGGAATACAAACTACGGTTATCATTAATTTTTACCCCAGCGGATGAAGTAGCTCTTTGCCATTATGTTGTGTCGTGTACCGAATCGATTTAGCTGGTTTAACAAGCTTATGATGGAAATATTTTAATTCATAGTAACCTATCATAAGGAAAGTTTACAGTGTAAACTTCGTAAAAATAAGATTCCCGAATTCAAGTCGATCCTACAAATTTATACGGACAGTTTATTATAAGCCACAGACGTATATATTATTATATTTCTATATTATTGTATTATCATATTATTATTATTATTATATTATTATATTATTATATTATTATATTATTATATTATTATATTATTATATTATTATATTATTATATTATTATATTATTATATTATTATATTATTATATTATTATATTATTATATTATTATATTATTATATTATTATATTATTATATTATTATATTATTATATTATTATATTATTATATTATTATATTATTATATTATTATATTATTATATTATTATATTATTATATTATTATATTATTATATTATTATATTATTATATTATTATATTATTATATTATTATATTATTATATTATTATATTATTATATTATTATATTATTATATTATTATATTATTATATTATTATATTATTATATTATTATATTATTATATTATTATATTATTATATTATTATATTATTATATTATTATATTATTATATTATTATATTATTATATTATTATATTATTATATTATTATATTATTATATTATTATATTATTATATTATTATATTATTATATTATTATATTATTATATTATTATATTATTATATTATTATATTATTATATTATTATATTATTATATTATTATATTATTATATTATTATATTATTATATTATTATATTATTATATTATTATATTATTATATTATTATATTATTATATTATTATATTATTATATTATTATATTATTATATTATTATATTATTATATTATTATATTATTATATTATTATATTATTATATTATTATATTATTATATTATTATATTATTATATTATTATATTATTATATTATTATATTATTATATTATTATATTATTATATTATTATATTATTATATTATTATATTATTATATTATTATATTATTATATTATTATATTATTATATTATTATATTATTATATTATTATATTATTATATTATTATATTATTATATTATTATATTATTATATTATTATATTATTATATTATTATATTATTATATTATTATATTATTATATTATTATATTATTATATTATTATATTATTATATTATTATATTATTATATTATTATATTATTATATTATTATATTATTATATTATTATATTATTATATTATTATATTATTATATTATTATATTATTATATTATTATATTATTATATTATTATATTATTATATTATTATATTATTATATTATTATATTATTATATTATTATATTATTATATTATTATATTATTATATTATTATATTATTATATTATTATATTATTATATTATTATATTATTATATTATTATATTATTATATTATTATATTATTATATTATTATATTATTATATTATTATATTATTATATTATTATATTATTATATTATTATATTATTATATTATTATATTATTATATTATTATATTATTATATTATTATATTATTATATTATTATATTATTATATTATTATATTATTATATTATTATATTATTATATTATTATATTATTATATTATTATATTATTATATTATTATATTATTATATTATTATATTATTATATTATTATATTATTATATTATTATATTATTATATTATTATATTATTATATTATTATATTATTATATTATTATATTATTATATTATTATATTATTATATTATTATATTATTATATTATTATATTATTATATTATTATATTATTATATTATTATATTATTATATTATTATATTATTATATTATTATATTATTATATTATTATATTATTATATTATTATATTATTATATTATTATATTATTATATTATTATATTATTATATTATTATATTATTATATTATTATATTATTATATTATTATATTATTATATTATTATATTATTATATTATTATATTATTATATTATTATATTATTATATTATTATATTATTATATTATTATATTATTATATTATTATATTATTATATTATTATATTATTATATTATTATATTATTATATTATTATATTATTATATTATTATATTATTATATTATTATATTATTATATTATTATATTATTATATTATTATATTATTATATTATTATATTATTATATTATTATATTATTATATTATTATATTATTATATTATTATATTATTATATTATTATATTATTATATTATTATATTATTATATTATTATATTATTATATTATTATATTATTATATTATTATATTATTATATTATTATATTATTATATTATTATATTATTATATTATTATATTATTATATTATTATATTATTATATTATTATATTATTATATTATTATATTATTATATTATTATATTATTATATTATTATATTATTATATTATTATATTATTATATTATTATATTATTATATTATTATATTATTATATTATTATATTATTATATTATTATATTATTATATTATTATATTATTATATTATTATATTATTATATTATTATATTATTATATTATTATATTATTATATTATTATATTATTATATTATTATATTATTATATTATTATATTATTATATTATTATATTATTATATTATTATATTATTATATTATTATATTATTATATTATTATATTATTATATTATTATATTATTATATTATTATATTATTATATTATTATATTATTATATTATTATATTATTATATTATTATATTATTATATTATTATATTATTATATTATTATATTATTATATTATTATATTATTATATTATTATATTATTATATTATTATATTATTATATTATTATATTATTATATTATTATATTATTATATTATTATATTATTATATTATTATATTATTATATTATTATATTATTATATTATTATATTATTATATTATTATATTATTATATTATTATATTATTATATTATTATATTATTATATTATTATATTATTATATTATTATATTATTATATTATTATATTATTATATTATTATATTATTATATTATTATATTATTATATTATTATATTATTATATTATTATATTATTATATTATTATATTATTATATTATTATATTATTATATTATTATATTATTATATTATTATATTATTATATTATTATATTATTATATTATTATATTATTATATTATTATATTATTATATTATTATATTATTATATTATTATATTATTATATTATTATATTATTATATTATTATATTATTATATTATTATATTATTATATTATTATATTATTATATTATTATATTATTATATTATTATATTATTATATTATTATATTATTATATTATTATATTATTATATTATTATATTATTATATTATTATATTATTATATTATTATATTATTATATTATTATATTATTATATTATTATATTATTATATTATTATATTATTATATTATTATATTATTATATTATTATATTATTATATTATTATATTATTATATTATTATATTATTATATTATTATATTATTATATTATTATATTATTATATTATTATATTATTATATTATTATATTATTATATTATTATATTATTATATTATTATATTATTATATTATTATATTATTATATTATTATATTATTATATTATTATATTATTATATTATTATATTATTATATTATTATATTATTATATTATTATATTATTATATTATTATATTATTATATTATTATATTATTATATTATTATATTATTATATTATTATATTATTATATTATTATATTATTATATTATTATATTATTATATTATTATATTATTATATTATTATATTATTATATTATTATATTATTATATTATTATATTATTATATTATTATATTATTATATTATTATATTATTATATTATTATATTATTATATTATTATATTATTATATTATTATATTATTATATTATTATATTATTATATTATTATATTATTATATTATTATATTATTATATTATTATATTATTATATTATTATATTATTATATTATTATATTATTATATTATTATATTATTATATTATTATATTATTATATTATTATATTATTATATTATTATATTATTATATTATTATATTATTATATTATTATATTATTATATTATTATATTATTATATTATTATATTATTATATTATTATATTATTATATTATTATATTATTATATTATTATATTATTATATTATTATATTATTATATTATTATATTATTATATTATTATATTATTATATTATTATATTATTATATTATTATATTATTATATTATTATATTATTATATTATTATATTATTATATTATTATATTATTATATTATTATATTATTATATTATTATATTATTATATTATTATATTATTATATTATTATATTATTATATTATTATATAGATAATTAACAGATGTTTTTCAGAGAAATATTGAAGACTACAGACTAATAGTTGCAGTCTCGAAATGTTGATTAGAAATTGTAGAAAACAGAACTGTTCTTTATAAATGTGATTGTCTTGTGTTAAAAGTAGTTCGAATATTGGCTACCAGGAAACCAGACCAATTCTGTCATTACTGATTTACTTTTCCTTTCCCTCCTCTACAAAAAAATAGTAGCTATCATCGACCACTTAGGTGTTAGTAACCGGGTCGAGGCTATCATAACTAACATTCCTATCCACTCCTTCGGTTTTTTTATATGTAACACGAGTGTATAGTGGTGCCCGGCATTCCGAGAGTTCCCGGTTAATTCTTGGCCGTACACTCTAATCAATCAAAACAATCAATCATAAGTTTGTCTGATTTGTTCCTGAAATTGCATTAAAGCCAACAATCACTATTCTGATGACGTACTCGGGTATGGACCGCCTCAGATCATCCAAATTATTGTACAACGAGTCTTTATCTTTGGGCTGGCTTACATCAGTGGGAATACAAATGATTGACAGGTTGTCGAGTTGCATGCGTAAACGTAGCTTACACATACGATTATCGCCTGCTTTGGAATCCAAAACAGCTTTTTCGCCTGGGGCTAAAGAAGAAATGCAACACCAAGATGGCCAAGGTCATCTCCAATGTGAAGCTTCTTGGAGAGCAACGAGTTCCAAACTATAGTCTTTCATGGCGCATCCCTTAATGTGAACGAAAGTCAGGTTAAATTTAAGCGGTGTTAGTCTATTTTGTTTATTATTTTTAGTAATATCTTTTTAAGGATGCGGTTAGTCAACCCGGCGATCTAACCTTTGTTTAGACGAATTATACATTAACAAAGGGTACTGTATTGTTATTCTAACGATATCATGCTGGTGTAAAAATACTTTACGAAAACATGCGATTGCCCCTCACTACATGGGCTGTGAAATAATAACACGGTTCATAGATTGGGCATCAGGAGTAAAACACAAGATCAATGTCGTTTAGTCAAATGAGTCTTACATAACGAATAATTGATGACCACCTACATAAAATATATTTAACCCGTTGTCTGCTATTGTTGGAGGGCCCACTCAATCAAAATTATATGCTACCCGCTTATCTTATCTAGAGATTACGAAAAATTTATATTTGTTTTTGGGAATTAGTAATGAGATACAAAAACATTTGGTCATAATTCTAAATCGAAGTAAATAAAGTAACGTGATACACCTGGCAATCTATTGTTATGTCTACAGATTGAATTTGCATTTACATTTGCATCGTCAGCAATACAGAATTTTAGTAAACAAAATATTCTACCGGATATATGACACATCCACAGACCACACAAAATATTTCACTAATCTTAAATTTTATCGTAGATGTAGTGCCACAATTGTTTGACTGGCGATGAATCAATATTGCACGATTAATTCGTTCCAGTATTACGTTTATTATGAAATCATTAGTAATGTGTTAAAATTATTATGTCTATCATCGAACTATACGGTAGACCGCGTAGACAAAATTAATCGAAAAGCAATACACTATAATTTATTCACCAAAAAATTTTACGATTTCGTGGAAAGAGTTTTTCCACAATACATTGTGTTAACACATAATATTAACTGCGACTAGAATATCGTGTTGATTATTATATTGTTTTACCTTTGTTGTGTATTGCACCCACAAATTGTAAATGTCTTTCTTCGTTTCCATTTTTTTTAGGACATGCCCACCTTCGCGTTGCACATCCACCAAAGAACACCGCGGTTTTTTGGGGCACCACACAATATAATGAAAATTTTTAATCTACAACAACACTACACACATAATTTATTTAAACACATTTTTTTTTATTTACAATTAAACACATTTAAAAAACTTGTCAGTTTTCGATTAATAAATATAATTAAAAATACGAACATAAACACTTTTCTTGTAATTTTCACAAGAGAAATTTTTTTTTTTATCGAAATTATTTACTTTTTCACTTTGACAGATGACATTCGAGTACTCGTATATATGTATGTATGTGTGTTTGAATTTTTTGACATTACGATGGTTGAGTACAGTAAAATAAGTTGTAGTAGATGGATGAAATTATTTAGTGGGATTCTGGTGCTTCGATGGTATCGAAATTATTGAAAGTGGTTTAAATCTTAGCTATAATTATGATGGTGTGAAGTAAGGTTATTACGATGGAGGTTTCAGAGACTCTTCCTAAAATTCTATAAATTGTGTGTGGGTCAGTTATTTTTTTTCAGTAAAAGTCATTGAACGTAAAATAAGTGTGGTTGCTGCTTTGTAAAGTTCTTATATAGGACTATGATATAAGGATCGTAGGATGTGACTAAATGATTTGATAACACTATAGTATAATATCAACCATGAAAAACTATCATTGACCGTCGTGACTCTCGAAAAAACTTGATAGCCAAAATCAATTCGTTGTTTTACTGAGGAATGATACTAAACTAACCTAGACAAAATTAGTAAATACAATAAATGTTCACATACGAAAAAATCGGTTGTAAGGTCCGCCCACGAGACTTTAGATTTTGAAGTGCCGTCTTGACATGCAGCAATAAGGCGGATATTGCTATGAGAACGACTTTATAGATGAAAAATCATCGTAATTGGTGAGTGGCAGAAATTGTAAGAGTACAACAACTTAGTAACGAAAGCAGTATACATACCAGTCCGGATCCCTCAGGCCTAGGTTTATAAAAAATTCTCTGATTTATACTCAACATTTGTGTCAAATACTGGAGATGAAAATGGTCACATACAGACAGCGGAGGTTTGCATATAGAAAACTCATTCTATGAGGAATTCACGCTGGGCATGAGATATTTGAGCGGGGTACTTTGTCCAAAATTCTTTTCGATTAGTGTGGCAATGCGAAGTGAAGTAATCAAAAGAAATTGTATATACCCACGAACTAAAATTCCGCCCAACTGGGTTTTCGGTCACTGGTAACGTGTTTTCGTTGAAGAAGGTTTTTTTGTCCTCTGCTAAAGTCTCTAGATAAAGCTTGGTTAGCGACGCTGCTACCGGACATTTAGACCGATATCCATCTATAATAATACAACAGGATCTGACTCCAGTAACGTTATTGAAACCATCCTGGGCTTCTTATGTAGCGTATACAATGTCCCGTACCTTGATGTCCACAAGATCTAAAAGGTCATCAATTATATATTTATCCAAGTGTCTATGTCTTCTTTGGGCCAAAGCCAGACATGAGCATAGCAAACGAACCAGTGACTTCTCCTCCTCTTCGCCCATACAGCTTCTGAAAAAGTCATTACTGTCCTGTACGCATCTTTTCGTCTGTTATTAACTCACTTCTGCGCAGAGCATTAAGTATCATGAAGCGCTCTAAGCCCAGCATAAGCCACACTTGTTTTGCTCTCCCACATGAGAGGGTAGTGTTGGTGCACCAATTTAATGCCAGGACTTCTGCCTTTTTTCTAAGGACAAGTCTACGTGCCGTAATAGGCCTTCACATAACTGCCCTAGCCTGTTTCAGTTGGAAAATCGTTCCTTGCCTAGCAAGTTCGTTAGCACTGTAGTTTCCCTTGACTTCCGATTCCGAATGACCAGAGACCCTGATATTCTGAAGGACTATTCCCAGCAAACTAATTGCCACTTGACTGTACAGATTAAATTGCCATATTATTAGTGAAATTACATTCTATCTCAACCAAGTTAAAACTTCCTCAATCCCTATCACTTCAGCATGGTACATGCTGTAATAGTATCACAGAACGCCCGGCTCCGACTTTAACAACTAGCCTAGAGCCGACCGTGAAGAGCTTCATAGCTTTGGATTCCAATAAACTTTTCCGAAGTATAATACTTTTATACTATAGTCGAGGTTCGCCGCATCCTTCTTTGATGAGCTGATTATTGTCAAGTGACCTGCCCAATTTCCACTGAGAGAAAGCAGTGAGTCGGGTTACTGTTTTACTATTAGCACTCACCTGCTTACCGAAGCAATGTTTGGAAGAAGCTGGAACATAATATCTAAATCACACAGGTTTTGCCCTTAGCGCTCTGCTTATGAGCACACGCAGTTAATTTTGCACCTTCTTTATTCTATTTGTTTTGAGTTGCCTTGTCCACTGCTGGCCAGTGAACGTTCGCTTCGTACCTAAGAAGAAGTCCGTACACCGTTAAAAAGGCAGTGTACAACACCAGTTTGAGAAGATCTATTACCAATTGTGTTCCTGCATGAGCACATAGCTTTTACAGCTTAATTTACTACTTCTATGATGTTATCCTTTTACGTTCCGAAATTTTGTATTGCTTTTAGCTGTTTGTTAGATAGTTTGATTTCCAGTTCATACTTGCTGGACCACTTTGTAATAATTAGAAGCGCAATCTGCATTATCACCTAAATTGTGAATAGAAAGCTTACTAGGTACCGTGATTGTCAAGTCTTCAGTGCACATGATCACTCTTATGGTACGTGATTTCCACAAATTCTCCGTCCAGTTCCTGAAGTAATCCTTTGATCACCATGTTCGATGATTATCGATTAAAGACTTTTGAATCATTTTGTAAAGGAGCAGTTCAAATTACTCCAAACTTTAATAGTAATATGCCGGTTTTTGCGAAATGGGCAAGGGATTCAAGGTATCAGAAACGTGTCACTCGTTCGGTTTACGGTGAAGGTTTTTATAACGGCAGGTGATCCATTAAGCAAACGTTTTGCTCTGAGTTTTGAATTCGGGACGTTGTTTGCTATACCTGAAATGTTGAAATATTACTGCATAAAAACAAAAAGCATCTTGAAATGTTTTTTTTTATTTTTCTGTTAAATTTTTTTTTTATTTGAAAGCTTTCACAACATTTTTTTTTTCTTATTGTTTAGCATCCAAAAAGCGAGCTTTCTGATTTTATGAAAATTATGAAAATACATAATAAAGAATTATTATTTTGTTTGTTTGGGTGTCGGTTTGTTTCAAATATGTATATAAATAAATACATAAAAGTGTTAAGTGTAAACTTATGTAACGAGCTCTAATTAAGCAGCAAACATATATATATTTATATATTTATATATATATTTATATATATATATATATATATATATATATATATATATATATATATATATATATATATATATATATATTAATATGGGGGAAGGAGGCCCTACCACCAAATTTAACTTAATACAAACTTAAGAATTTGTAGAAAAGGAATCTGTATTAAGTTTTATTTAAAATGGTAACAAGTGGTTCAAAAATTTCATAAAAGAAGCGGTAAGGGCCATTTTGGACATATAAGTAGTTTCCAGAAACTTTTAGATGTATCGGTTTAAATATAGCAACTTAGCATGATATAAGCCAATGATTATATTCTACAGTAATTGAAAATATGTACTAAAATACTACATTTTTGAAATAGAGATTAAAACTTGTGTTGTACCTCTAATTCGAAAACTTTGAAAGTCAGTAAACAGATACACAAGGAAACGAAAGTCTTAACCTCCAATTCTATCGAATCATTATGGAAAAATTTAAAATTGAACTGTCATATTGTTTATGTCTTATATCAATTTTGTAACTGAAAAATATTGCAAATTGCAATATATGGCAAAATAAATATTTTTGGCGACTCCCAAATTTAAATTTTACCACAACATTCATTTTAAGGTCAATTCTACTGAGAATTACAAAATGAACCCCAATCTGCATACATAAACGTTACTGCACGCATGTTTGGATAATAACTGAAGTCGCATACACCATATTGTCGTAGCCTTTTAGGGAGGTTATTCCTAGACAATATATTTATGGAAAAAAATAAAACTCTGGCTGAAACTTCTTATTAAACGATAAATTAAACTTATTAATATTGTAGCATTTCGTTGTAGATGATTTAATATAACTTTGTTAAATTTAATCTCGTACGCGTGTCGTATATTTGAACTTGTTAAAAAAATGTTAAACTATCTTTTAAAAACATGCAGATGCGGACATATCAAAATAGATAATACCTCTATCAAAAGCTCTCATGCTTGTGTCTTAATCGACTTAACTAACTAAACTAAATTATAACGAGTTAGTTCATGCTATATCTAGATAGATGGAACTACTACAAAAGTCACTAACTGTGCCTTAAATTGAAACTAAACTAAATCAAAAAGTATTTTAGTTTATTTATAAGGGTGATTTTTTTAACTATTTTCTTTTTGGCAACACTGATTTTGACAGGTCACGTATGTTTCGTGTTTTGTGTCACTGTCAAACATCTTCAGTTTGGTCTATAATTTAACCATGAATTTTCTTACAAACGAACAACGCTTGCAAATCATTGAATTTTGTTATCAAAATGAGTGCTCCGGTAAGAAAATTCATCGCGCAATTCTTCCATTTTATGGTCAGTTTAATCGACCCACTGAAGCGGCTATTCGGGCTATTGTGACTAAATTTCGCACCAAATTTACATTGTTGCACATTAAATCACCAACACGCTTACGTACAGTGCGAACTGAAGAAAATATCGCAGCTGTATTGGCCAGTGTTAGTGATGACCATCAATTATCGATTCGGCGCCGTTCGCAGCAATTGGGCCTCTGTTACTCAACAACGTGGAAAATTTTTACAAAATACAAAATACAGCTGGTGCAAGAATTGAAGTCGAACGACTTACCACAACGCAAAATTTTTTAAATGGGCTCTTGAAAAGTTGGCGGGATATCCATTTTTTTAATCGAAAAATTGTGTTCAGCGACGAAGCTCATTTTTGGCTGAATGGATTCGTAAATAAGCAGAATTATCGATTTTGGAGTGAAGATCAGCCAGGAGCATTGCATGAGCTACGAATGCATCCAGAAAGAGTTATTGTTTGGTGCGGATTATTGGCTGGTGGCATCATTGGACCATACTTCTTTAAAGATGATGCGAATCGCAACGTAACTGTGAATGGTGAGTGCTACCGTGAGATGATATCCAACTTTTTTTTGCCCAAAATGAAAGGTCTTGACTTGCATGACATGTGGTTTCAACAAGACGGTACCACATGCCACACAGCACGCGAAACAGTGAACCAATTGAGAGGCAAGTTCGGTGAACACTTTATTTCACGTTTGGGACCGGTCAATTGGCCGCCTAGATCGTACGATTTAACGCCTTTAGATTATTTTTTGTGGCGCTATGTTAAGGCTCATGCCTATACTGACAAGCCCGCTTCGATTGTCGCATTGGAAGACAGTATTGAAGCATTTATTCGTGAGATACCGGCCGAAATGTTGGAAAGTGTATGTCAAAATTGAATTAGGCGGATGGACCATTTAAGGCGCAGCCGCGGTCAACATTTGCATGAAATAATCTTCAAACATTAAATTATATGGACCGTACTATCGATTCAAATAAAGATTTCATGCATTTTTCTTAATTTTATGTTTTTTTTTTTTGGAAAAATGTCCTATAGCTATTAAAAAATCACCCTTTAGTTTAAAAATATTATAGTTATTTTATAATTTTTGGTGAAAAGCCACCGAAAAGTTACATCGGGGAAAATACTTTTCAGCCACTACCTATGAGGCAATAGCAGAAGCTTGAACAATTTGAAAAGTTTAGTTTAAAAAGTCGATTAAGGCACATAGCATTAAAAGATCAGATTATATTAAAGTAGACAATTATTAATCACGGTCATTTTAGTTTAGATGAAAACTTAAAATTACAAGGCTATATACTAACGATTTTATAGAATAGTTTAGACAATTTATAAAGTCTGCCTTCTATATTTACGAAAAACCATCCTCAAATTTCTTGTTCTGGTTTCAAAACACTGTAATTGCTTTAATAATGGATTAGTGTACATTTAATGATTTAATAGGATAGTTATAACGATTCTATATAGCTAGCCGAAGTACAGCAAAAATTCGTGATTCATCGAGATTTAAATTATAAAAACCGTTTTACAATTTTCATTTTTGATTTGATTTCAAATGGCTATAGTTCGGGTAATAATAGTCTAATAGGTTAGTGTGGTTTTATGGTTTTGTATGATAATTTATATATATATATATATATATATATATATATATATATATATATATATATATATATATATATATATATATATATATATATATATATATTAGTTTTCCTTTTGTAGGTAAAATATAATATTTGATTACATTATTATAAAAGATGGATCGGCGGTAATGTTTGCATTAATCAACTTAATTAAAGCTCATCAATACTGTACATATATAAATACATGCATTGAAACAAACCATGAATGTGTATGTATACAATTTTTATGTGTTTATGTAATTAATGTTATTTACAATTTTGTCTTTATAATTTAATTAATTATATAATTGTTTTCTGGTTTCTCTCTATATTTATAGTAGATGTATTCAATAAATTTCACTTTGTAATTATGTATGTCTTATTTCTAAAAAAATAAAAATAAAAAAATGTCATTTGTTTGATATTATGTATATAATAATTTTTTAATTGCGATTGTTACATATAAACAAAATAACAAAATTATTTATTAATTCATATGTATATTATACGAGTTAAATAAAAATTAATTTAATTATCAATTTTTTATTAAAATTTAATTATTCATTTTTTTTTTATATCATCTCAGCCAACATAAAATATTTGTGTTTTCATGTGTGTTTTTGTAGGTGTATGTGTGTTGAGCTTTTCTTAACATTTGTCTTCTATATAGTTATTTAAATTAACTCTTCAATATACCTAAAATGTATATATAATTTTTATTTTTATTTATAAATCGAAAATCTCAACGAATAATGCACATTTATAATGTGTGTAGTAGCTGCGCTATAAAATCTGGCATTAAATATAAAATTAATAAATTATTATTTTATTTGTATCTGACGATCTGGTAGCATTATTCTTAAAACGACCACGAAGTCAAACGATCACAATGTCCTGAGAATCAGAAGAAAAATTGTAGCTATGCAAATATAGTAATACTTGCATACATCTATGTACTTATGTTTTATTTCAACAAAATAGATCATGTTTTTTGGAAGAAGCAGCAAGATCAAAGTAATTTAATGCTTGACACCTAGCCGTGGCTAATTGTCGTCACAAAATGAAATAATTAAATTAAACTTTGCAAAATAAACTGTGCAATTGTTGTTTTTTGGTTTTCCAAATGTTTGATTATTATATGGTTTTTCACAAAATTAGCCAAGTAAACAAATATAATTTGTTAGTAACTAGCGACAACCACGTCAACTGAATTGGCAAAATAGTTTTCCAAATAGAAAAATGTCGTCTAAACTGCAATGAGCAGTCATTACGTTCATCTAGAAGATTTTTGCAAACTTTTCGATGACTAGGTGCCAATTATCGGATTAATAATTATTTAGCTTGTAAGAAAACCAGATAAGTATATTTAAAAGAAAATTGAGATTTGCAGACGATCATCAAATACAAATAATTTTAAAAATTATTATGTAATTTATGTTATTATTTCCTATGTATAGTAAGTTAAGTATAGTGAAGTGAACTTAACGCCTAATAAACTTTTGTAATTTTTTTGTTTTAAATAAATATTATTATTATTTTTGTTGTGTATAAATATTTCTTTTTTTATAATAAATAATTTAAACAATTACTACGTAATTTTTTATTATTATTATATATTTTTTTTTAATTAATTAATTAATTATTAATAATTTTACAATTTTTTTACTTTATTTTGTTATATAAAATCACAGATAGCTATTTTGAAAAGGTTTTTGGTTTTTATTTTAAAATGTTTTTAAAATTTTTTTTATGCTTTTTAAATAAATTATGTTTGTTTGTTTGTTTTTATTAATAAATATTTTTAATTTTAAATATAAAGTTATTTTTGTAAATATAGAAATGTACAAAAGAATATATATATATATATATATATATATATATATATATATATATATATATATATATATATATATATATATATATATATATATATATATATATATATATATATTTAACACTATCCATTCAAAATGCCTAGTTGGTGCAGTTTGACGTAGTTCCAATAATATATAATATTATAGTTTATCAAAAGACTGAAGTTAGAATCACAATATCCGTAAAATAGTTATTGTTTTTATGGATACCGTTTAATGGCCAGTTCGTGAACTTGAAAAATGGTGAAAATGGAAATATTTGACAAGGCCAAATTTCCGAAAGAAGAATCTTATTTTCTTCACAACATTTTATTAAATGTTGCAAAATGGAGCATTTCTTTAAAGAAATATTTCAGCATTAAAAATGTTATTATAAATCTTTTGATCGCAAATATAGGATCAGTGTTAGCTTACACTAAGTTTAAAAATATATCTCCTTGCGAAAAAGAACAAAAAAATTATATAAATTTAATAAATTTAAAAAAGGAGCTCAGGTCCGAAAGTCGACAAACATAATCGCGTTTAATAAATCCCATTTACAATGGGGTATAATTATTAAATGCTGATTTTTAACATAAAATGTTTTTAAATGACTGCATTTGAAAATGTTTAATTGTGCCCTTGCCAAATGGCTGAGTTACGACAACTAATATTGAGGCATAACAACAAAAAACAAATTTCTGAAAAAAACATTTGAGTTTATTGAACGATTCAAATTACAATTACAAATAAAACTTTAATATTACGAAAGTTATTTTTACAAAAAGAATAACTCGTCTGTGTGGATAACTACTACAACAACGTGATACTTTGTAACACTTTCGCAAGTTCTTTGCATATCAATACAGCAACTCATCTAAAATTGATCGAAATCCGAAATAAAGCGTTCATAAATTCTGAATAACAAATATATGACATTAGTAGATAGAAAAAACCAGACGGTATCATACTACTTGATATTCCATGCATTAAATATTGCTTCCTGGAACCCGTATATTTCATAAAAAATGCAACAGAATCAAGTCATAGTTTTTTACAGTTTCGAGATGCACAAAATACCATTAATTTTTGACGCAAGAAATGAGCGAAAAATATTGGTAAGGCGACATCTTAGTACTGTAAGGATTGCCCTTCACCTCCTGCAAGTAAACACCTAATATACAGTTAACTTGTAGGACAATACGGAGTTTGTCGTTTTTGTCATTTGAAAGCATTCACTTTCCTTCGGTTCAAAAAAGTTGGGAAATGCTGCAAGAAAACATTAAAACAACATCTAAAAGGATTAAGATTAAAACTTGTGCTCAATTGGTCTTTATCCGACCAATCCTGGTGCAAAAAACACCCTCGATTGCGATAAAGTACTAAGTAAATAAGTATTATGCATAAGGTAAGCCATTTTAAGTTTTTTCAGCCGAAAAACTATTAAATCGGTATATTAAAAATGAGTAGTGTTGTTTTATACATATAATTATTTTGAATGGATAGTGCGATATAATATATATATATATATATATATATATATATATATATATATATATATATATATATATATATATATATATATTTATATATTAGGTTTTTTCCAGAACTAAATCTTTATTTTTACGAAAGCTAACCATTTATTGTTTGGGAATTGAGTTGTACAAAAATTATAATTTGTAATATAGCTAACATTTTTTTTAATTAAAGCGAGTGCGATTGAAATATAACACGTCACACAGTGCTAATTATAAAACAAAATAAAAATTTGTTCATACCTCATTTCATTACCGTGCCTCGAGAGTTTCCCTCGCTCGAGTTGATTTAGTTCTGGGAACCAGAGAAATAACAACAACAAAAATATATTATTTTTTTTTTCAGCTGTTTGGCAACAAAATCAAATTTTTATTAACAACATATCATATTATGTGTGGTTAGAGAGAAGTAAGTAATTTAAGCAAGTTTTGTATTCTTTTTGTTTTTTTATGGTTTTTAAAAATTTTCTTAATTTTATTTTTTAACAATTAATTATTTAAAATTATTTTTAAATTAATTAAGGTGTAAATTTTCCGCCTCCAAAAATTTCAGCTAACTGTTATATTTGTATGTTTTTTTTATTACTATATCGTTTAAAAAAATGTCTTCATTTTTTATTTAGGTGGATACATCGATGGTATTTTTTATTGTTACAGTAATGTAAATTCATATGAAAAATTAAATTAAAAAAAAAATTTATAAATAAACGATTTAGTTCTGGACGTTTGAGGTTCGTATTTTTTATAAAATATATTTTGACGGATTGTAATAAAACAAATTTTTAAATATTATTAATCGATATTTAATCGTTGTCTTTTATAAATCGTTAATTAGGTTTTGGAGATTAATAATATTTTTACAAAAATATTATATAAACTAAATAAAAAATTGTAAAAATTGATTCAGTTAACTGCCAATTTTGGAAATATTATACCTTTTTGATTTTTGGTAGGTTTGCTTTTGTAGTAATAATATTTAATTTGTAGCGGCTTTTTATTAAATATAAATTAAATATATTATATATATATATATATATATATATATATATATATATATATATATATATATATATATATATATGTATGTATAATTTTAATTAGCATAAATTAAAATATACATTAAAATAAATTAAATTAAAAAAATATATATATTTATTTGTTTTATATTTTATTTTATAAATTGCAAAATGTTCGCATCTATTTATTTAAATTAATAATGTTTTTTAATGACAAACCCGTTATTAATTTAAATTTTGTTTGTTAATTATAATAAATTATTTTATTTAATTAATTTTTTTTTAATTTGTTTTTTAGTTTTTGATTTTTAATAACTCAATGGAATAATGTAATATAATTTTTTATGTCCGTAAAATATATTTGTGTTTTGTATTTTTATTCTATTTTCCAAAACGAAATTTTAAATTATCCAAGCCATGAACTTGACGTTTTAAACTGCGGCTATCGGACCAGGTGGAGTTGAGATACTGGTCGTCATTGTCTTGCTCAAGTTTCTGAAAATAAACAAAAATAAATATAAGAAAAATTATAATCCAAATTAATTTAAAAAATGTAATCCTACGATGTGGTTAAACATAATATGTTTTGTATGTAATATGTATAGACATAATAAATATTCGAAATGAACTAGTCAGATGTAGATGATTTAAATATCATCCGATAAAATTACAGATTCACACTGCATACCGTGAACATGATCAAGCTCAAAATTTGAGTATGGTTACGGAAATTATACGTTTGCCGATATACTTTTAGGCGGTGTATTATTTTGTTCAACGTCAACATTTTAAGTGGAAAAATCTACTAAAAGTTCCAGTACCTCGACCATAGGTAAGAGTTACAACAGATCCATAGGCATACGTAAATCTAACTTTATACGTAAAAACAACATACATGTTTTATTTTTAAAATGTTTTTTTTTATTGATAATCCACAACACTATTATATCTGAAACAGAATATTACACAAATATCCACCTCAGACTGCGTATGTAAAAGGTATCAATTCGAATACCAAAATTTTTAATGACCTTTCGACAAGTTGATATAGTTATTCCACGAATTGCAAATTGAATGTTGTAATTTAGTTTGTGGCTTGTGTGCTTACACTTGATTGTTGTACACCCAAAAGTATATTATTAAAGATGTATATATCTTTTCTGAATAACACGATCATTTTTAAAACCTAGATACTAATAATTTGCTTCTTGACAAATTCATTCAGTGTGAAATGATTTCATCGCTAAACAAAATTTTGCTTGAAAACAATGGATCTGTCGTTCGTTGCTCAGTAATCCAACTAGCGAATGTAATACGTTTTACCTCGTATATACGTACCCATGGTTACAATTGTACTACCTTTTATGAAAGAAAATGTTTTGATTCAATTGAAAAGACGTCACAAGTAAACATAATAAATTGCTGACATCTGTAAAGCCGTCTTATTTGGATGACCCTATACATTCTGGTCTTATTTTCTCCGTACTAATTTCATTCTTTTCAGCATTTGGGAAAATTTGGAAAACATATCAATATAAGTTATTAAGTTTAACCGACATACATTTTTAAAGTAGGCCTTTCTCATTAGTTAATATCTTTTTGGATCTCTTTAATTACTGTTTTCAGATTAGCTTTGTTATAAAGGTTTATTCAATTTTTAAATCCAGCGAACTATAGCCAGAATTATAGCTAAAGCTGAGATTTTTATCACTTATACTAATAATAATGTTTTGAAAATAATCAAGTAAAGTAGTCGCTTTTTCTTAGATAACGACCTTGGTTACAGGCAAATCTTTTTCGGTTAAGTCATTTATCTAAATTCCTAATGATTTTTGCTTTTTTTCAGAAGTATTAGTCTGGAAATGGATGTCACATCAACGAAATTGTCTAACTATTGTAGACGGTAGTTTCATTGAACCGACTTTGCTAAATACCTTTTTCTTTTCAAAACGTTGAACATTCATTTTTTTACACAAAGATTGCTTTGCTTCTTTATACATGAAGCACAAATGGCGATACTGTTTTATTTCTTAATCATCTTTCACGTATGCATTAATTATTGATACTATAGACAACAGCCCAACATTACACAACGAAAGCCCACTTTATATTAAAATATAAAACGTAATGCAGCACGTAAACACTGCAATTAAAAAATAAAGGTTTTCACTAAATTATGTAAATTAAAAAAGAGACAAATAAAAGTAAAAACTAAAACAAAAAATTAAAAAAACTTAGAAACAAAAATTTAAGGATCTAATCCGAGTGAAAGACGACGCAAATCGACGAAAAAGGTTTCAATGTTTTCTGCGACGCAATTCTAAACGATAGAATGTATATTGAGGGAAAGCTACTGTTTATTTATTCGTTTTAGACATAATATATGAAACTACTATATTTATACAAAATATTTATGCAAAATTACAATACATATTTTCACATATTTTGTAATTTTACACATATTTACGATATTTTTCAATAAATTTATCCATGTGATTAATTCCAAACCATTTTTAGTCTTAAACTGCATCTATTTTTAAGTATAGATTTACTAGAAGCTACTTTCTTTATGCAGTTGTTAGAAAAATGACCTTGGAATATAATCTTGACACTATGCTATGATTGCTATATATTTGTGATTTGATCACAAATCACAATCACAACAAGTTGTAAATAGTATAAAACACGAAGAGCAAACTAAACATCTGCAACCACATTGTTTCAGTCGCTCCTTAAAAATCCGATATAGGCACTGAAATCTTATAAATTTAAGGACAATTTGAACTTTGTAGACACTGACAGACTATTAACATTTGATCAATACTAGCCTATTGTCATTTCTAGTCAACATTTTGGAAAAAACATGTAAAGCAATTATTTGATGTTCAAATTAATAAAATCAAGGGTGAGTTTCTTCGAATAATAAATACCTCCAATGTTCGAACTAACAACTCCAGGAACGAACCGTGTAAGTTATAAGATGATTCAGTTGTTGCCATAATTTGCTTGAGACACTCAATAAGAGATCCGAATGTTGCAACACATTATCGGGCAAATATATATATTTTTTTATATAAATGTTCAGAGCACTTAGAATATAGGTATGTATATCCTTTATATGAAAGTTTTAGCAACAAACACACAACACTACTGCAAAAGGTAAAAGGAAGGATTAGGAGGGAAAAAGGTAAGAGAGGAATAAAAGGAATAAAGATTTTCAGTCTTCTAGTTGTTTATTTTTGATATTAAGTTTGAATCTCTGTATATTGTACTTCAAGGGAAACGTCTCGTCGTTCAGTTTATTCCACATTTGCGTACTCCTAACAAAAAATGAGTTTTTAAATTTATTGGTCTTTGTGAATTTAATTTCCAGATTGTATCGGTGTACCAGGCGTCTTAAATTACGCGCGGGCTTTGACAAACCAGGCATAAATTCATAAAGTTCCGATGAACAATGACCATGAAAGTTATACTTGTAAAACATTACGCCTATGGGAAAGAGAATCAAAATCAGATAATAAATTTACGTCTTCAATCATTCGAGATGCTCGGTTTTGGACCCGATCGAGTGCAGTTATATGAGTTTTCGGTGCTCCAGCCCAAATATGAGAATTATATTCCAACCTGGGTCTTATGTAGGTCTTATATATTGTAAGTATTTCGGATGGATTAAAGTTAAACTTACATCGTTGTAGAAATCCAAGACATTTGGCTGCACCAATCGCTGCTTTGTTTATTTATTCAGCCCAAGATGTTCTCTTTGATATAGTTAAACCGAGAATCTCAAATGTGGCAGACGTAGCTAAGCTGCATTCACCAGTCAGAAAAAACGGTGAATAACCATCAGTTCGGCCAGAAAAAACACAGGATTGAAATTTGTTGGAATTAAATTCAACTCTGTTGGCTTCACCCCATTTAAGAATGGAATTGAGATCTCGCGTAAGGCGGTCATAGCCATTCTTTCTGTGAGAACATCGTTTCGCGATGAAGACGAAGGTAAACTGTAAGTGGTGGAAAGTGAGCTGTCATCAGCATAGAAGTATATTGGAAAAAGGGTTGGAGAAAAGACGGCGCCCTGAGGAACACTAGCATTTATAAGATGTTGATCGGAAGTCACGCCATCCACCACCACTTAGATTTTGCGACAAAGAAGAAAATTCCCAATCCATAAAATTAACGAACCGTGAAGGCCAAGAGCCCTAAATTTACACAGCAAACCCTTGTGCCACACGCGATCAAATGCTTTTGAGATATCGAGTGCAATGACTTGAGATTCACCAGATTGATGAATGCTTTTATTCCATTGTTCGGTAACAACATTAATTAAATCACCTGCTGAACGGCCTTCGCGAAAACTATACTGAAGTAAAATATCACCAACTCTGTTCAACTTGTATACCAGCGAAGAACACTGCATCAATGCTGAAAATCATATCGTTCTGCAATTTGCAGACGATTTTGTAATAATAGGAAAAGGAAAAAGTATTGATTTGGCTACTTAAAAATCACAAAAGGGTTAGATGAAATAATGAAAAAATGAAAATGAAGGAAAAAATTAAAGTGCTGAAGTTAACAGAGAATTCTATAGTTAGTGTGCTAACTATAGAATTCTCTAATTCTATAGTAAATGAGTTTTAGAACGAATGACGTAAATGTTATCATTATAATGAGAATAATAAGAGGATTGATCATGTGAACATATACAGCTATTTAGATATTTGTATTGATAGCGTATCAATTTCGGAAAGCATATGAACATTTTGGTACCCAATTACAAGGATTAAAAATGTAATTAAATAGGTAAACAAACCTAAGTAGGGCGCTCACCCAAGTGTGACTGATATGTTATAAGGTCCTTATTTCCTCCAAAATTGGATATGGTATTAGTATGTATGGAAATGGTCCGAAAAGGGCGTTTTTGCCAATTGATGAAAGTGCAGAATGCATGCGCCAAAGTGGTATTGGGAGCGGTTAACTCAAACCTTGATACACACTCTGTGGTCAAAAATGGACGATTCACTTCTTGATTACAAGAGATGGTGGTTTACTGTGAGAGAGAGAGAGAGTGAGAATTGATAACAAAGCAAATTTGTACTTGACCATATGAATATATTTTTGAGTATATACAATGCTGGTCCGCAACCCGTTCCTACGAACTTCACTAACAGTGATTATAATTTTTAACAATTATTAGCATATGTGTCACTTTCCATTTAAACTTGAGAGGCAATTTTTAAATGCGTAGTTAAAATAAATTTAAAAAAAAAAATTAAAGTGTAATAGATTATACCAAGAGACAGTTGCAAAGTTAAACATATAGGCTTTGTTCAAAAGCTTTTAACTTAATTTTATGTAATCATTCTATTCTAAAAGAAATTTTCCTAAATCAAACAGACCCGGCTACATACGGCTAAAGCAACCTTAATTAATCGAATGTCCAACTTTATTTATATATTCTGTTTACTCACATGGGACTCAACGGTACACATAAGTTACTGTGAAAAAAAATTCCCAAAAAAATTCAACATTACTCGTTACCTATGTTACATGCCCTCGCTCGATGTCAAGCGTATTTCATTTGATTGATTTCGCTATAAATATACAAAGACCTCATCAACAATATTTACGAAAATAATGAATGGCTCTGCTCATTGTTTATGTGTTATACAACCGGAGCTATTTTTATACAACAGGATACATACAACATTAATTATAAATCGATAAAAAATTGAAACAATATGTTTCCATAACAAATTTATATTATATTTTGGTGCTTTGTGTACCATCCAAACTGGTGTGTACGGTACTGAAAAGGAGTTTGGAATATGGGTATATAGTAGATACGGAATAAAAACCGATTTAATTCATTTTACTTGTATCCTAATCGTTTTATAACGATATTTTGTTTGTTTAAATTATCGTCATTGCAAAATGACTTTTGTGGTTTATGGTCAAAATAGTACCAGTACACGAATTATGTCTTATCTCGAATAAATACTTTAATGTGTTGGTCTCCTGTAAATTTGTATACCGAGTATATAATGTATATAGAAAAGTTATTTTCTATGAAAAAAACATAGAACATGATTTCAAATAGAATTAGATAAATATCTTTGCTGGATTTGAAAAGTGCTATATGTGAAAAGTTTATTAATAAAGAAGAACTATGGTAATAAGATTCTAAAAAGTAGACAACATTAAGCCCCCAAAAAAAATTGTAAAAAAAAAATTAACAAAATTTGATATTTTTGAATATTTACCCCACCGTTAAAGCTGTGGTGTTTGGGTCGAGAGGTACCAAATCCTAACGGGGAAAAGATTTAAAGGGGTTTTTATAATTTTAATGCGATTGGTGAACACAACTATGACCCCCTGTTAGAGTGTAGAATCCTTAACCGAAACATCGTTCACGCCAGAGCAGGATAGCTAGAGCAAAGTAATGTGCAGGTGTAAATTTAAACCAAACCTGTGATCGTAGCACCACGATTTGACAGTATAAAGTAGGACCTTAACCATCACTATACGACCGGTGATATAAAAAATAAAATTATGTTTGCGCTTAACTAAAAGTAATACCAATACAACAAAGTGATCTGTGTCTAAATAAGAATAATGGAAGCAACTTCCAATATTAAAATATTAAAAACGGCCTGAAAGTGGAGTTTTTATATATATATATATATATATATATATATATATATATATATATATATATATATATATATAAATAAAAAAAAAATAAAATAAATATATATATATATATATATATATATATATATATATATATATATATTTCTTCTTTTTTGAAAAAGGTAAAGCTACTTTCTAGAATTTAAAAAAAATATCCCATATCTTACAGAATTTTAGTATGTACAGTTATTCTGGTACTGTAAAGGTATATGAACAGACTTCAGTTAGACTTTTTTTCAAGTTCTTTCCAAATTATATTGATTATTCCGTGTACTTGTTTTATGCTTTAACTTTTTTTTTATTGTTAGATTTAACATTTAAATTTTAAAACCATTTTATAGAATTTATCCTTTTAATCTTTATCTCTATAATATATTATGTAGCAGGTTTCCGAAGAATTAATTATAACTGGTAACAGTAAAGTTCTATTTAAGACGATTTGCGTGATGGTTTTTCAAATTTTAGTTTCAAATTTTACTCCAACTGCGGATGCAAATTTGGTTCTGAATGCTTTATTTATAAGGTTGGTGAGCTTAACTAGAGCTTTACTTGGTAGTTTTTTAAAAATTTCTTTAGTAATAAGATCGTAACCAGGAGCTTTTTTCGAATTCATATTAAATTTAAAAAACATACTCACATTCGGTGGGAAATGAGGATGGTACCGATAACCTAATTCTTGAAAAGATTCTAAAATGCATAGAAACCTTAAATACTCGGCTTGTGAAACAAGAAAAAAGCAAGAAAAAGATAAAAAATATGTTTTGGGGTTAAGACTAACAATCTCCATAGGAAAGGAGCTAATTACCGCAGGCCAAGCAACAAAATTCGTATTTTACTCTGGAGGTATACCAACATACTGGCCTATGGATACAAATAAAATTGCAGATCTCATAGATATTTATGTAACAAAAGGTGTATCAGAAAACTTTGTGTTCATAGAAGACTGGGGAAGAATATCGTCGTCAGATCACTCCTCTGTATCATGACTCTTAGTGCAACGATTGTTAAGAAAGAATCGTTGCCTAACTTAACAAACAATAAAATAAATTGGAAACTGTTTGTAGAAACTAGTCCGTGACAATTTCAATCTTCAAATGCCAGTTAAGGATTCGGCGCAATTAAACGACCAATTGGAACAATTTAACAATATTATACATCAAGCAGCAAAAATAAAGCACGAAAAACATGGCAGAGAAATCGAGCTCCACAAAATAAAACGATACTTTACTATCTTAGTAATAAAGTAAAACTTTTAATAAAAAAAAGAATAAATCGATTTATAATTACACTATAATTAAATATTTATAATTTATAATTATTGGCCTTACTGGTCAAAAAGATATCGACTATTCCTTCTGAAAAGCAACAAAAAGTTTATAAAGACCTACGACGCAAGTACCTACACATAAATGTGAAGTTGGAACTTGGGCTAGAAGCGCAAAAGAAAAAACTGATTTGTTTGCATTATATCTTAAAGATACATTTAGACCTCTTCAAAAGTTAAAAGTTGAAATCAGCAATAACTTAAGCTCAAAGAAAAAATCTCCTAGCTATGATCTAATTACAGAAAAAGTAGTTAAAGCACTACCTGAAAAAGGATTAAGAAAGCTTATTCAAATAGTTAGTGCAGCGTTCAGACTTAGCTATGTCCCACACCAATGGAAAGAGGCAAAAGTGATAATGATACCAAAACCAAGTAAAACATAAAACGACAAAAAATCGTATAAGCCGATTTCTTTGCTTCCAACTATTTCTAAATTATTTGATTTTTCGCTGCTTAAGAGACGGTGTAGCACAAGCCTTCGATGAAGTATGGCCCAGAGGACTAGAATTTAAACTGCATCAAGACTTACCAAAGTAGTTTTATCAGATTCTAAAGTCTTACTTAGCTGATCGACATATTAGAGTAAAACCTGAAGATCAATACTCCTCATTGTCGAAAATATCAGCAGGAGTACAAGGTAGTGTTTTAGGTTCAATACTGTTCATCCTACATATAAAGGATTTGTCAAATACTTACATAGCAACATTTGCTGATGACACTGCAATCTTAGCAATTGGTAACATTGTAAAAGAAGCAACAAAAAAAGTGCAAAGAGCCACTAATATATTGAGTAACTAGACAAAGAGATGGCAAATCCAGTTAAATGAAACCAGTTCAATTCAAGTTAACTTCACCAACAAAAAAGTTAACTGGATACCAGTGGAAATCAACTCACAACAAGTTCTTTATGCAAATACAGCCAAATATCTTGGCATGACACTTGAAGACAAAAGAAGAGCTTAACATCAAATACAGCAAAATGTACTGGCTTATCGATAGGAGTTCCGAGCTTTCACTACATAATAAACTAGTGCTATATAGGTAAACTCTAAAATAAATATGCACCTACAGTATTCAGCTTTAAGGATGCATTAAGAAGACCAATATGAAAATAATACAATCATTCCAAAACAAAGTTTTAAACAATGGTTCGTCAGAAATGATAATCTCCATAGGGACTTAAAGATGGAATACGTCAACGAAAAAATCAATAAGCAGCGCCAAGGAAACACATACTTCGTCTTTATCAACATAAAAATGTCGAGATTTGCCTTATGATGGATAAAACAAATTTAGTTATAGACGTTTCCTAAGAACGAGATCTCTAGAACTAGGGCATCCAGAATAAAATAAACGAATTCGATAAAAAAATTTAAACAAATCTTCGTTATTTCGAGTCAGTTGCTCACCTTCTATCATGATTGAAGGAATCTGAATTGTTGGTTTTTTAAGTTTTAGTTTTATTAAACAGTTACTGATAAACTCATCTTTTACTTTTTGGATTTCCCAAATTAGTTGTTGAGCTTAACTTGCTGCCATATTTTTTTCTGACACAAGTTCTCTAACTCCATAAAATTTTATTTTATCATTCAAGCTTCCTTTAATTATGAATCTTTTTCCTACTTTACTGACAAATTCGATACAATCTACGAAATTCACTGTATAAAGTAACGGTCTACCTGCATTAAAGAACTCAGTGGCGCGTATTGCTGCGATGGCTCTGTGTTCCAATTGCTATTGAAGAAAAGCACGAAGAATCAACTTAAAAGTTACAATCATAGATGTGCTGAAGTACATAATTGGACTAAACGATAGTGGATTAATCTAAACGAAACTAAATCAGTTCTCATACATTTTAGTTTTATCAACTTACGAATTGAACATACACCGGTTTCAATAAATCGAGATATAGTACCGTATGCGAGCACAACTAAGTATCTAGGCATGCTTATGATTACAAAAAAGAAAATAATTAAATCTTAAATGTAGAAAAATGTATTGGGTGAGACAGAAACCTTTCTCAATCGACTTACAATAAGCTGCTTTTAAAACTTTGGTATATAACTTTGGAGTTGTACTAAACCACGCAACGTTAATATCATACAAAAATTTCTGAAAAGCGTACTAAGAAAAATCGTCGATGTACCTTGATACGTCAGAAACAATGACCTACATAAAGACCTATAAGTTAATCTCGTTTCAATTAAAATCTAGAAAAATAGAATGAGACACGAAGGAATACTGCAGCAAAAAGAAAATGTTGAGGCAATTCAAAAGAACCAATCCTTTAGAGCTGGTTTATAATTGTTAGGTCAAACCGCGGCTTGCTTATTTGAATCCACAATAATGATGTGGTATAAACCTCAACTTACCAGAACATGTAAAACGACAATAGGTTGGAGTCATAGTTGAAAACTGTTATTTTTTATGGATTTTATTATTACTAAAGTTCAACGAGTAGAGTAAAATACTTGTAGCTTATA
This sequence comes from Tipula confusa, assembly GCA_963556175.1. NCBI lineage: Eukaryota > Metazoa > Arthropoda > Insecta > Diptera > Tipulidae > Tipula > Tipula confusa. The sequence goes on along the minus strand of OY744476.1, from coordinate 194,851,800 downwards.
TATATTTTCGCACTATTTTTCTAATAACATGTGATTGCATTCTCAGAATTTCTCAAAATAGATTTCTGTAGTTCTGGTTTTTGACGAGTTCATATTAAATTCAATATTTTCATATCACAGCCCTATTCGAATAAACTTATGTTAAAAATACATCGGTTGTGTATTTACACAATTTTCTATCTGTCTTTTAATCTGTCCAATCACTCCAACCCATCATCGAGTGATTATTTTAAAGTGGAAGATCGATTTCGTATAAATATAATATTTAAAATGCCCGAAAAATGTATTGTTTTCTTATAGTTATTAATTATTATATGCAAAAAAATAAATAAACGAAATCAGTGAATTACTGTGAAGAATCCATCAAAAAAATATGAAAATTAGTAATATATTGTGTATAGGAGGGTAAAAATGTTTCTAAAAAAATTTTGGACTACATTTTGAGCTCGCCTCTACATTTTGTTTCAAAATGAAACCTACTTGAAAAATGTATGTATACACAAAAATATATATAATAAAACCTAAACGTAACGAATGACTAACGAATAAATTATGTAAGCTGTAACGAATCTGGTAAATTGAAAAACTGAGTTTTGCTATGTTTTTGGAAAATTTATAGCGTGCATTTTAAAATATTGTAAACTATATAGCTAATTATTATGTATGTATGTAGTTCAACAATTCACATGCGATTTTTAAATAATTGGACAGTTTTATAGTTATCTGAAACTGTTCTAGTTTGAACTACTCATATTTTATATACTACCAATTTATCGACTATCAAATGTCTGGTTAGTGATAAAAGCTAAATATTCTCGTTTTTTGAATACATTTTGCCAGACAAACAAATAATTCGGTAAACATTATTTTGTCTTTATAGTCATTGAGCCTATTTATAGAAACCACTAAGAAAAATATTTGTTTTTGTCCTAAAAAAACTGTTAAAAACGACGTTATGGCGCCATCCGACCGAATTACGAAGGAAGGGGTCATGCAAGTTTATTTTTTTTATAAGTCTTGTTTAAAATCAATAGATTTTATTTCAAAACTTAAAATGAAAAACTAACCAATAATTCATTCATTTAAACAGGGTTTGTAACTGGTGCATATATCATGTACAAACCAGTTAAATCTAGAATATTATGCGTATATATTAATTTACTGTTTTGTTAAAATTACCATTGCACACAAACATAATTTTATTCTAAGACACAAAATTATTATCTATGGGTATGCTTTTTTCATAACGATTGTTTGATTATACATGATTATACTACAAATTACTGCTGGAGTTGGAAAATTGGAAAAGTTGGAAATTTAAGTTTGATGATACTCGTTTAAAATTGTTCAGGTAATTTGATTAAAGTTGCATTTCGGTGCGTTAACCTTTGATTTATTGGAAAACGTGTTTAAAATAAAAATTAAAGCCAATCTATACGATAGTAATTCGTAATCACCCAGATTTATCGAATTGTCAGTTATTTTGATTTTAAAAATAGCCGTAAGGAAAACAAAGCATTACAACTGAATATATGCAACAATTATTACTTTTACTGGGTTCCTTTTTTCTAAAAGATGAATAAAAACATTACATTAGGCATCGATACTCTTATCGACACCAGGGCTAACTGCAAAAATAGTCAAAATCACCCAATTTTAAAAGAACATTGTTGTTGTTTTACAAAATTTTACTAGGTTCAGATACTGTAAAAGCAGAAAAATAACATCACTTGATTGGTCGATCGCTGTAAGCTTGTTGGTACGATATTTTAAATGTGCGTATTGTGTAAAATTCCTCCTTGTATAAAATATTATGTTTTCGGTCTAAGGTTTTATTCTGATTATTTCATACAGAAGTAATCCCCGACATATACTGAATTTAGCACCTTCTCCTTTTCAAAATGAAAAACAGTTAGGACATAACGTGATCACCATCCTTTAGCAGATTTATTTGCGCTTTGATAAACTAATTGAACAATACTATTTTAAGTCGAATGTGGGATGCCCACGGTATTGGGAGAGTGAACATGCCTTGTCTCGTTTTTTACATGTTTTATTTGAATGTGATAGACAATTATTCCGATTTTATTAACTAGAACACTCTAGCACCAGTACCAACCTATGATGTATTCTGTAAAATATGGTCAAACACCTGCAGCAAAATAAACAAACATTTAAATTACAGAGGACGTTGGAAATAAATCGCGAAAGTGTGTTGGGAGTGCTTCGTCTCTAAACCAAATCACAAGGAATAAAACATAAAAAACAAAAAAAAAGACAGCCCCTTAATGTTGAACAGTCCAACTAAATTAAAGCTTACCCAACCATAGCGGCATATATATAAAAACTGATCACAGCTAAACTTTATTACTTTATTCATTAAAAAATTGAAATTTTGACAGTAACCGCATTTCTTCGGTATCAATATAAGGATTAGGATTATGCGAGAGAAAACTATATTTTTAAATTAAGAAAAATTTAATAAAAATTAAAATTAAATTTATTGGTGGTTTGGGCAGCAGAACTAACAAGTTTAAAACTCTTTACGAACAAAACCTACTTGGGATATTTTTGGCGTTGATTCTAATTTATGTTGCCTTCATAAGTTCAATCGGAAAAATTTAACTAAATTGTGAAAATGATATTTTGCCAACATTACTGAATCATTATACAATTAGAATACAGTTAGAACCATAACTTAGGTTGCTTTAATATTAATGCAGATAATTTGACAACTATATATCTATTTCATGATCTAAAACTAAATTAAACATTTGCATCATGTATGATGCCGGGACACCGCAAATATTCCAATTTTATATTCTAAGAATTCAAATCTAAATTAAACTAACAAGACAAACTATTGCATGATAGATTTTTAAAAATAACAACACACAACCAAATATATTACTAATGCATGTAGTTTAGCTTGATGAACTGGATATATCTCCGCAGAAAATCTACATTTTTCTAATATATTCTGCCCAAATACAATTTTTATATACATAGCTTAACATTTTATAATACATATTACGATTGACGAATCCATCGTTTCATATATTTTTTTTGCACAGAAACGTTCTAGATATTCATATAAAAGGACAAAAAGCACTATAAAGTTGAATTTTTGCCAAAAAATTTCATTTCATCGAAGGATCTGAATTTTTTTTTATGGGTGCCAAAAAAATATCAAATAGTTTTGTCAAGGACGAAGAAATTTGATAAAAAGTTAAAACTTTAAAATTTAAGTGAGATTATGTTAATCGTGTACTTGTTTTAAAACACGAACTTACACCGTAATTTTCCTTCCATAATTTTTATGACAGAAATTATGTAATCGAAAAAAACAATTTTCGTTAAAAATAAACGGAAAAAATAGTTTAATTGACTTAAGCGAAAGCGTGAACACGAAAGTGTAAATATAATTTATGGTAAAATTACGATACATAATAACGAAATGGCTAGAATATAGAATTTAGAATCGATGGAAAATTACTAGACACATATTGTGGAGAGCTAGTTTTGGATAATACTAAAGATTCGAGTTATGATTTTGGGAAGTTGAATTAAACTGAACCTTTAACCAAATAACCACTAGATATAATACTAAAATTAAGCTGACAAAGAAGTGGAGACAATGAAATTTTGCGATAGCTTTAAAAAAATTAACGGCGTCAACATAGTTTTGCGGAATGGATGTGTGAATAAGTGATGTGCAAAAAATAATTATGCTGTTTACAATAAAAGCTTTCGGACAAATGGAACAACACAAATATTGATCATCAACCCGCCCGATTATTACTTTATTAATATATCTAAAATTGATTTTCGGTCTCGAGTGGTTCGAATTTTTTTTATTTCAACTGTCAGTAAAATTTGGATTTTTTTTCCATTTGGAAAACAGCTTATATCCAGCCGGCTTAAATGTGATAAAATTTTCCCTATACCAGTTAATTTGTGGCCTATTTTATCCAAAGAAAATAATCTTTTGTGAGTTTGACCTTTTGAATTATATGTATTTCGAAAAAATACTTCTGTCTGATTATCATTAGGGGTTTCGTAAAGATTACGCTTCACTGTATACTCAATGCCGATTTAAGTCATTTTTAGGAAAAAAGTATTATAAATCATCCCCTCGTTTGATAGTGTATGTTATCAATGTCTGATTACAACGTTTGGTTTACTAAGCTCGGATAGTTTTTATTGAGTGAATGATAAGCCAACATTAAACCAAGAAGCATCATGACATATTGTCGTAAAAACGATAGTTAAAAATAAAATGCACTGAGATATATATCTACCCAGGATCTGTCCCAATCATCGACTTATTTCAGACTTATTGACTTATTTGACGCCGTGTTAATTGAAGCCGTCCCAATTGATTTTGCTGGCTTATTTTAAAAGATCCATTTAAATACAAATATTTTTACGATCTGCTTGTTGGGTACTTAAAATGAACGCAAAAATTAATTAAAATGAACAACCAACAAACATTTATATTACTGATTAAATTATATTGATCCCAAATAAGTTTTTTATATGATGTTTACATGATATCAAATAATTTTTTTTGAAGAGACGGAAAATAAGTAACCTTGCGAGCAGACTTGATAAAAAGTAAAAAATTTAGTTTTATCAAGAAACCAGCATTTGGAAAGAGAATAAATTTAATTAAAGACTAAATTACTGCAAAATCAGGTACTTAGAGAACAAGAAGTAGACGTCATCTTACAAAATTATCTTATATATAACATATATATAGATTAATAATATCAAAGCAAACATTTGGAATTTAAGAACATGTAGGGAATTTTGCTGTCAAAATAAATTACAAGAAACGAGAAGAGCATATATCCCAATACTGTTATGGTGCACTTTCGGAAAATCTGAAGGACAAACACCTCAAATTTTACTAAGTTACTCAAATCAGTCATGGTTTGATTAGGATTATCAAAAATTCTCGTCAATCCAGCAAATATATTCTTCATGTTAAAAAATGAAATAACTACTAATAAAGTTATCCTGTACTATATATAGATACATTATAAATATCAGTCATTTTTATTATTTTTACAAAATAATTTGACATCACAGATGTTAAAGGAATTACCGAAACCACCTAAAAATGATCTAATTGGGATTATCAATTATGATCAAAAACTGGGGATTTTTTCTTAAACGTTTGTAAAGGCTCCAACCAAACCAGCTAGTTTATTTTTGTTTCCTTATGCCGGATATCCTTAGGGGTCCTAAATTTATAGTTCTATACCTGATTTTTTTTTCAATTACGGGTAATATTTTTAATTCAAAAATCGCATTTTAAACGTTTTTCAACTGGCGCATAGGTGAAAAGACTATAACTTCCATTTAATTTGGAAATTCATTAACAATTGAAGCAAAACCTATTGCCGATCATTTCAATGATTACTTTGTAAGCTTCACAAGTGAACGAGTCGTTTGAATTAACTAAATAAAGACGATTTTAATGTGTACATACATTAAATATGTACGTCGTTTCTCACTCGGGTGAATTTTGTCAGTTTAACGGTTATTTCATTTAATTTTTGTTTCTGTAATTCACATACATTTTAGAGTTGTGTGTGCTTATCGAGAGTTTAAGCCTTTAAACTTTGGCTAAATATGCTAATACAGTAACCGTCCATCTTTGACACTTATTATATTTCACTTGTAGGCCAAGCAAATGAAAAATATACAACATAATATATATTAATTATTACTTGGTTTAAAATAGATTATAAGAATCGGAATTAAATTTTAAATTTTAAAATCTGATTAGTTTAAAAATATTTAAAACTTTATATTTGTTCCGCCTGCGACTAATCGGCAAAATTTTAAATTAGTCACAGCAAAATTACAAATATATGGTCAACATTTAAGTTATTTGTGGCATAGACCCAATTTTAGATTATTTAGAAAATATATGGAATGAATTAAAAAATAATTATTGATTTTAGACTACATTGCAGTATTGTGAAATTGTTTAAATCACGCCATTTATTGCATAGCACGATGTCACTGCAGTTAAATGAGTAAATGTATAATAGTCTGCTACCGCAAATATACAATCATTTTAAATCAATATTATGTAAGAGAACCAGTTCGTTATATTTTGGCGCCAGTGTATTTTACAATAAAAACCATAAAAAAACTGTCGATCGTCATGGAGAATTTAATAACAAAATTTTTTTAGAATAAAACTATATTAGTACTCTAGAAACACAATAAGCAAAATTAATATATTTTTATGCACGCGACGACCCATCTAGCATTTTATTATTGTATATCTTGGATCAATAATATTTTATGTATTTATAGTATAATAGTATAATATAAAGTCTTACCCTTGAACGGATCCCGAATTTGATATTAATCCACCATCAATACTGTCACGGCTCATTTCATCAACCATTTTAACTTTAAGTTGATGACCGAACGAGGCTAAATCTGAATTTGGCGTTATCGGCCCAGACGCTGGTATTATAGCTGAACCATTTGGCAGTGCTATCTCAGATGTATTACAATTTAGATTTAAATTCAAATCATGTGAACCATACAAATTATTATCATCACTACCTTTATTTATGTCTCCATTTGTCCCGTGACCATCGTCATCGTCTTCCTCACCGCCACCATCAATCCCTTCCGCATTTTTATCAAGCGGTTGTGTTTCCTCGTCTTCATTGTAAATTTTAAAATAGGCAAATGTTAAATAAATTACGGAAATTATAAACGATGGTATCGGTATTGCCATCGCATAAACTAAATTCATTGTATTCTGATGCAGATCTAAATGACTTATAACGATTTTTGGATCAACTTGTGAATAAAAACACGAATAGTTCGCTCCAATTTTCATATATGGTTTCTGCCATATTGTACAATTTAACATGGGTGGGTAACCACAACCCTGCACATTTGGATATAGTTGAGCTTTTATGAAATACCATTCGGAATCGTTTGGCGCACGACCTTGTATTTGATCGTCCACATACATTATACTTTCTTGTATAATTTTACCATCCGCCGTCAATGCACTCATCATACTACTATCGATGCTCGCCTCATCAATGTAATCATAGTCTTCTTTATTATTATTCGACGATGGCGGTCGATTTAACTTACTGTATTGTGGATTATTATATGATACATACGACGATAAGATTGACGACGATGATGATATTGGTGATGTGCGTTGTAATGAAGTTTGCGGCGCCGCCACTGCACCTGATTGTACATCTAGATCGATTGTATTCAACATTGGTATTGTCTCATTGCTTAACAATGGCGTATTACCCAATTTATAATTAACATAGATTTGTGTACACACATATAATTCTTTGGTGCAACCCTCTTTGCATGAGGTCCACGAACAATTCGATACACCTTTTAAATTTTTCACATCGACGGTCACACATATTGCTGGTGTTGTATTGAATTGTTTAAATATTGTTGTAAATGCGGGGTCAATAACAAACGGGACAAGAAATAGAAAAGCGAATAAACTAAATGTTCCTAGTAAAATGAAAAAGGCGGTTATATAAAAAAGTATTTTCTCCTTAAATGTTTGTACAATTTCTGGTTCATCCGCCATTATAATATCCTTTCATATACAATCGTGCGGTGCGTGTGGTAGCAGTGACAACACACTCACTTACACGTCAACAACCAAATTAATTATTTAATTATATCACTTTTGAATTAATTATTAATATTTTTTTGAATCACAGATATTCAGCACAAATCTATCTAAATTATATTATTTATTATTAATATATGTGTGTTTAGACAACAATTATTTTATATAAATCTACCTAAATTTTAAAAATTAAAATAAAGGTAAGTTTTATGTATATTATACATTCCACATGGTAATTAGCATATTGTCTTTCTTGGTGCAAAACTGTTGCTGGACCAAAATCACATTTAATACATAAGAAATTAACATTTTGAACAATTTTTTATTTTTTAACAATTATAGTGTTTTATAATTTTTTATATTTTATTTTTGGTTTAATTGAACAATTTTTCGGTTAAAAAGTGTTTTACTATATACATATAGAAACATCACCATCACCACACACCACATATAGAGCGAAAGTAAATTAATAAATAAACTAAATAATTTGACTTCCTCTTCATACTCTTTGGGAAATCGATTTTACTGTACGAGAATATTTTAACTTTTCATGAATATCGAAATAAAACTAAAAAAAAAAAAATTCATAATTTATTAGTAGACGATAGAGTTTATTTATTTTTATTTTTTTCTCATCGATTTTTATTTTATTCAAACTCGTATCAATCATAACCGCGCAATCAAAATGTCATGGCTTATATCTGTTATTTTTGAAATGGAATTTGAAAGCTGGGAGGTTAAATGGACACCTAAAAAATGTTTACGCATTTAATTTCAATTATAGTTTTGTTATTATATAACCAAATTGGCTGGGTGCTGCGGGTGGTCGGAAATGATTGAGTTATTAAACTATCGACAAGTCAACGAAAATAAAGTGGTCATTCGTAAAGTATATACATAGCTACACTCTTTCCAATGACTTACAACTAATAAATAAGTAATAACATGCATAACAATAATAAAACTTTGTCGAAGAATGACTATCGAAAAATTCTATAGATACAAATATTATTCGAAAAATTATTTTGGAGTCGTAGCCAAATTATCATCTGATTTAATCAGGCCACCAATAAAAGTTTGATCAATTTTTGAAATATTTAATTTTCGTAGAATTAAATAATTTTAAATTTTAAATCTTAAAATTGGAATTGTAAACAAAGATAGGAAGTATTGAACCAGTGTTAGCCACTACAGAGATAGCATGGATGTCGATGCGAAATATATAGCTCTGGTTACGGTAAGTAACAACCTCTAAATGATTAAGGTAACGAAAAGTGTCGTTTAACCACCGATCAACAGAATATAGCCCAAATAAAGGGCAAAACATTTATACGACCGTTTTTTTAATTATTTCTGACTTTTCTAAAAAACAAAGCTCAACTGGCGTTCCCAGATTAAAATAAAAATAATTATACATACAGACACACATACAGATCTTCATATTTATGATAGAATGGTTAGAGGCAGTTTCGAACGGCTGCAGGCCATCAGACCGTTAACTGATATGGTAAACAACATAAAAATTTATGAAGATTTACTTTTAATTAAAAATGGTTTCATTTTAGTTAAATTTTAAAAAGTTTAACTTAAAATTGGTTGATGGAATTAAAGTTTCATTTTAATTAAAGACAATATAATTTAATTTTCGAAAAATTTTAATTTTGTTTTGGTTTAATAAAAATTTTGTTTGAATTTAAAAAAGTTTTGTTTGGTTTCAAAAAGTTTTCACCCGGGATTGTTGTTAAATTTTAAAAAACTAATAATTCATGTAAACCCTGACAGTCTAAATTTATAAATTTATTAATTTATTTATATTTAAATTTATAAATTTATTAATTTATTTATATAAATTTATAAATTTATTTATATTTCCCTAAAATTATTTATATTTCCCTAAAATTGTTTTTTAACGTCATCTATTTATAGTTTGATAAAAGCGGTAAATAAAATTAAGAGTGCAAAAATTCAAAACTGCAAAAAAGTTTTTCAATACCAATTTTATATGATTCTAACAAATGATGAGACTCTCCACTAACTAAAGCATCTCTACAACTTCCCTCGATAAATACAAACTTGAGTTCGTTAGTCTCATCTTAAGTTAGGTACGGAGCTCGAGCTAAGCTAAATTTTCACGCGGTCTCCACAACTATACAGATAAATATCGAGTTAAAAAATGTGTAGAGATAAATTTTGACAAGTTTAATTTGACGTGTCTTTGATTTAATGGTGTTGTGTTTAGATTTTTTATATTTTAGTTTAGATTTTGGTACTTTTTAAGATTTTTGGCCTTGGTTGGTCATCTTCTTCACTTTCATGTGGCAAGCCGAAATCATGTACATTATCGAAATCATCAATTTCGACATAATCCATTTTAACTCAAATATATTATCGTGTTTAAAAAAAATATAGCAACCATGTACGCGTAAAATAAAATCCTAATGAAATGACCTTATGAAATTACGCCTAATGAAATTTTAACCCCATAAAATTTCGCATTCATTTAATGTACCGTGCAGATAAATCGACGCGAAAATATTGAAGACTTTAGTAGTGTCATCTATTATACAATCCAACAAACTATATTTTCCATTATTTTTTCACGTTGAGCTGCGCAGCACCGGTGAGCAAAATTGTCTGCGAAAATTTTTTATCGCATTTTATGTTAAATTAGTATGGAAAATGTATATCTTAGCGCGAGCTGCGTACCTAACTTTTGTTGTATCACTACAAGCCAATGTTATTCTGTTATGATGTGTATAAGCTTACATCATGTTGAATAGCCGTTATAATTATTAATTATAATTATAATTATTTTTATTAAAAAAAAAAAAAATTTCGATAAATAAACCATAAGTGGCAAATATGGGGAAGTCTAAAAAATGTTTAAGGTACCGAAGAAATTCAATTTGTGGTGGGCCAAAAATCGTCACACCTAAGCTAAAGTGGAACTGCATACGCCGCAAGCGGCAATGCTATGGGAAGCTTGGTTGCTAGTATACGAACTATAAATTAGGTACTATTTGGTTTACAAATCTAGGCTTCCTATGATAATGCAGAACTCTGCCATTTGGGCCAACCAGCCACTCAGTAACAACGTTAAGTAAGAATACGATAGATCGAGTCGGCTTGTTACTGACCAATGAAGATTTTAACACCTGAACGAAAATGTTTTGTTCAAATGAATTGTCACTTAACAATTTTATACTCCACCTCAAACCAAGATAAATTAACCCTTGCTAAATTTGCCTTAATTTTTGCAATGTTTCGTATAAATTTCTTACGGACTCGCCTAATTAAGCTGGTTAGCCTAATAGTTGACTGTTATTTATCGTACAACTCGTGGAATAAAAATGAACTCAAAATCAATAAAAGAAACATATATACACCATTTAAACCTAGCTTGAGAGTAGCAAGGTCCTCTCCACAATCCTCATCCGGATATGCTTCACAGTTTCAAAAGCAAAATACGGAATGTCACTCAAAATTTAATGAAATTGAAAATATGACAAATCCGCTTAAAAATAATTTTACCGCTAATGAATGAAAATGAAAAATTGAAAAGGGTATATAACTAAAGCCAATGTTAAAACTCAAGTTTGTAATGAAACTATCGAGTTTCATACTGAGGTGGAAAAGTTATAATAAAATAGATAGTACAAAAGATAAAACGTTTAAGCAAGAAAAGGAGAACGAAATAATATCCGAAAGGTGCTAGGAGTTCTGCAGCTTAAAACTGGTGGCTAGATAGTCGAAAAACAATGGATAAAATATCATCCCTTTTACACTGAACTTATATGGCAAATTAAACATTAAGAATTGTAATCTAAACATTGACTTGTGTCTTATATCAAAAAACATCTTATTAAAACGTCATATGCCAAAATACGTTGTTGGAAATGTAACCACATGCTTTACATCCAGCTAGAAAAGCAATTTTTACTACCTGATATTTAATGTTTTGAAATAAAACATGAAATATCAGGTAGTAAAAATTGAAGCCGAAAGTAACAAAGTAGCTACCATCAACATTCAGTTTAATAATATCGAAGGATCTCAATGTATCTTTAATTTACTGTACTCCAAGACATAATCTAAATAAACAGGATAATAACAAGTAATTGGAGCCACAAGGGATTAATTTTATCATTGGAAGTGATTTTAATGCAAAAACTACTTTCTGGGGGTAAAGCTAACAACCCAGACTAATAACCGCAAAAGGCCATGCATATATAGTTGCGGGTTCTCTCCAGGCCATTAACTAATACTTTGGCCTAGCGACACAAGCAAAACTTCAGATCTTAGTGATTTCTTCATTACAAGAGATATATTCATAAACAAAATCGTTTTAGAAATTAGTTAGTTTTTCATCAGATCACTCACCCATCATTGTCTGTTAGTTACATGATTATTACGAAACCAAATCCCCATAGACTAATAAACTATAAACCAATTGGGAACTGTTTAGAAAATTGATTTGAGACAACACTGATTTTTAAATACCAACCAATCATTAGGTTCAATTAGAAAACGAAGTGAATTTATTAATTAATAATAATCAACAACCCAGTTGAGATTAGAGAGTTGGTTAGTGAAAAGCGAAATGCAAGCAAAAACATGGCAGAGAAACCTCTAAATAACTTTTGCAATAAACTTAAGCTCAGAATAAAAGAACTTAAAATGGAATCGGTTCGACGATATTTTCTATGAAAAGCTATAAAAGCACTAAAAAGACGAAATGATCAAATACCACCAATAAAAAATGACGAAGAAAAAAGGGTAACAATCGATAAACAGAAAGCAAAATATTTTGCATATTATCTTGATTACGTAAGGTTATAATCAGTGGAAGAGTATATAATCTCAGTGAATGGAAAGTATCAAAATAATTATGATACCGAAACCAAACAAGTCAAAACTCTCAGTAAGATGATATAATTATGATTTAGGTCAGTCCATCTGCTTTCAATCCTTTTCAACATCTTTGAAAAACTGCTCAAAAGTATGAAGCCTTTAATATTTGAAAGAAAATTAATAGCCCCTCATTATTTTGATTTTGAGAAAATCACTCTAACATTGAACAAGTTCACGTTCCACAATCTTGCTGGTTGTAGCCGAAGCTTTTGATAAAGTATGGCACCCAGGATTGGAATTAAATTACACCGATATCAAAAGAACATTTGAAATTTTGAAATCCTATATTGTTAATCAATATGTTTGCATTAAATATGAAGAAGAAGCTTTTGAACTAAAAGAAATGTTATTAAGGGTTTCCCAAGGTAGCATCCTGAGACAATTATTGTATATACTTTATACAATCGACTTGCCTAACATGAGCGAGACAACGATAGCTACTTTTACGGATGACATTGCATTTCTAGCAACAAAAGTTAATGAAAAAGAGGCTCCCAGAACTCCTTTAAAAACTTCAAAGGACTAGAAGCTTTGTAAGTAACTGTGAATGAAGAAAAAGTATCTTTTCGCTACCTTCAGTAATCAAAAACCTAACTGGTTGCCAATAGAGCTTAATTCCAAACAAACACCATATGGGAACACGAAAAACACGTGTGAGCATGATAAAATATAGGCAAATGTATTTGCTTATTGGAAGATAATCAAAGCTGTCAATACATGATAAGTTTCTATTATGTAAATAATATGTACAAGTCTGTCAAAAGACTTTAGGAAAAACTGTATTGTGTTTTTAAGTTAAAATTTATAGTAAAATTTTTAATAGATTAAAATAAAGTGCAGTTTCTAATTCTGTCAAACAGAGATATTTCTAAAAATATTAAAAATTCTTTATCTTCATAATAAAGTTAAGAATTTGTGAAATTTAAAATTTATACAGTTTAAATTTTATTTAGTTTTTCTATTATTCCCTTTTATTCCCATGAAAATTAGCTTATGATGCAAATGCAAAATATTGATGACAAAAGTCAGTATTTGTGCTTAAAACGCGGTGAGAAACAGTAATACAGCAAGACTTATCGAAATTAAACACAATAATATTATATAGTTTATGTACTATAAGATAGTACTGGATTTCTATATGTTGCAAAAACTGTAGTCTCCCAAAAATTATATGGAATAATCTAAAGTATACGTAATATAACGCTAAATATAAAATAAATTTAACCAATAAATATTCATCTTTCAATGGTGCATATTAAGCATATCAGATAGTTCCATAAATAAGCCTAAAAGATTCTAATTATTCATATATCCATTAATCTTCAATTTTATCGAATAAGAAATCTTTCAACCAAAGCAAAAATCAATTTGTCAAAAATATATATGCTTTCCATGCCTTTTTATAAGTTAAAAACTAGTTTTATCCATGATGCAAATACAAATCACAAAAATATTTTTCGTTCAACTAAAACCAGGAAAACTTTTCAAGTGGGAAATCGAATTTTTCCAATTTTTTTAAGAAAATATTATTGTATATCTTTTTCGCTGCTTTATCATATCATATGTCTGTAATGCAAAAACTATCCATTATCATATCATTGTTGGATTTTATAGATACATAACCTATACTCTATATACAAAGTATAAAAGCTCATAATAGGTTTTTCATCCCACCCGATCTAACAAATTTTTATTATGTACATATATAGTTTCCGTTCAATTCTATTATTGAAAAATTAAATATTATAAGATATTTGATACGTATTTAATGTTTACAAAGCTTTCGAAACAACTTTCATACCAAGTTTTAATTTCCTAATGCACAATAAGCACCGCATCAATTTCATAATTGATATTGAAATTACGCAAAAACGAAAATTCGAAATTTTATTTAAATATTAAAAATGTGTAGGTTTTGGGTTAGTTTTTACTAAAATAAATGAAATTAATACTTGAAATGTTGAAAAATATTTTTTGTTAAGACTTAGTTAGGAAATTAGTTTGACAGCCCAGAGACAAAAGCAGGACACAATTTGAAAAATTGAATGGAGAAACTCCTAAAAGAAGAAAAACTCTGTGAAAACTGAATTTAACAATCAATTGCCAATCTTAAGTTTTCCTACAAGAAAATACAATCAAAGCCAAATATGATTTTGGCTCCATGTATAGCTCAAATTTACGGAAAATTGTTCGTTATTTTTAATTTCAAAATTGCAATCAATCACAAATGTTGACATATTAATTTTAGAATTAACTTTATTTTGTAGGTTGATCAGCAAGATGAATATTTGCTAAAAATTGTCGAAGTTTTCGTTTTTTATGTTTTCCGTTTTTCTATGGACAAAGAGCTATAAACTACACTTTGCTAAGGTTGATACTCGGTAATAATAATAATCTCATATGTTTTAATATCTACCAAATTAATATTTTTAAAAATACACAAAGATGGATAGCTAAACTAAAGAAACTTCATATTTAGATTTGGCGTCTTAATCCATAAAAAATAAATAAAAGTAAGCAATGTAAACATGAATAATTTAAAGATACCTAAGCCAAAATACTGAAGCAGTTCTTCACTAACGCAGCAAACACAGCAAACTTCGGTGAATGTCACTGCAATCATCGATTGGTTGAACGAAGTTCGTGCGTGTATTCAGAATAGATGAACAGAATACTATCATCGAATACCAACCATATATGTACCGGAAACAACGAAATTAACAAATTGAATGGGTGGTAATGAAGTATCTTGAAGCGTTTTATTGAAATTTTTAGCGCTTCAAATATTTAAAAGGCTTCTGTCCTTGAGTTAGTTTGATATTGTAAGGGTGGAAGCAAAGATATTTATGATAAATCCACCACAATGTGGTTTTGAGAGATTCCCAATTCCTATAAAAGGCGTGGAACTGACTGATTTGGTTCATTTTAAACTGTGCACTAATGGCTGCTATATTATCGGTACTTTAACCAGTGCGTTATCTCTCTAGCACAGGCACATCTCTTAGTGAATATTTACACTCGAATTTATCCACTACAGCACAAACAGCTTGTCTGGTGCGATGGTTATTACAAAAGAAGATTGTAGTAAGCGCTCTAAACTTGCGACAACCGACTCAGAACTGCTGTAGTCATTTTTAATAATTTCCAAACGTTGCTCGTTCGTGAACTTCACCATGATAAAAATCATAACATTGGTTAACGTTATGAAGTTATAACATTTTAAAATAGATGATGAAAGTTTTGATAGTATAACTTGATTCTATGTTGGCTTCTAATTTTCCACAAAGCTCATTTTTGACTAATTTAAACTTGAAAGCTTTGAGAAATAAAGTTATAAAATTAAATGCAAGCTCATTCTTAAATATACCAGGAATATTGGCAATATCATATTGGATACAAATCACGGGACTTTTTTAATAACTCAGAAAAATTTAACAGTACAGTAAATCAAATGCAAGAAACAATTTTAATTTGAATTCTTAATAGAGGTTTTTTTTGAGTATCAACATCTAATAAGAATCAATATTTTTTGCTTTCTATTAAAAAATGTAAACAACTGGCGTAATTTTTGGGTAAATTGTAAATCAATTGGTAAAAAAAAGAAAGCGTTAAAAAATTTTTATTCTAACCTAATTGGTCTTAAATTCAGGGCTTAGTAAATATATTTAGAAAACAAAGTTCTCTTCTGATATTCATGTTATGCAAAAATCTGTCAAACTTTTTTCTTTAAGAGGACGTATACTACTGCTAAAAACTATTTGCACTTCGAAATCTACATTTATATCGATTACTTCGTTTTTTAACCGCTTTGGCAATTAACCATTTATACCTAATTTGTCTATCAGCTAATGTTCGATAAGGGGCCGATTATCAACTTTATAGCTAAAAAAAAAAAACTGGTGAACCAAAGACCTCTATTATAAAATTTATTATGTACAATTAATTAAAATTAAAATGTTTGTAAATCCAAAACATTCAAAAAAAATTGTTGACCTATTTGGCAAAATAAAGAAACTTCGACCCGAAAATTTAAAAACAAAAATAATTTTTTTTGGGAATACCTAAATATTATGTCATTACTCCAGCAACTGCTTCATGTAAAACCTAGCTGTTGACTGTCGACACATACAAACAAATATTATGTAAATCTACCTATGACACTGTTGTAACGAATCCACCCCAACACGTGATTTTGCTTACGTCAATAATATTTTTCATACACATATATGTATGTACATATATATCATTTAATTTTATTCACCTAAACTATATTTCGTATATGTGTATGTATATGATTTGTACACCTGCCTTTCACCCACAACAAGCAGATTTACAAGAAAATTACGACGGCGGCGACGACGATGACTAGAACGATAGCATAACAAAAAGTTCTTACATCCACAAATTATGTATGATGATAATGATGACCGACCACCGCACATACACCATACATACACACACAACATACAAGAAAAGTTAAAATAAACCAAATATAAAAGAAAATCGATTTCTAAAGAACAACTGACAGGTTTTCAAGAAAAAATAAATAAAACATTTTTTTCTGCTCATTTTCTTTACATATTTTCCTTTTATCACTAGAACAATATCATATTATTAATTTTCACCATTAGTCACCACATTTTCGTAAATTAATAAAATTAAAATGTAAATTTTTGCACAGGAAAAGTTAAGTTTTCCTATTTATAGCTAAAGCTTTACATAGCGCAACTAAAATTTTAACATTTTTATTTTTATTTTTTTTTTTGTCACTCAGTTGTATAATTTATATTCACTTATATGAATAACATTCAGATTCTGGAAAACTTTTTTAATTTTTTTTTTATTAACAATAATTAATTAAAACGAATCAAAAAAATAAATTAAAATCATAATAATAATAAAAAAAAAAATTATCTATTATAAGTGTCCTGCGACAAATCTTTTTTATTTTTTTTTTATTTTTTTAGTTTTAGAATATAGATGGTCTGAGTTTTTTTTTAATATATAAAAATTCAAACCCAACAGAGCAGGTCACACAATGAAACTGACGAAAGGAAAAACAAGAAAATTTTCAATTTTGTTTGCTACGAGCATATGTAAATATAATTCCATATGTATATATATATATATATATATATATATATATATATATATATATATATATATATAAATATATATATATATATATATATATATATATATATATATATATATATATATATATAAATGTGGGGTAATATGTGGGGTAATGAAAATTGTATACAAACAAGGAAAATTTGGAGCGGTACAATTACAACGCTCAATATAAGTTTTGGTAAAGCTTTGCGTAGCTTTTATTAGGTATGTGTATAATTATGGAGAATGTAACATGCATATTTACCATTTATCACATATTCAAATTATTAATTAAAGCATTAAAATATTCAAAATATAAGTAAAAATTGTGTAAATGTGTGTTTACATGCGTGCGCATATCGTTAAATCAAAAGGATTTTTGCTCTCCTTTTCCAAATTTTTCTAGTATTCACGGGGAAATACAATTTTCATAATATGGAAAAACTTGTTTGTTGTATGCGTGAATATAATAGGTTTATAATAATGAATACTAACTCTATAAATGTTTATAATTTAACCACTTTGGTGCAATGCAGGGTTGCCACTATTATTTGAATTTGTATTGGTGGGGGTAAGTTAATAGATTAACTAAAGATAAAGTTGATTAGAAATATTATGTTTTATCGTGATTCACCTTTAAATGTTTTTTAAGCGAATATTTTTGATTTATTTATGTTTCTATGTTATTCGTAAAATGGTATTACTTTAGTTTTCCGCGACATTGGAGAGTTTCACTGATACATTAGAATCGATTAATAAGATTTCTTTTAATTTTTAAAGTATCCAGCCCAGTTACAATACATTTAAAGTACATATTCATTCTAAAATTTAAATCAAGTAAATTGTTAAAATTGGTCAAAAATTAGGAAAATAAATTATTAAAAATTAAATTTAACTCCAAAACATGTTTAACATCTCAACATCAATGAGTATTGTAATTTTCGAATATATCACGAAACATTTGTAGAAGAACTCAGTAGTTTATTTTAGTTTGTTGCCGCAGTTCCATAACTACTGATATGATTATCACTCATAATCCCATAATCCATAATCTTCCATAATCCCATAATCCATTCTGTAAGAGGCATACTTGTTTCTTTGTCGCAACAAGACAGGACGAAGAACTCTGATTCTATGTATAACTTATTTACTTTAGATTTGGATTACCACTGATTTATTATGCAATATTTAAGAAAGCAAGATTTTGTAATGAAACATTTTAAAACTGCTAGATTTTGTAATCGTTAAATATTGTAATGGTATAGATTAGATTGTTTGCAAGATTTTATAATGCAAGACTATATAGATAATCCGTGAACGACGTTCATTGTGTAGTATAAATAGCAGTCTATCATCTTGTAAATTTTTATTTTTATATTTTGTA
Organism: Tipula confusa; assembly: GCA_963556175.1. Taxonomy (NCBI): domain Eukaryota; kingdom Metazoa; phylum Arthropoda; class Insecta; order Diptera; family Tipulidae; genus Tipula; species Tipula confusa. The sequence continues at coordinate 194,832,733 of OY744476.1, read as the reverse complement.
ATATATGTTGGTTGAAATCTACACTGCCTAACCTTTCAGTTTAATATAACTGTCTTCCGTAGATTTTCCCATGACAAACTTTCTCTACACGAGGTTTGGCCATTTTTAATTTGTTTTATAGCTCTTTAATCAGTTTATATAAGTCAACATGGCGTTATCCCACAACAACCTTTAATTTGTGGTGCCATGCTTCAACCTGTTTCGGCGTTCCCATCTTTCCAAAATTTAAGATTTTATTTGGACCAAACATTTAAATATATATATATTTTTTTAAACCAGCCTCTTATATTTTTTAAATTGTTGTCCTCAAACAACTGCTAAGCTCTAGTAGTAATTGGTGACTTCGTTTGATGGCATAAATATGTAACTTTTCTTGATTGGAATTTTTATAAAGAGAACAATTTTTGAATTCCTAAATTGGCGGTTAATCTAAATTTTTGGGTCTTCTCTCAAATAATTTGTACAAAACGAAAATGACAGCCTTTGAAAGATGTTTGAGGGAAAAACATTTTGATAATTGTAATTATTTCTACTTTTCCGTGTAACAGTTGTTGCATTATGGAACTACATTGAAAATTCCTTCCATAATGCCATAATCTATTCTGTACGAGGCATTCAAAAGAAATGAACGCCAAATACTTGTTTCTCTGTCGCAACAAGACAGAACGAAGAATGCTTCTATGTATAACTTATTTACTTTAGATTTGGATTACAACTGATTTATTATGCAATATTTAAGAAAGCAAGATTTTGTAATGAAACATTTTAAAACTGCTAGATTTTGTAATCGTTAAATATTGTAATGGTATAGATTAGATTGTTTGCAAGATTTTATAATGCAAGACTATATAGACAATCCGTGAACGACGTTCATTTCCAAAATAGTTTTATTAATTTTACACCAAGATGGTTTATTCAACGGAAAAATTTCACGTCTGGAAATTGTTGCTTGATCAACTCCCAATGATTCTGCAAGTTCTTCTTGCGTTTGACATGAATCTTGATCGAGTAATACTTCCAATTCTTCATCCAAAACTTTTTCGGCTGACCAGGTCGCTCTTTGTCCTTGATGACAATATCACCACTTTTGAAGCGACTAAACCACTCAAAGCATTGTGTTTTTGCAAGAGCATGCTCACCATACAAATCCACGAGCAAATGATGACTTTCAGCTGCAGTTTTGTTTGCGAAAATGACAAAACTTCCCGCAAATGCTGTTTTTTTCGCAAATTTGATAAATTTTCCATCGTTGGATGGAAATCGGTTGGATGTGCACAATCAAAACAAAAACTTTTAGCTGATTTTGACAGCTTTTGAATAGGCTTTAAATTTTTAATCATTAAACCAGAGTTCAATGAAAAATGCTGATGTCGTTAATGAATTAAAAAAGGCTCGACAGAGAGTGACTTGATTTTTTTTAAAGAATCGACCAGTTTGATTGAAATTAAAATAAAATTGGCAAACTTTATTGGTTTTGCGATTCACTTTTTTAAATATAAGGTTTTTTGGCGAATGTCAAAAAAAAAACTAAAAATAGTTTTTCTCATCCAGGATTTTAGATAATGATATAGGTGTAAAAATAAGAAATAAATATTCGTTTTTTGAAGCTGTTATTTGAAGGTGAAAAATATTATAAAAGGAAGGGATTTTTCTCGATTAATTTACAAACAAAGGGCACATTCTATCTATGATAGCACCACGTTATAGCCATCCATTTCCGCACCGTCTCTTTACTTAGAAATGAGAGATATAAGTTTGGGAATAATTCTAATGAGCAGAAAACTTTGTAAAGTCCTTTGTAGCATTTGCTTTATTTACTTGTCAATTACTTCTTCTTTAATATTTTGAAGATGCTTCTTTTCCTTGTATTAATATTAGTCTTTAGTAGGTTTACACTTAGTAACCTGTTTACTTATCTCTTCCATAATTAGTGATTCATTTCCTTAAAATCATAGTTTGTCCGAAATTTATGAACCATCTTATTTTGTATCCGCTCAATGATATTCTGAGAGTTTTAACTACTTCCATTAACTCCTGTTTTGTAACAATAAGTTCTGCTGTTAGGTCTTTTGTAAAATTTTGTAGCTTTCTGTAGTCAGTTTAGGTGGAAGATTATTAGATAATAACTTGCAGTCAGGCTAATGTCCAGATAATAAATAATTTTGAAATAATAATTTTTATTGATTTTTTGATGGTCAATTATTGATTTACAATAAATCAAGATGGTACAATATAATCAGGAAGAGTCGATAGAACATTAGATAAAATAGTATTTTAATATATATAGTATTTGGCATATGTTAAATTACACTTTACAATTTTCTCAAACTTAGTTATTCTTGTAGCAAGGACAAGGACCAACAGTTATTCTTTTCTAGTAAGATGACACTCCTCATGCCAATCGATATTTGGTTTGATTTTCACTATATACTCATAGGCCGTTCACATGGTAAGGTTGATGTATCTATTTAAATATTTAATGTAGCTATTTAAATATTTAATTCAGGACTAATTAATGATAGCTGTCTCCAAATTTGGCAGCCGAGTAATATAAGATCTAGAATTTACTGATATCGTCCTCTTCACTCGCCAAGCTTGATTTTTTGGGGTTTGATTCATGAGAACAATCTATACAGACATGTCCGCGTATTTTATCCATAATACGTTTTTACCATCGAATTTCTCGAGTGTAAATTGGGTCAAACATACCATAATGCGACTCAAGGGATTCTAGGTCGAACGACATGATGTACTTGTTGAATGAAAAGTTAATAAGCGTAAACAAACAGTTCTCTTAAAGCAAACGTCAAAAACGTTTCTGAATTGATTCAAAACTTAGTAAGAATGAACGAAAAAACCGAAAAAGAATTTTAATGTGTACACGGATCATGAAAATTTTTTTCATGATCCGGCAAACGTTTTATAAAATTTAACATTAAAATTGAAATGAACCTAATAAATCTAGACATGAGTTTAATCTTTTTAGTTTAAAAAACTAAAGGATTCTTAAAAAATTCATAACTTTAAATTTAGAGGAGTTAAGACAAAGCCATTGAATACAATCAATGATGATTCACAAAGCGATTGAAATAGTAACAAGTAATATGTATGCTTAAAAATACAAAATTTTCTCTAACTATTTAGCAATTATGTTATACAATCGCGCTATACATTTAGCTATCATGACCATTTTTTATCTTACTAGGGATCAGTAAAATATATGTCAGAGAAAGTTACTTAACATTGACTCATACCATAGTATACCATATTTTTAGCTGAATTAAATTTAAACATGAGAATACATAAAACTTCTAAGTCGAGGAACATAATTTTTTCTAGTGGTTCTAAACTGAAACTATGCGCGATTTTGATGATTCTTGGACCTCGAAAACTCAATATAAGATAGTTTAAAAGTTCAACTTGCAACCGATGATATTACTCTGTTATGCGATGCCAACTTATTTTTAATATAATATTCCTAAATGTTAATATGTAAGTCATAAAAATATCGAAATTATCTGAAAACTTATCTAGAAATCTCATTTTCTCGAGAGTAGTAATAGAATACAATTTCAAGATTTTCAGAGCTCGAGATCTTAACAACGTCGAAAAAAGAGAAGCTCTAGTTAGGACAGATTATTTGCACACTTTTGTAGCACAAGCAGTTAAATATTGTCCAGACCACAACTCATATTTGCGTTTACTTTCAAAAGTGTACGGAAATCATCATCGACCGTAAACTGAATTTAAAAGTTTAAATTTGGGCTAAAAGCCTCAATATCGGTAGAATAACACATACTGATAAATTGTTTAACTATTTTCCGGTTAATTATAGCTTTTTTAAATAAATTAATTTTATCAGTTGGTCGATATTTAGTAAATTTCTAATTTCTACATAAAATCACTAAACCACATTTGTTATTTAAAAAAATAAAAGTAAAAAATCTCTACTTAAATTTTAAAAGCTCTGTACAAAAACTTTTTTCTCGTCGAATTATAACTTGCCCCACTTTCCACACAGATGTCACGCAACTCCAATAAGGATAAAAATCAACGAAAACTAAAATCCATTTTACATCCAAACATTCAAAGCACGCATGCTCTTAAATAGAACAGAATAGAAGACGAGACAGCTCACCATATTGGTTGCCAATCATCTGCTTTTTTCTTCTATACACAAAAAAAACTATCACAATATATCAAATTAAAACGGAAAATTTCGCCAATTGTTTGCATATCCAAATGATCATCATCATATTTGGATAAATTGGCAATTCCAATGTTTCACCGATACGACTCATGCAAGCATCTCGGCGTGCGCTGTTACTTGTAATAAAACAAAATATTCTAAAAAAACGAAACCTTAAAATGATTTTGTGATATAAAATGTATTTTAATATTTATAGTGAAAATAAAATGTGAATTAAGTGAAAATTAAAAAGGAAATAGTGAAAAAATGACCAAGAGTATAGCAATTTTATAACCAAAGTGTAGTGAAGCTTGAACATAAATAATAAAAATTGCAGTAAATGCAGTGATTTTTTTTTGTATATAAAAGTTCTACTAAAAAACTATTTTTTATAGTGTTACAATATAATTTTAAAAAATAAGGTATATACAAAGAAAATATTATACATAAGCGTTATTTATTGTACAAAACATAATTATCCTTAATTATAATTTTATAAAAACATTTTTCACTGGGAGACATACAAAAAAAAGCGACAAACGAAACATGAAAATTGGTTTGTTTTGAAATTATATGGTGTGTATTGGGAAATTAGTTTTCATTAAAAACCAAAATGACATCATTCTGACTGATAAAACCATACCATACATATTTGTATGTACATAAAATACATAAACTAAATAAAGAGTTTAATGTACAATATTTGGGTTTGGTCAACAACTATATAATATTAACTTTGTGGTATGGTTGATAATATAATCCATCTCTCGAATTTATGTACCCCACACGACATAATTATTTAATGAAGCTATATATAAAATATATAAAATATAAAATATATATATATATATATATATATATATATATATATATATATATATATATATATATATATATATATATATATATATATATGTGTATATATATATTTTTTTCCTTTTGTTTGGTATGAAAATGGTAAATACTGCAGTATTTTTTTTTTGTATGTTGATACGGAAAAGTAAGCTGCCAAAAACCTAAAAATCAAGCCGATTTGCTGAATACGTATGTACGTGTGTGTGTTTGTGTTCAATGTCATTCTGCTATGCGGAAATATTTGCTCGAAAATGACCATCAATTGCATATCTATGTACATATTATCTAGACCTTGATGCATGACATTATACATTATGATTATAGACTAATGTGTGAATATAATAAAAGTATTTGGTGGAATGATAGTATTGGTAAAAAATTTTCTAAATAATTAATTTATTGATTCATTTACCAGTAAATAGGTCAATACATCTCCAGTGGGATTAATAACATTGTGTATGGTGGTTAACTTGCTACTGGCATATTATATATACAATTAATTTATAGACGGAGCAAAAAAAAACGATATAACAATTTTATATCAGATACGTACATAATTGGATAAACGAGTTGGACAAGTGCATTTTGTAATTATGTTTATCGTTCTCCATTATCGACGTCAAACTAAATATATTTTGATAAAAATTGTTACCTATTTACAAGAACACAATCTTTTGGTCAAGTGTTCTATCTGTTCAACACATTTGGGACTAAATTACATTTGATTAATACCTACTGAGATATGAACATCCGCGTTTAGATTTTATCAACATTGTAGATGGATTTTGGATACCTAGTTGCTGTTCCTATATTTTTTATATATTTTTATGAGGTAATTAATTTTATATATTTTTAAAATTGTAAATTACATTTATGTATTTTAATAAATTTTGTTTATCCTTATAATTTAACTGTGTGATCATATACATTATAGTAGACCATCTATTTCATCATCTATTTTAATTGTCCCTTAAAATTATTTATTAATTTTATAAGTTTATATTACAATTTTTTTGATAAAGAAACTTTGAGTTTACATAATAGTTTTTTTAAGTAAAAGTTGAACTTTTTAAAAATCAAAATATTTTTTTATTTTAAAATGTTATTCTTATATGTATACACTCGCTCCCAGTGTTTTGTATTACTTTCGATTACAAACGATTTTTCCAATCGACCAATAACCAAATGTGGACATGTGAGAGGTTGTAATGGTTTTTGTACTTTATTGTTTCCTTTATTCATAATGGTATATATAGATATAATTTCTTCGAAACTAAGTTTAAACGATTTAACAAAGTTTGACTGTGAAATTTATTTGATTTCTATCAAAAAATTGACTTAGAAATCTTAAACAAGTTCCAAAAAGCTGGAGTATAGATTGTATTTCTTAACTAAATATTGTCCTTAAATGAAGCATAACTGAAGATCGAATTTGAGTTTAACCCGTACGATCTTGATTCACAATGGCATACTTGATGGTTTTAACTTGTGTTTCGTTGCCTTCAAAGCGCAGCAACTTCGATAGTTTCGAAAAAGTTCAAGTTTGAATTATCGTCAATGGTGTTTTACAATAGAGACTGAAACTGCAAAATGGAAAACTCAATTAGAATAAAAGGCAGATGCGACAGTGGTTGCAGCAATATCTGTAACAGGGATCGCCTCTGTCCAAGGTATAAAGCAATGAATTATTGTTACACGATATCATTGATTTTAAAGAAATTGGGAGCGGACCAATGATTACGACATTTAAATCTGCTAATAGGTGATTTTGTATGTCTGTAAATGTCTCTAATTTCTAACAAGCGGAGCCCAATCAGACCTTTATTACAGGTTTTGAATTTTTTGATTTTGAGCTTAGATTTAAGTAAAAATTGGATACAATTCAGTCCCAGCGGCTAAGTAAGGATTGACCAATTTAAATGAATTTTGGCACAGTTAATGAACTCATCAAGACCTATTCTTAAAGATATCATGGAGCCTAACCATACCAATATTACAAATTTTAAATTTTTTTGATTTTGAAACAGCTTAAATTTAAGTAAAAATTGGATACAATTTGGTCCCAGCAGCTAAGTAAGAATCGACCATTTAAATGAATTTTGGCACAGTTAATGTACTCAACAATACCTATTCTTAGAGGTTTCATGGAGCTCAATTAGACCACATCTGTAATAACAGATTTGAATTTTTTTTATTTTGAAACAGCTTAAATTTAAGTAAAAACTAGATACAATTTGGTCCCAGCAGCTAAGCGACAATTGACCGGTTTAAATGAATTTTGGCACAGTTAATGTACTCATCAAGACCTATTCTTAGAAGTATCATGGAGCCCAATCAGACCACTATTATAGATTTTTAAATTTTTAATTTTTTAATTTTGAAACAGCTTAAATTTAAGTAAAAATTGGATACCATTTAGTCCCTCCCAGCAGCTAAGTGAGAATTGACTGATTTAAATGAATTTTGGCACAGTTAATGTGCTCACCAAGACCTATTTTTAAAGGTATTATGGAGCTCAATAAGACCACTACTACAGATTTTGATTTTTTTAGTTTTTAGACAGCTTAAATTTAAGTAAAAATCGGATAGAATTTGGTCCCATAGCTGCTAAGTAAGAGTTGACCAATTTAAATGGATTTTAACACAGTTAATGTACTCACCAAGACCTATTCATAGAGCCCAATCAGATTACTATTACAGATTTTGAATTATTTGATTTTGAAACTGATTAAATTTAAGTAAAAAATGGATACAATTTGGTCCCAGCAGCTAAGTAAGATTTGACTGATATAAATGAATTTTGGCACAGATAATATACTCACAAAGACCTATTCTTAGAGCTATCATGGAGCCCAATCAGAGTTATATTACAGATTTTAAATTTTTTGATTTTGAAACAGCTTAAATTTAAGTAAAAATTGGATACAATTTAGTCCCAGCAGCTAAGTACGAATTGACCGATTTAAATTGAATTTTAGCACAGTTAATGTACTCACAAAGACCTTTTCTTAGAGGTATCATGGAGCCCAATGCTTAAATGCTGAGAGGTGATTTTGTATGCCTGTGAATTTTAGATTTGTAACAAATTATTTAACTTTGCGATATTAGTTTTTGAGACCAAAATGCCATTTTAAATTTTTGATTATTGCTTTTATGATAGATTGTGACTATTTTTCGAAATTTTTGCGGTATAAATGGTCTCCGTTTATTTGTCGAAATATCGAAATATCGAAATATCGAAATACATATAACATTTTATCTGAACTAAACGCAACCGGAAGTTGTTTAAATTGTAAAGGCGAATTAATGTATTAAATCTCTTCATCATTAGTTTATGCATCTGCAATTGCAGTAAATTAAAACTTTTAGGTATGTCAATTTGATTAATACGCGATAGATTTCTTCAACAAAGTTATCAATGCCCGAAACGTTTTGAATGTCAGTTTTAATTTAACCGATTAAATTAAGATACCTGAAGTGACATGGACCTGTCATTTCTGGATTCTGTTCAGATTGATCACAATCCAGAAATGCGTAAATTAGTGAACACCGTGAATTTACGCCCCTTAAAAAGATTTCGAAAATGTTTGATATTGGAGTATGCTGCCAGAACTGATTTGACTAAATTTGATTAGTATTAATCTAAAAATTTAATTTGTGGTTGAAAGTGCGAGCAAGTTATTTCTATCGTTTTATGAAATTTGATTTATATTAGACCATTTTTCAAAATATACAGCAATTAATGTATGTTTCTTTATTCAGATAATAAATTTAAACCACCAGACTCACCAGTTTAGTCACCAGATTTAACAACGCCGGATTGTTTTTGCGGAAATATGCAAAGGGCGATATTTGTGGGTGAATGAAATACCGATTGAAAAGTGTGAAATGTATCGCTCGTTTTGCAGAAGGGCCACCATGCTCTGAGCTCATTTATCAACGCAAATTATACAACCTTTCAGAGACGATGTGCAAATTTAATTTAGAGGCCAATTAGACTAATAGAATTGTACTGTATCAAAAATATATAATGATGAGAACTAAGGATGTAAAGCAGTCAGTATGAACCCTGGAGTCAGCCTCTTTTGCCCTGTTATTATGATTATATTATGATTATAATAATTAACACTAAAGTTACAATAAATCAACAATAGCGCTCAAAAATAGTTTATGTGATGTACGAAATCGAGATAAGAAATATTTCTTAAAGTTTTGCAGCTTATATGAAAGTTATTAAATAGAAAAATTAATAATTTAAAAAAAAACTAATCAAATTGCGAAACGTTGAATAAATCTACTAAGAAAAAGGATATTACAGGCATACATCGTGTACCGTAGTTCTTAGAGTATCCTTTATTATATGTCTTCATAATGTTTATCTTAGATATGTTCAACGTCAACGTAAAACGGTCTACTAATGTATGTGTCATTTAGTTTATAAAACTTTTATGATAATACCTAGTAATCAACATTATTTTCTGGCCGTCATCATTGTGTTAAATTTATATATTATTTATGTTAATTTCTATCATGTTTCAACCTAATGCTTTAAGAAAAATATATTTGGTAATAAAACCTTTATATTAAGTCATGGATATTTATACTGTATAAATCTGTTTTAAATTCGAACAGCATACTCAACTTAGGTAGTATCCTTTCATTTGGTGCATTGTCATCAAATCCGTCTTCGATATGGAAATTCGGCATGAAAATTTAAATGTGTTTACGATCTGTCAAGAGCAAAAGATACAGAAATTGGAGTAATTGACGGTGCGGCTAGATCTCTTTAAAATTGGGATAAAAGCGTTGTTTTCTACTATTTAAGGTTTTCATTCCTTTTTAGAGTTTTTTAATTATACTGCGCAGACCTAACATATTTATTTTTCAATTCATAATGAAGGAGAGATGTTAAAAGTATTTTTCATCTCTTAAATGAGATTTGATCGTTGCTAAGACCCTCTACCGGAGCTATGAATAGTTTAAGCTATACATTATATAGAAGCTTGACTATATCCACAATTCAATTCAAATTTGAGACCAAAGCACAACTGTCTATTTCAAAATATACTACCTAACACCGCATGATGCATAGCCCCACCTGTCCTGTACTGAGGAGATATGTTCATCGCTAACACTGATTGAAGTCAAATGATGATAAATCTCTTTTACATCTTTCCCTCATTAGTAATCAAACCGATAGATCCTGATCCAAACGCAACTTTAATTACTGTACTAATTTCCAAATAAACTTTTGGATAGCTTAGATTATATACATTTAAATGAGATTTACTGGAAAATTTCATCTTAATATAAATTATGTCACTTGCCAAATGTTATATAATACTACATCAATTTTGATACATCAATTTTCTCAATGATTGTTTTTTTTACATTTTGTAAATAGTCATAGTTGTTGGATTTGTATTTCTTATAATGAATTTTTGTAGATACATAATAACCATCAAAGTATAAATTTGTAAAATAAAAGATTTACTTAATGATACTTAAGATTAGTTAGTAATGATTTTATTCAGATACTTTGTTGTACCGAAGAATAAAACGTTTACCCCTAAACAAATCATAAAAAAGAATCTTTTGAAGAAGTTTTATTCTTTGACTTATTTCATCTATGATTTAAAATTATTCTCTAAGTTTATTTTTTATCAATCGGCTTATAAAAATTTTTACATTTGAAAACTATATAAGACATATAAGCATAATTACTAACTGAAAATAAATAATTTGTTTATTAAAATTAACTTAGCAAAGCTAAACTGCAAAATTAAATACAAGCTAACTTTGACTGTTGTAATCAGATCAAAAACACTTTATTCTTGTAACAAGCATATGCAAGACAACACTTGCTTTGAAAAACCTCCTATTTGTAAGCTCTCTTGGTCGTAATGAAGGCGATAGGAAATATGAAAAAATAGATATACTTTTAACATTTTCATAAAATTATTTAAGATTTGACTTACAAAACTGATGTAGTTTGCCCCAATGATGGTTCAGAGTTCAAGATATTTAGTAAATTGATAAGTTTAATGCCAGAAAATGTCAGCCAAAAAAAACTACAATTATATAATTTATTAATTTATGATCTTCCGGGAATAAGAGCCAGATGTATTTATTTAAGAAAAAGAGGTTTACAGTTGCTTAATTACAGCAAAGCACGTTTTGGGCATTATTTTTTGTAGTTTGGTCGCTACAGCCCGACGAGATGACCGAATTTTTAATTTAAATTCAATCTCATTGGTTCGAAACCAATACTGCTGAAATTAAGCAATTATCAACCCATTTTTATTATATAATTTATTTTATTATGGGGGTTTCAAGGGTTTATTAAACAAGCAGGTTTAACATTTACCTAGGTATTTGAGCTTAAGTGAACTTGCACTTTGATTTTTTTTATCATATATACCTGGAATTTCTCTTACAATAGTTTGGTTACCAATCCATTTCCAAATATGTCATCTACCTTGAATTTCAGCTCACGAGAATAACCACCTTCTGCGATAACGGATTTCAAAATTGATTAAAATTCTTGTGAGGCACTAGCCACATCACCAGTTATTCGTAAGCTATGAAGGTTCATCCGAATCGTGAATCTATCAAACCTACCTCTATTGGCTTAAAATGTTTGGATCTGTTTTCGGTTTCATCGTGAATAAGTTTAAAGCTACTAAAAGGAATATGCTTCTGTAATAGCGAAACAGCGCTAAGCAGGGAGCGTTAAGCGGTGATTCCCTGTATATATATATATATATATATATATATATATATATATATATATATATATATATATATATATATATCTATATATATATATATATATCGTTTTTGCTTAGTTGTTTCTGAAGGTCTTTGAAATAACCACGATTAATTGTTCGAAATGTGAATATAAATTTTCTAAAAATGGTATACTATTTTTCTATTATTATATTGCATAAAAAGCTCCAATGAAAAGCTCCTAACAAGAGCACAACTTCAGTTTAAAATTATTTGATTTTATAAAACAATAAGTCTTTATTAAACGAAATTTTATAATTTATTTAGTAAATATAAAATTGTGTTTAAGTAGGTCCTTAAAAGTGGTTTTGATAAAAAGGTTCTATGGATCTTAAATTTGTAAGAATATGACAACCCTGCTAAAATATTATATGACATATTTAGCACAATTATATTGTACTATATTTTAAAAATAAATCAGTGTTTTAACCTAGTCCAACTTTATATACATACATAAAACAAATTTAATAATATCAAGTGATATATATATATATATATATATATATATATATATATATATATATATATATATATATATATATATATATATATATATAATATATATTATATATTTAACTGCAAACGTGTAATTGTATATATTACAGTGTATTGGAACTTTATCAATGAAAAATCTGCTTAATATGTATGTATATATAGCTCTCTTTAAATAAACCACCATACACTAAAATCTTAAAAACTAAACCACGATCTGTAGTTTTATATAACAAGACGATAGATTAGGTTAAATTTTAAATTAACCAAAAATATTATAAATAGTTTTTGATCAAAAAAAACTATTAAAACTAAAACAATAAATCATCAAATATATACATATAATATACATTAATTATAATGCGGTAAGAAAATCGTCGTTTATGTCAAATTCTACACATACTATATAGCTAAACATTTATACATCTAAAGTTCATCGCAAAGCACAAATGAAAAGCCTCAATTTTCATTGTGTTCATATAAACTTGAGAGTATGTATTACTTATTGATTTTGTATAAGAGTGCGCGCGCAGAAACTACTGCAATTTTTTTAGTACAACTCCGTTAAATAAAAATAAATCCCATCCTCACACAACGTCACATAACAACTTTCAGTCATCCATATTTTATATTTTGTACAGCGACTTTTTTATTTTTACATATATCTAAGCATAAGGTTGAATATTGTTGTGTTTAAAATTGACGAAAAGTTCAGTTTTTTTTTTGTTACTTAGAAGCTTAGTTTGTTTTAGTTTTAACCAATTTTTATGTTCTCATATTTAAAACTATAGTTAAATAACACATCCGTTCCATAATCTTTCGTCGAATTATAATTTTTGTGTGTCTCGATTTAATTTTTTTTTATTAGTTCAATATGACTCAAATACGTTAAGTGAATCTATAAAGTGTATGACATAATCTAATTCTTGCAATTATCAAACTAAATCATTGCAAATACGAATATCACTTTAAACTTTAATTCCCACTGTGACAATTGTAGCTAAATAAATATTTTATTGTGTGTTGTGCTCAATTTGTATTCAAAATATAAAAAAAAATGTCTAGTGAATAGTGTTGAAAGCTTTTCAGTATAAACTAAATTCTATAAGTTTTTTGTAGTTTCACAACGATCAATATTGGAACAGATATGTAATAATGCGGAAACTCAATTTAATTTAGTATCGTGACTGGGTCAACTCCTTAAATAATCATAATAAATAAACTACCCCACAAATCGGATCAATAATTAAATGCTGCATTAAGTAATTTCCATTTATAAAAATAGTTATACGAACTAAATAATTTCACACAAAAATCTTAAATATATTGAAACTAATCTGAAAACGACCCCGAAAAAAAAAATTAAAATATTTGTTCGCGTGTGTAAGTGCGTGTGCGGTGTGTAACAACAGCGACAATGGGAAAAAAGGTGGCCGTTGAAGATTTAGTTGTACCACCGCAGGACACTAAAATATGTGGCACAATATGTATATGTCAAATGACATTAGTGTTAAGCTCGGTGGCACTCGTTTATTTAACTGTTGCAATTTATATGCCATCGACCCGTGCAATGCAGAGTGGTGTTAATTCAGTGCCCGTCATGTGTACAACAACACGAGCTGTTAATACCGAAGGATGCGAATGGGCATCGTGCGGCGAATGGTGCCTAAGTAAAAGTTCTAGTGCTTGTATACAAATCCATGTAAATTTACGACGCAATGGGACAAGTTTACGATTTTCAAATTGTACAAATTCAGCAAATAAAACGTGCTATGGCATCGATCAGGAGAATGCTAAAAAGTCTCGATGTATTGCAGACGAATGTAAAAATTTAACCGGAACATTTAATTGTACGGGTGGAATGTGTATTAATATAACGGACGCGTTTGAATGTGTTTTTCGAAATACCGATTTGCCGATCAAATGTTCGGGTCGCCGTGGTAAAATTACGTGCAGTGAAATAGATGGGCTGTTTTCGTGTATTCGAGGCACATGTAAAAAAATACGAACGCCATATAATTGTGATCGTCGATGCGTTGATATTCCAACCCGTAACAAAAATATGATACTACTCAATGGCGATAAAGTGTTTTTGTCACAGTGTCAAAACGCCGTGAATCTGGAAACAAAAGAAGTCGTTTGGAATGACACGGACGAAAATGTCGTTATGTCATCGTGCTACGACATTCGGAACACATCATATGGCGTTGACGCGACCGATTGTATTAATGGATCGCTAATAGAAAAAAATGTTTTAACCGATTTAACTAATTTTACATATTTAAGCTATTTGCATACTGCTGTTGCCCATCCATATTACTTTTTAGGCCCGCTAGACGCTGATCTAACGATATCAAATGAGTCGCGACTCATGATTAATCTCGAAGGTTGTGTTAATACATTACGTGATGAGTGTAAAGAATTCCTGCGTGAATATGGTAAAGATGGTACGGATCATAATGCTAAAGCACGCTTTCCATGTTTTTATTCAGATAATAATGTGCGCGATGTTGTATCCCGTTTCGACTTGGAAACAACTAAAAAACAATTTTTATTTGCCTCGATTGTTCCGTCTGTACTCTTTGTCGTTTCATGTTTAACATTGATTGTATGTCAACGTACGGTCGTGGTCGGCGATGATGCTAAAATGCGATTTAAATGTAATAAAAATGAAGGAATGTTACCCACAAAAGAGGGTAGTTTGCATGATGCGGGCGGTGGTGATGGTGTGATGGCCCTTTGAGATCCATCACGTAAGAATCGTGAAAAAAATCGTCTTAAATACAAAGCTAATGTCATTTTTTTTGTTTCTATTTTCAGGCATTCCTCTACTACTGCAAGAAGATAGCCCAGTACACCAATCTGGAGTGTTTTCTCTTCATTAAGTTATAACTTAAGTACATCGTGTGTTTTAATCGAATATTATTTAATGATAAAAACAAAACAAATTTACTAATTTCCAAAATTCAAAAATATTTTACACCAATCTATTTTAATACGGTGCAAAAACTGCTTCCGCCACTCCAAAATAAAAAATAGTAAACATAATCGTATTCCATAGGATTTATCAAAGCCCCACACACACACAACATAAAATAAACAAGATTGATTACACCAAAATACATACTTAATTTAATTCGATTAGAACACAACAACAACAACAGCAAAAACTTAAATCAAAGTGGTTCAAAGTAACAAAAAAATACATACAATAAGGGGGATCCTATATCGGACATCTTCGACATAACTAAGTATATTTATCATTAAAAACCAGAGGAATGCGTAATCACATTTTTTTTTAAACTAAATTAAACCGAAAGGCTCAGAGAAATTTCAACATAAATATTTGTAGCTATTTAAAATTTATACAAGCAATTCTCTTCCTTAAAAAAAATCGTTAAAAATTAGTTACTAGATTTAAAT
Organism: Tipula confusa; assembly: GCA_963556175.1. NCBI lineage: Eukaryota > Metazoa > Arthropoda > Insecta > Diptera > Tipulidae > Tipula > Tipula confusa. The sequence continues at coordinate 194,816,985 of OY744476.1, read as the reverse complement.
ATAAAAATTAGAATTAGAGAACAAAAACAGAAAACACAAAATATAAATTCATGATGGGGAGCGAGGATGGTGCTAAACTAAGTACACAATTTTCGGGTGCACCAAGTTTAGCAAGTAGTAAAATAGAAATAACTCGTCCTTTATCTCCAACAAAAGAAGAAATTTTACAAGGAATATTAGATAAAGCAAAATTTTATACATCGCTATGCTTAGGTAAGCTACTCACAGTCACAAAAATGTTAATTACAACACTAAATTATTAATCGTTTAAAATTGTTTTTCAAACAGGTACAACCGCAATTTTATCCGTATTTGCCTTCCTATTTTTAATACCATTTGTTGTGGATCCAGCAATATCCACTATTGTAGCAGACTATGATCCAATACCAGTCACATGTATTGTAACGCTGCATTCAATAGGCGAAGGATTAAGAAATTGTTCATCGAGCTCGTGTCGTGAAGGATGTACAGCAGGACTAACTAAGTATGTACCAAATAATAATTTTCGATCGATATTGATTAATGGTTTTGAATGCTTAATAGACTAGCTGACGACATAATATGTAGTTCAATAAAATAATAATAATAGTGTGGGAAACGTTTTTAGTTTTTCGATAAAAGTTTAAAATATATAAGCACGCTACAATTTTTTGTTTAAATGGTTAATATAGACGTCGTTATAGGCGGTCAAATATTACTATATGATTATATTAATAGGTTAACCGACAAGCTGGCTCAAATAAAACTATATTTGTATTTTTAGATGTCATCAATTATTTGTTAACTATTCGAAAATACCATGGACGGATTGGACTAAAACACCACAAGTCACTGATAATATGGAATGGGATGTGATGGACACAAAATTTTTAATTAACTCAGAAGGTTGTGGATATCCGCCTAGTGTTAATTGTACTGAATTTGCAAAGCAATATGGGTAAAACATCGTAATAACGCTAATCTACGGTCGGACCAATTCATTTTTTTTGTTTTTAGTTACAATCACGCTGGCGAACCATTCCCATGCTATTACAGTAGGGCATATCCGGAAACGGTTATCGCACGATATTCATGGGAAGATAATATAAAACATTTAATACTATCACTGATTATACCTAATGTTGTATTTGCCGTATCAATTGGCGTTCTTAGCTATTGGTATTGCCCGTGCTGTGATAAAGCCTGTCATAAATCAACAAGGGTATATGCCGAGAAATATCCAAACAAAGAAGAGTGAGTTTATGCCTTATGTTCCTCTATATTACTATATAGTAAAATAAAACCTTTTATTATAAATTGTTATGTTTTGTTGTTGTTAAAATAATTTTTTTTTTAAATTTATAAAACCCTTGATAAATGAAATATCCATATAAAAATTAGTTCTGAATTTATTTATTTATCTATCTATATATATATTCTTAATATATTATGCTGTCTTTTAAACTATAAATATTTTTTGATTATAAATAAAATATTAAAAAAAAATTATTAATAAAAATGAAAAACTAAAGTTTTTGTTGTTGTAACATTTTCATTATAATTTTGCATGTGTTCGTATTTATGTATATTATGTAGTCGTACCTATATTTGATGTTTTACTGTGCTTGTCAGCCATACAATCATTTTTATCATCATCAGCATCATCATTAGTTGTCTGTCACATAGTCACACTATTTTAAATTGTTAGTGTTGCATGCTTCCATTTATATAATTTAGCTTAGTTAACTGACTTTTAATTTGACTTGTTTTACTACAGAACCAACACAAAATAGCATAACATACACGCATTTATAATATACATAAACATTTGCCCAAAACATATTTTTAATTCATATTCGTGTACAGAAATACTATGGTAAAATCAACTAGCCAATTGGACACTTACTAACAAGTATATATTTTTTATGTCACTCTTGATACTGATTGATTTATAGCAAAGGTCATATAGAAGAGAATTCATGTAAAACAATTTTATATAACGTCGTGGCTCATTTCAGGACTTCGTTACACTCATTACAATAACAAGAGCTGACACCATAAATAATGTAGAATAATTTGGATTTATCGATTTGTCTTTGAATATTTCAAAAAGTTGAAAATAATATTTAAAATAATATTATTGTTATGTAGCTTTTATAAGAAGTGGTATCATGGTGTGGAAGCGACTGACCATTCCTCTAACAATTTGGATTTGTTTTACATATATACCATACTTTGTTGCTCCGGTAACTGGTGTTAAAGTTAATAATATTTTCGCTGATGTAGTTTTATTTGAGTTTAAAGTAATTGGTGCCAAACATATATCTCTTTTCTTTTTTCTTTAATAGCACACTAACAGCTTCAAATTTAATTTGATTGGATTTGCTATAGAAAATGGCATAAATCTCATTCATTTCAATTATGAGAAGTGATTTATCAAAAGTATATAATGTTCTTTTTAAACAATTGATTATTTTGCCCAAACTACGATATGGCTAACGGGTACCGGTCGAAACTGGATATTTTACAACTGGATTTGACGAAACAGGATAATTCAAAACTGGATATTTTAAAACGAGATAAGGTACAAAACGGGATATGGTACAAAACTGGATATTTCAAAATTGGATAATTCAACACGAGATAAGGTACAAAACGAGATATGGTACAAAACGGGATATTTTAAAACTGGATATTTTAAAACGAGATAAGGTACAAAACGAGATATGGTACAAAACTGAATATTTCAAAACAGGATATTTCGACATCTGATTTAAACTTAAAATGATTTTTTAAGGAAAGTTCTGGAATATGGCCAGTTAGGAAGGAACTCGGCGAGTTCTTAACCGATTATGATGAAATTCGATATGTAGGATGAAAATGTGACTTTTAAAATAATGTTTTCAAGTCAATGATTATTTTAATAAGATGAGAAAAGCAGCAATTAAAAAAAACCATTAAGTGAAGGAAAATTTTATCTCTCTGCTTAAAATTATTCAAGTATGAAACCTTATTGGCCATATTCCAGAGGTTTTCCCGAAAAAGGTTTTAAAATAAATTGAATTTTACAATTAAAGAAAAAAAAAACATTAAGTGAAGAAAAATTCTATTTCTCTCCTTAGAAATATTCAAGTATGGAACCTTACTGGCTTTATTCCAGAACTTTCCCAACATATCATTTTAAAATCCCATTTTCATACTACATATCGAGTTTCATCATAATCGGTTAAGAACTCGCCGAGTTCCTCCTTAATTGGCCATATTCCAGAACTTTCCTAAAAAATCATTTTAAGTTTAAATCATATGTCGAAATATCCTGTTTTGAAATATGCAGTGTTGTACCATATCTCGTTTTTTACCTTATCTCGTATTGAAATATCCAATTTTGAAATATCCAGTTTTCTACCATACCTCGTTTTGTACCTTATCTCGTATTGGAATATCCAATTTTAAAATATCCAGTTTTGTACCTTATGTCGTTTTGTCAAATCCCATTTTGAAATATCCAGTTTTAAAATGTCCTGTTCTGAGCGGTTCCCAGGGCTAACAAATATTTCCTTTCGTCGAAAAACAGAGGTGTTTTACTAAAATAAAACCGTTCGGACGTTAATCTGTAAGCTCAAACTTTCAAGTTTTTACCAAAATTTTGAGCATCATAAATATAGGTTTAAAAGGACTTCTTATTTGTAATTCGTTTTCGAGGCTCTAATGTATGTTTTGAAATAATGAAAATTTTCATGTCATACCATGTCTAATTTCGTAAAATAGAAACCGTGAATTTTATCCCAAAACCACAATATTTTCCATGAAAGAAGTGGTGAAATGGGAAATGAAAAACTATTCACCATCATTCGTGAACTAAAATGTAACAGTTAATATTAGTATCTATCAAAACCATTTTGTGGAATATGTATTATATCTTCTTTGCTTCATTTGAATTAAGATTATTTGTTTCAATTTCATATCGCAGAATTAAATTGAACGTAAAGTTTAACATTTCTCGATTGGTGAACAAAAAATTTCGTTTTCTAGTCGTGTACCAGCTGGAAAATGTATCAAAGGAAAACCACGGTTAATTTGACTCTAAAGTGTTGTCAATAAGTCGTCAGCGATAGTAGTTTGTTTGGAACTTCACTAGAGACTTACCACTTTTAAATGTAGTCTTATATTTCAACAGATATTTATCTACTGTAGTCGGATTAATAAAAACTATTAGCGAAAACTAATTTTAATGTACAGGTACTGAAACCTGAAACACAATTGCAAAAAGTTTGATCAAGATTTAAACAGCAACATCTATAATGAGAGACATTCTGGTATGCTTAGTGGGGCAGTTAATCTTAGTGTATTAACGAGTGACCATTGGGTGCTCGATCCGTGGTTGCTCGTTCGCTGATTATATCTTTTCAACCACTGATTTTTTTATTTTGTTTGTTTTATTGTTGCATACCTACTCATTTCCCCTACAAAAAGTGGGCTCAACCGATTTTAATTGAAAATTACAAAAGACTTATGAGTAAAGCTAAAGTTTTTGATCAACAATTAGAATATATCAGAGTCATTAATTGAAGTGGCATTATTCCGAAGATTAGTTTTCTGCTGTTAACAAGTCATTTTCCAACATAAATAATAATCAGGGTTATAATCAAGTGTCATCTCATTGGAGACATAATGTTTCATTGAAGGTCACTCGTTGGTGAGCAGAATTTATAAACCGAGCCATGATCATCACCAGTAAATCATGGCTGGGGTCACGCAATGTGTCGATAATAAAAAATAATGAAACCGTATCTGCAACTATACCTCCTTAATTTAGCTGGTAACACCGTAAAGTAAGTCGCCAAAATACTTAAATAAAGAATAAATAATCTGGTACAGCGAATTATTATGACAATTAAAGCCTAAACAACCTTATAACATTCAGAAATGTCAAAACATACGATTATTTGGTTTTGTAGAATGAAAGTACAACATGTATATTAATAAAATAAAGGAACTTTAATGATATATGACGCTAGGGTACCACTGTTGGTAAGCAGAACTAAAACAGGAGAATGCGGTAAATTTGGAAGTTGCAACTCGCTAACTGACCTTTTGAAACTATTAACGAATGATTTCGTGAAAAGTGATTGATCATCAAAAAGTCGTTCCAAAGTTTTATACGAAAGCTGTATAGTATAGTATAGTATATATAGTAACGGCTTGATTGTACACTTTTAAGGGTGAATATTAACGTTGAAACATGAATATTCATCCTGATAGCATAAATTGCTCGTTGGAATAAACTAAAAGAGTTTTCTTTATAGTTTCATAAAGCCATATACTACTTTTACAGGGTCTAGAAAGAGTCAAAAATGGCTTATTGTTATGCCAATGTTTGTGTTTTAGACCTTACAAATTAATGGAGTGTGTTTTCAAATTTTACACAGAACGAAAGTAGCAAGGCATAGTGTGAAATTCAATTTCTTAATTAAAACAAAGCACAGCGGAGACCCTACGATCATAACATAGTAGTATGCTAGCCCAACAAACTGTAATATTTTGCATATAGTAGCTAAAAATAATTATTGCCTCTTTTATTGCTCAAAACTGAGTTTAAACTTAAAACTAAGTTTTTTCAATTTCTTTTTTGGCCATTAATGATAAATATTATGAAACCATTTTATTAACATAGTTAAAATAAAACCACTAATGTTTTGTAAACCAAAAAAATTCCTAAATATTTTCTTTTAGATAATTCATGAAAAGATAATATTTTAAAATCTACTTAGTTACTGCCAACAACAAGATTCTTAGAGCTTTCTAATAAAATTCGATTTAAAAAATGGCCATATAAACGTATAAATAATAGAATAAATTTTACCGCATCAGCCTATTCCACGTCCTACCCAGGCGTTTATACTACTGAACTTTGGGAACGATAGGAGTTATAGCCTTTGCAAATTTCCGAATTTGATTGTAAATTAAATAAAACATGTAATAGTAGCCCGATTTTGGTGAATGATACCTTAATCAAAAGCTGTGGTCATCAGTATTAATACTGCATTAAAATATATAGACATTTTCATAAATAATTTTATTGAAAAAATTAGCATACTAGCAAATGGGTTAGCCTTTGCAAATTTACGAATTTGACTGTAAATTCAATAGAACATGTAATAGTAGCCCGTTACTATTAAATATTAAAATGAATTGGGTTTAGCGAATTTTCATTGATGTTGGTTAATAGTCAAACAATTTAATAAAATTGAAAATTTGAAATAGACATAGTAATAATATCCTTTTATTTGTGAAAGCAAATTTTAAAGGTAACGTCATACAAACTATTTTAATATAGATAAAGAAAAATATTTTTGAAACTGATAATTTTGATTTATTTAGTTTCATTATTTTGCTTTATAATTTAATAAAAAAAAATCTAAATTTTAATTTTAAGACAAAATACAATTGATTTAATTTTATACAAAATTATTTGTGCACACAAATTTGTATTCATAATTATTTGTGCACATTAAAAAATCTGGTTTGTCACGATTTTCATCAGATTATAAAAAATCCTGGTTAATTCTTAAGTAAAAATGTCTAAAAAATCTGAATTTAGTGTTGAAGTCAGAGCAGCAAAGTTACCTGATTATGAATATGAAATTCCGAGAGTTATTGAAAAAGTATGGCTGTCATGTAATGCCAAAATCGAACAACATAAATGTAAAATCAATCCAGCAACGACGCAAAACAGTATAAAAATTTGTTTAAACTCTTCGAGAAATAGAAAAAAGATTAAGAGAGGCGAATATTAAAAAATACACCACTAAAAAAAACCGTTCATATCAAAGGCAAATAAATTAAAAAGGTTAAAATTTGCAAGAGAGCATATTAGCAAACCGTTGGAGTTTTGGAGTAATATTTTATGAACGGACGAATCTATTTTCTCTCTTGATTGGACCTGGGGAAGACAATTCTTTTATTTAAAACCTTCCGACAATTCAAACGTGCAGTGGTGGAGGACAATTAATGGATTGGTGATGCATATCATATAAGTGTTGGTCCAATTACTTTGTAAAGATGGAAACTTGATCAAAGTCGCTATTTGAAGCTTCTTAATGACGTGGCATTAGTGGCTGGATGTAAATTAATTGTATAACATTTTATGCTGCAACAAAATGCTCCTATCCATAAAGCATAAATGATATTAACATTTGTAAAATATTTAAACCAATCTTTATTAGGATAGCCGCCTTAGAGCCCGAATCTTAATGTGATTGAGAATGTACGCGTGTATATAAAAAGAAAAATTTCGTGGATGTTGGAGGGACTGAAGAAGCCACTTGGAACACAATAATAAATGCGTGGAGCATCATTCATTCCATTGTCATAATCAAATTTCATTTTCATAATCAGCTACCATTCCTGCTCTGACTTCAACACTAAATTTAGATTTTTTAAGCATTTTTACTAAAGAATCAACCAGAATTTTTTTGATAAACTAATTTGAAAATCATGATAAACCGGGTTTTTTTAATGTGCACAAATAATTATGTATACAAATTTGTGTGCACAAATAATTTTAAATAAAATTAAATCAATTTTGTCCTAAAATTAAAAATTAAAATTTTAAATTTTAAATTTTTTTTATTGAATTATAAAGCAAAATAATGAAATAAATAAAAATTATTAGTTTCAAAAAGATTTTTCTTTATCTATTTTAAAATAGTTTGCAGGACGTTACTTTGAAAACAAAGTTTGCACAAATAATTTTGAATAGAATAGTTAGTATGTTTTCCAATTTTCTACACAAAGAAGTTTAATGCAATATAACCTATTATAGAATTAATCTTCTTAGTATAGAAAATTGGAATACATATTACTATGTTAATTAAATTCTAAAATAATTCTGCCTTTGTAAATTTTAATCTTAAGACCTGAACATTTTTAATGAGTTTATTATTTTATTTTAATCATCATACAATAAATCATTGTACATAAATTTTTCTAAGATCGATAATTTTCAGCATCAATAGTATCATTTGACTAAATCGCAGCCAACCAAATCGTTATCAGCTTTAAGTGAGAATAAAAAAAATAATATTTTTCTTTACTTTTTTAATTTAAATCTAAATCAAAGAGTGTAAATATATATTATAATTTTCACAAAAAACATAAACCACCCAATATATATATACCCAGAACCTACATTTTAAATCCAGAACAACCCTACATTCTAAATTGAACTGAACTAAACAAAAATATTATTTTTTATTTTTTTTTTATAGTTTCGATAGCAAAATACCGTGCACGTTGAACAACCAGTCTGAACTATATTAGCGCATAGAACTAGCCTAAATATACCTACATACAAATTTAATACATACATAGTAGTACAAACAAATTATCAGCTGTTTTGTTTACGTTTCATATTTTTTTAAATTTTTAGTAACAAAATTAAAATTAAAACATAAAACGAAGTTCAAAATTGTTTTTGTTTATATGTTTGATTTATTGTTTTTTTTTCAATGTTTAGATACATTGTTAATCGAAATTAATTAAATTTTAATTTATAACTAAAAAAAATGTTTTGGTTTTTAATTATATATTTTATAGCAAACTACTATGCCGCAGTGACGAGGAAGAAGATGAGCTAGACTACTAATTTTTGCTATATATATATTCTAGATAAATAAAACAACAACAACAAAAAATTATAAATCGCATATTAACTAAATTATATATAAATTATAATTAATTCAATAATAATAATATATTTTTGCAAAATACAATATAAAAAAATTTAAAAAAAGAAAATTATACTTAAAAATCTACAAAACACAAAATATTTGAAATAATAAAAAGCTTGCCGTTTTATTAACATAATAAAAAATACATAAAATTGAGACAAAATGATTCGTGACAATCCTGAAAATAAATATTTTTACGCCAATAAAAAATAAATAATTCGGTGCGCGCGACTTGTACGCCACCCTAAGAAAAGCCAAACAATATTATTAATCGTCATAAACAAAGAATATTTCAAACGAACAAATTCAATTAATTTTAATAAGCCACATTTAGAAGTACATTTTTATTTATTTCAATGCACTGCTTTATTTGCAATTTACACCAGTAACAGTTTTTCAATTATAATCATATAGATTTGTTGGACTTTGTAAAAATTGGAATTACGAAAAAAATAACAACAAATTTTACCAAGTGCCAAAATTACAAATAATATATTTTACATAAAAGTTTCAGTGACCACCATTTAAAATCCGCCTTGATATTTTACAACTAAAAGTAATTTTTAAAAATCAAAGATTTAGTTATAGATTTCGGTTAGTTGTGGGTTGATTAAAATGCTTATTCATGTAAGAATTTTGGTCATAACCTGTTTAGACTTTAATTAAATTATTTTTTTTCTGCAGTTTAGTTACAACCAATCTTTTGAATAACTTACCACCAATTTTAGAAAAAAATGAAGGTAAACTTAAAAAGATAGACAGTATAAAACAATTTGTAGTTGGTAATATATAATATACTTATATTAAAGACAATTTTGACTGATTTTCACCAAATTGGCTAATTTAATCCCTGATATCTCAAACAAAACATGTTCTTAAGATTATTCTCTCGTGTCATGCCACAAATGGCCATATTGTATAAAATACATCACAACGTCAAGTTCTGCATTGAAAAACTGAGCCTTATCACTTGGGAGTTTGGTGCATAAATTAAATTCTTTTTTGGACAAAGACAATCTTAAAATTTTATTTAATGCAAATGATAATTTGTGCACCTATTCAAATTTATTGAAATATTTCAAGAAGTTCTTGGATTATCCGTAATTATTGACGTAACAATGACTGAAAAAGGGTCAACGATTTCGAATTAATATTTTTAAATTTTGCTCACCCAAGTTTAAAAAACATAGTCCGCTACTGATATACTGTAATACTTTCATTTACGCAAGTAATGCGATCCGATAAAGACAATGCCAAAATATCTACTCTCTTATCTAAAATTTGTAATTGTTAAAGACAAGTGTTTAATCGTACTTCAGTTTATACAGCTTTGATATTACGAACAGAAAATATCAAAGGCATAAAAATACTTAATTCGCTGATGATAATAGTTTTATCCTGATTAAGAGAATTCAGGTATTTTAGAAATCTGGTAAAATATGCGGCCAATTTTGGTTACAAATACACATGCATACAAATAAAAACCAATAGATGATAAAAAAAAATACTTGAAATTGTTACAAATGCAAACCATATAAAAGATAATGTCAGTTCGGTCTGCTTTCGTTAGCTAAACTATTTAATATAAATATTTAGTGGAACTCATCACACAAAGGCAGCTTAGATAGTTCTTTAGTTCGCATTATAAATAATCTTCTTCATTAAAAATAGTTTACTATTTTAAAACCAATTACTCTTAAATTTAAATTGTAAAAGTTTAGTCAAATAAAAAATACAACACTTACTCGGGATTCTGAAAAAAAGCATTAATTTACATAAAACATTTAAATTTGCCCCAATGTCTTATAAGACGACAACCCGCAATTGTTGAATAAAAATTAAAATCCGAAATTTACAAATTTAGTATATTCACACCCTATAAGCTGCTTTCACATAGTTAGAGCTAACGTAACGATAAAAAACCTAAAATTATTTTAATTACCTTAACAATATTTCCCAAAATTTGTTATCTAATAATTCACCATCGACATTTTAGTTCTAAACTTTTAAAAAAATGTATATATTAATAAAAATTCTTATTCTATACAGGTTTGTGTCCGCTTTTTAAGCTGACTTCACAGAAAATTAAAAGAAAAACTCAATACACAAAAAAATGAAGAAAGAAAAGTTTTATTTTTTTTAATTTTAAGTTTTTATCTATAAATATTAGGCTTGAATCTTTAAGAAAATATTTGTTTTTATATCAAAATTTGTATGTTACTTAAATAAAAATAATTTGTTACTAAAATTGTTATAATTTTACAAAAATTTATGCTATTGTTAATACTTATAAAAATAAAAACTATATCGTCCAATGAAAGTTTAAAAATATCACAATAATGCGTTCTGATGCACATTTTTAATACAAAGCTAAAATACGTTCACATTATTTATAAAAACGTAAGCCAAACCCAATTTAATGATCACGCACAACACATTACCATTATAAATGGTACTTGGTTCTTGTTTATTTATTGATATATACTATCGATAGAATATTAAATTTATTTTTAAATTCATATCAACTATAAATGGATTAAAATGGACACAAAATATAATTTTTTCCAAAACATCAAATGATATTAAAATAAATAAATAAAAAATTAAATTAATAAATAGCAAAATTTAAATAATTGTAAATTATTAAAACTAAACAAGTTACTATTTTTATTTTTAAAATATTAAAAAATTTGCTAAATTCAACAAATTGAAGAAAACACAAGCTAATTTTTTTTATAAATTTTTTAAATCTTATGAACATAATTAATAAATAAAAAATATAATAGGTTTTAATTTAATTAAATATTAAAAATATTTCTTTAAATAAAAAAAAATAAAAAAATATATTTTGAAAATGCTGTGAATGTAAATAAATAAATTAAATATCGAATGAAAATTAAAAATTAATTTAAATAAATATTCTTTAAACTAAAATTTTTTTTAGAGCAGTTTTGTTTTATTTCAGCCAAAGCTTAAAATTTATCAAGAGAACTGGTATTTTATAATTCAATAGGTAAAATGGTACATTTTACCAAATATTAATAGAATTTAATAAACCTAAGTTAGTATCAACATTAGTCTGAATAATAAACCGCTGTTAGTGTTATGAAAGTGCATAAACGATAAAAAATGTAACTTATCATGCAAGAAAAAAAGTACATATATGTACTAGATTTAGTATTACGAAGAACGAAAACGGCAGTGCGATAAAAGTAATACTACAAGTCGGCCCCTAAAATGGAGTTCTTGAATTTAGTAAAATGATCTAATTTTGTTAAGTTGTATATAAGTACAGGATGATTTTTTTAAGCTGAAGCTTTCAAATATCTCGGAAAATAAGCACTCTACGAATAAAATGTCGAAACTTAAAATTTAATCACTCCGCGGGGAATAAAATACTTTAGTGATAAAATTAGTACTCCCATCCCTTCCTTGTAGGTGGGGCAGAGAGTAACTTTGAAATTAAAATAGGAACCCTCATTTTTTATTGCATATTCGAATTTTCCGGCTAAAAATAAGTACGTATGTTAGTTAATTTTGGCGAATTTCGGCTAATCGGAGGTGGTAGAATTTATGCTCCAATTCTCAAAATTTAAAAATTCTGTATCTGTAACTTTACATAAATTGCTTACATAGATAAAGTTACAGTGTACTAAAAATTGGTATTCACAAAATGTTAATTTTTCACCACTATAACTATGAACTTTGACGAATTCACCACTGTAAGTAAAAGTGTGTTTCTTTGCTAAATTTGAAATACTCGTAACTTCAATTACTATTTTGCAAAAGCAGTTACGAGTAGTTAAAATTTAGCAAAAACTTAATCCTAAGTACTTGCGGTGGTCGATGGGAAAACCACGTATGTATAATATTTTTATTTATTTATAAATCCGCGTTCTAGATACAATATGATTTGTTACTTTACAGAGCATTATTTACAAATACGGAACATACATATTTACATTTTGTGAATACCATTTTAGTACTTATCGGAAATTTTACATTTGCATTAATTTTTTTTTTTAATTTTTTATTGTTTAGTTAATTTTTTTAATACAACATTTTTGTACTCTCATGAGTACTGTACTTTTTGAAATATTTATAAAAGTCGAAAAGCTCCCTATAGAAGCAGCCACTTCCAGTTAGCCAATTTCCGCCAATATTAACTAACTTTCATACTTATTTTTAACCGAAGAATCCGAATCCGCAATAAAAAATAGGGTTTCCTATTTTTATTTCAAAGTTAGGGTCTTTGTGAATGTGTTAAAAACTCGTTAAAAATGAAAATTTTGACAGCTAAAGTTAAATATTTTTTTTATTCACCTCAAAAAATTTATAAAAAATTTAACGAGGTAAAGACCGTCTATAAATTTCATAACCTCATTTTTGACAAAATTACTATGGTTAGTTATAAAACAATAAAATTAATATCCTAGTTGGCATATGTAAGTCATATTTTATTGGGATACATATGACAATAACAATAGCATGAATTTCATTTACGTTTGATTTAATTTCAATCCAATTTTTTGTTGAGTTTATATTAAAATAAGACGACATTTTCGTTTTTAACTCTTATTCCAGTACCCGATATTATAGGCTTAATATGTTTGTTATCGATATACATATATATTGTTACCGATAGGATTTATATATACATATATTGTTGCCGATGCGATTCATTTTGTGTATATTATATGTGTACGATGTTTAGCTCTCAAAATTTTAACTATTCAACATTCACACGGCAAATTTAAGTTTATTGTTAAAAATATTTCACCTCAATTATTTATTTTCCCCAATTTTTTTAACTAAAAATTTTTAATACATTGACAATGACCTTTATTAAATAATTAAACTTTGAATTTGGACATTTTGTTCGTAGTGCTTATTTTCTGAGATATTTGAAAGTTTTAGCTTAAAAAAATCACCCGGTATATTACACAATTATCAAACGTAATTTCTAACAACCTTTTAGACAAACAAACACAGTTTGAAAGTATAATATCACAATAGGTAAAAATTGATATTATTAAACTTTCAAAAAGAAAGATCCGTAGTTTTACAGGACAAAATTAAAAAAGGGAAACCTAAATAGTAAAGGGAACCTAAATAGTCATTCCAAGTAAGTTTTGAATTCAAAAGTAATCCTATATTATTAACAATGTACAAAAGAGATTATGCAGAAAAAGTTAATGAGAAACATTCAGCAACTTTCCTTTGGTTATGGCCTACCATAACTTTCCTTTGGTTATGGCTTTACTTTTGGTCGGATTTTGGAAAGCAAATTATTTTAGTCTCATAATGAAATATTTTTAAAATCTGAGTTGTAAATTATCAGCATAAAAATGATATTTACAATTTCCAACACGCCGAGGTAAATTATTTATGAAAATGGAGCAAAAGTAAAGGGCCTAAAATTTGAGGTAATTAGCTTAGTTCCGACTTTTGAAGTAACTGAACATGATTTACACATTCAAATGCTTTGAAAAAGTCTAAAAGAACTAAAATAGCAAACAAATATGATTAATTTAAGCTAACTGATATATCATCGAAGTTTACCTTATCAAATGCAATAGCATCAAACTAATGGATTATATTATATTTATTAGCCATGTTTCAAAAATATTAAGATGATATCCTGTCGGATTCTAAATTATATTTTGAACATTTTTATAAGCTTGATCTCTGCGTTTCAATAATTGTAAAATGTGTAAATATATTAAGCCAAAGGATAAACATAAACATTTCCTAATATTACTTTTATGCGAACGTAAAACTTTTTAAAGTTATTACTTTGGAGCGACTTTGTTATTAATTAAGGGGCGTTTCTGTAAAACCAAGAAATATGCAAATAATAAAGTTTTATCTTATCAAAATATTTAACTTAACATTCAGATGGCCACTACTATTTCACTATATAAACATTTCAACAAATAAGTTGTATGCAAGAAAAATTAGCAAATCCGTAAATTTGCATGATGATTGTATATTCAATAATAGTGGTCCGATTTTAGTTCAAGAAACCTTAATCAAAAGCTCTGGTCATCAGTATGAATATGGCTATAAAAAATAGATTCATTTAAACAAATAATTTTTATACAATAAAAATTAGCAAAGAGGTTAGCCTTCTCAAATTTACGGATATGATTGTGTATTCAATACAACACGTAATAATGGCCCACATTCAAATCACCTAAAATTCAAATTTACATTTTCCAGAACAATATTTGAAATAGCCTTATCAATAATTAGGCAGTTATCACTTGACTCTGTCGAATTCTTTTCCAAGTGTTTAGCTTAAGTCAAAGCAGCACAAAGTCTAAATATGAGTCCATTAATTTTTAAAACTTAAATAAGTTTTGTATTTTAAAATATAAATAATCCTGATTACTGAATTTACCATTGTTCCACATAAATTGAACTTTTCAGCCATTTATATTTATTGACTTCAGCAATGATGATATCAATATGCAAACGTGAAATATCATAGGTTTTGGCTCTACTGTCGATAAAGTTAATTAAATTCCAGAACCAATAATAATTATGTTCGAATTAATTTTTGAAATTTTTTTCTTTTTCCTCTTAATTATATTTTGGTTTATATGTACATGTTATTTTTCACAGTTGCTACCATTAAGGTTATCAAAATTACTCAACTGTTGAACTGTGATGGATAATGACAATTAACATACGGAACCAACATCATCAAGGTAAAAAAGAATCATATCTCCTAATGGTTGTTGATCAATAATGATAGAATCCGGTCGCACCCACTTTATTGTTATAATATTGGCCATATTTTTAAAGCCATAGTAATACCATGATTTAAACTAGAGTAACCTGGCTAAGTTAAAGGGAACCGTGGTATCTTCGTGAGATAACCTTGGACAATGCTTAAATTAATCAATTTATGTTATATTGGTGGTTTATGTTGTATGTTGGATCAATGTCACATAAATGTCCAATTACACAAGCGCAATTTGGATTACATCAGTCAAACGATGTGAAGTTGTTACAATCATTTCGTCGGTGGATATTAATATTAAATTCACAGGATGACACGATTGTAGTGTAATAAATTGTTAAATTGTAAATTGATAAATTTGCTAAAATGGAAAAATTAAACAAGTCATAACATAAGTTTAATATAAAATATTGTCAAAACCGTAATGAATCTATTTTAAAAATTTAAAAATTTAATAAAAAAACATAATTTTAAAAATAAATAGTTTTTATATTATATGGTAACAAACATGAACGGGTCTTCAATTTTTTCATCATAATTACTATTACCTGGTATAGTCGAGGTTGAAATTAATTCATTTTAACTTTATCCTTTATCCAATTATTGGTATTATGTATTAACCTAACCTAGGCTAAAAATTTAAATTGGCAAACATTTATCCAAGTGATTAAGAAAACCTCCAAAAAATGTAATAAACATTTGTTCGAAAATAATCTTAACGAAATGAAATTTCGTGATAAAAAATTACCATTATGGTATGTTTTTGGCCCGTAAATCATAACATAGGGACGTTTGATAATATGTGGCACAATTCAATAACAGAAATAGGGCCTGCAAAAATACAAAGAGAAAAATAGAATACTAGTAATAGAAACTACTTGTTTAAAGAAATATTTTGCTATTAAACTGGGGTGTATGAAATTTAAAATGATAATATATTGTAATACTAAAAACTAAGGTATAATGATTATAAGAGACTGGTATTTGTTATTTTCCGATACCTGACATACACCAAAGTGTAAAAAAAGCCAAAGTGTGTAAGTCCGAAATTTTCAAATATACCACAAATAAGAGATTCAACTTGACAAGTGTTAACTACATATAATCAACAGCTTTTCCAAAAGATAGAAAACGACCTTCAAGCACAGTGGATCACTATTCAACTATTACTTTTCGTGGATTTCGAACACACATTCGATTCGACCAATAAAAGAGCAATCTGGAAAGCACTCTCTGAAATGGACATCACTGAAAATGATTTAAATTCAACAAGGATGTGTAAGTTTGACAATTCTGCTCTTGCAGTATTTGAATATGTCATGCACATGCTAAATACGACTAATTATATAAGATATGTTCAATTTACAAGATCTTTAATTTTTTAATTAAAAACACGAGCTTTACGAGTTTTCAATGGATGACGGTATTGATTTGAAATTTGAAATTTGTCGAAGATGGCTAATAAAATACATATGGCCAAATACTTTCACGAATGATAAACTTCTGCACCAAGCACGCCAGATCGACATTAAAAAGGAAATTAGGAAACGAAAGTGCATAACGTAACTTTTAATAATACTTTGATGATTAAAACTTATTTTAAACCGATAAAATTAAATTAACATTATTTAAAACTAGAGAGTTCCCAGGATTTCCTGAAAATGATTTCCCGGGAATTCACAAACCATTTGAACGATCAATGGTTTGTGAATTCAATAATAGTTTACCATAAATTATCAATGATTCAAGTTAAACCACCGAAAACTTGAGGCTAAATAGAAAATTCGCTGAAGCTTTTATTTTAACACAGAAAATATTAATACAGAAATAAAAAGCTAAGACCTGCCAAAAATTGTACCCTAAACCTGAACCAAATAATTTAAAAGCGTATTGCTTTCGGAAATTATTGAATCTAATATTCAGTTAGAATGCCAGGTATTAAAATTTAACCTCTATAAATTGGCCAGACAACTTACTGTAAATGTCAAAGTAAAAAGTGTATTATTGTTAGTACAATGTATCTCGATATTAACAAAAAAAAATCTTTTTAGAGATATTCCATATTGAGTTAGTCAAGAGGGCATTAAACGAATTCATTGGTATTATACAAAATAACAATCCAGAACTATTTTTAATGTAAATATGTTATTGTAAATTCATTAAACATTAACATTAATAAATGAACAAAAAGACAGATAATCACAGGTTAATTAGAAATAAATGAGAATTTAGGTAAAGCTTGACTTTTAGGACAAGGGTATATGTAAGTACTTATAGTAAATTACCTGTATGCATGACATTTAAATATTTTATTTACAAACATGTATGACAAATGGATTTTAAATTTGTCAATGTATGTTTATTTATTATATACATATATTTTCAAAAACAATACAATATACGACTATTTTCTAAAATAATCTCATTGATATAAGTACATCCTGATTTAACATTTTCTAACTTTTTTCTAAAAGTGATAACTTATCGATATTTAAAATCCCAAAATAAATGTATCTGTCAATAAGCTTCTAACAGATAATTTACGAACTTTTCAAATTAATCCTAATCCTTAATCCCATCTATCATATAATTCCACAGTGAATCATAAATATGCCATATATAACTGAAAATTATTATAGCAAAAAAAAACAAGTTAAACAAAAAATACCAACAGGTGTATCAATAAGGTAGGTTGTATATATAGATATATAGCATAGTGGCATTTAATGTTTTATGGAAAGCATAACTCTAAATTAGAAAATTATAAATATAAATAGTCATTGTAAATATAACACTGTAAATTAGGTCAAACTAATATTAACTTAATAGTATTTATAATATTGATTCAACTAGTATTTTAAACCATAGATTTTAAACCATAGAACATGTTAAGAAAAAATAAAATCTGAATAGCCACTACTTACATGCAACTATATATCTAAGGCGATTTTGTATTCTATGAACATATTTTCTATTTCTACTTTATAATTAGCTTTTTACCAATAATTTGTTTCTATCGTATTTAAATTTTATTCAAACTTTCCTAATATTACCTTGTTATTGCAACCAACAATTCTATTTAAACTTTTTATTAACAATTTTTAAAATAATCGTTTTTACAACAAATTAAAAATAACATAAGACGGCACACCAAAAAAATATACATAATCTCGATTAAGCGTTACCTATGGCTAGTAAACAAATCGAAGAAAACTCTGCAAGATGAACTTTCCAAACAACTTACTCAAAATTATCCAACCATTTTTGCATAGTTGCTCTCTTTAGATGCATCTAAGAATTTCTAAAAATTCATTCAATGATATTAGTAGATTCTTGTCAAAAAAACTACCTTGGGTTATTACTCAAAATGGAATTACTAATATTTTTACTGTGGTTAGCAAATCGCACAAGTTATGTTGATAAATCAACAAATATTTTAAGTTGGTCTTAAAGGTAGAGATGATAATGCCATAAGTAATAACATTACAAAGCAAAGAAGAGCTATTAACTATCGACCGCGATTGGTCTGTCATTATATTGTGATAATTATAACAATAATTATCACAATATAAAACACAATTATTCTGTAAAATGTAAAAGAAACGGACATTGCTATTTACTATAAATTATTTCGGTAATGTCGAAATTATTACACCTATTGTTGCGGTGATAAGGTGGTTGCTGCAGAACGCTGTCGAAATTGTTACAGGACAAAAAATAACAACAATCGGACTGACCCTGTAAGTAGCAATTATACTAATTTTATAGCTTGTCAAATATCGGCTAAGGCAGCTTCAAGCCCCATTTACAAAATCAAAGTGTATTTTAATAGGTATATTTCAATACTATTTGACCATTTACGAATATTAAGCACGTTCATTTACAAACGTACATTTAAATGGCATCTATATAAATATTGCACCATATACTATAGACTACAGCAAAAGGCATATGACTTTCCATACCTATGAACTAGCATTTATTATTTTACAAGAATAGAAGTATAAAGGCTTGTTTCATCACAACATATGTTTTTTTAGTTCATAATCAATCGCAGCAACTATAAACTAGGGCCACGATAGTAAAATACTTGCTGGAACTGATCAATATTCCAAACAGGTTTTTAAAGATGTTAACTAAGAAAAATACTAATGACCTATAAAAATATTACCTTAATTAAAACCTTGAATTCTTGGTACTACCTTACATAAATAAAAGGTACTAGAAATTAAAGAGTCCGGTTGGAAATAGTGCTTAGAAGAATAACATCAGCAAAATTCAGCTTAAATTCTGCCTTAAAGACTTTAGATTGTGGGATTAAAATATGTGCTTACCCAGGTAAGAATTTTATTGAAAACTAACTCTAAAATGATGACAATATTTAAAACCAACCTGAAAATTAAAACTGTCAACTGAGATTTGCTCGCATTAAGTAAACACATTAATAACGAGTCAGTTAATTATACTGCGTTAATCATAATAAATCCCTATAGCTGACATAATATTGGAGAAAATCATTTTAGCTAGCTGGAGAAATGTCAGATGACTACAAAAAAAATCAAGTCGTTTCTTTCACTGCGAAAAATGTTTTCCATGTATTACAAAAAATTTCGTGGTGTCCTTAAAGTTTTTTAAAAATTGTATGCAAGCAAATGAATTTCTAAGGAAGTCTAAAGTTTTTTTGTGGTACATCTGGGAATACTTTAAAATTATGTTCAGGTTTTAATCTTTGACATCCGTTAAACGTTATTTTTTTAATTTTTCAAAATTCAAATCATTATAACGAAAACTGATAAAAGGTCTAAATGGGCCAAAAGTAGCCCAACAAATAAATCATACTGGATCTAGCATATTTTTTGAACAGCATCTAATGACATATATCATTTGTGTACGGAAAATTAGAGTTTTCCTGATAAAACTAGTAAGCATTCCGCATTTGGAATTATAGGCATCCATGCCTATAATCAATTGATTATTGATGGCAAAATCAATAATTGAAAAAAGCTAAGCGCACAGATTAAATAACTTAATAGCAGATACAAATAATAAAAGTGAGCATACCTTATGCGAGTTTCTGTTCGATGTTTATGTTCGGTTTCGAAAGAATTCAAAAAATAATTTTAAAACCTTTTTTAAATTTAAACTACAAGAAATTTCTAATTTACAAATAATTTTGATTTAATTAAAATCTGTGGCATAATGCTATTTTCATCAATGCTTCGAACGTTTAAATATTGTTAATTGTTGGAAAAATTGTTAACCCCAAACAGTTTTAATTTTTCATGACTTGGGATTCCAACAGAAACTGTCGTTGGGTACATACGTACTAGAGGTTACTGATGACATTTAAGAGAAAAGTTACATACGCATAATACGAGTGTTTAGCTCGAAAACCAACGATAGTGGTTACTATGATAGTTGTGACTATAAATGCTATCCAACGTGAACGATTTGGATTCTTCTGTGGTAACATGTATCATGATTATTATGCCATAGTTCAAAATGGTTTTAATCCAATTGTAATTTGTCGTTAAGCATAGTAGTAAACCGGAGATTTAAATGGCTTAAACTTCTAGTATTTTTCTAATCCATATATTATTGGATTCAAATAGAAGAAAATTATGTTTTTGAAAATCATTTTTTTTAAGTATGTTACCGACATACTGTGACATACTGTGATGATATTTCCTAATATAAAAACTATTTTACTGGTTAATTGACCAAGAGACAAATACCTCATCATTTATGAGAAAACCATCTGCAACGAGTGACAGTTTGATGTGGTTTTTGGGCTTGTTTCGTGATTTCAGTGCAAATTATTGAAAATTTGAAATTCGTGATCGTTGAATTTGGTAAGTCTACTATAGCTAAGTTTATAACAAAAGGTGCATTAATTTATAAAAATGATTTTATTTTTTTGAATAGGCCTAAATGTAATAAACAACTAGAGGATTTTAAAATTTAATTACCACGTTAAAAAAACAATACCTCCAAGACACCAAGTTCAAATTCGAACAAGCACAGGTTTCAAAATATATGTGCACCACTTGTAAATGTTGAACATACTATATGATACTCATACTATATATGACCTCCTATTATATAATCCATGGTAACTGTAAAGGAACTGGTAGGGCTTTAGTACTAAAACAAATGGCAAAGTATAAAACAAAAATATCAAAACAGTTTATGGCGCCCTTTGTTGGAGGGTAGTACTGACATTTTTGAAGAAATTGGCTATTTTTTTATTTTCACATCCTGACTGAATATAGTTTATGTCAGTAACAAATAATTTACATTTTATTAATCTTATCCTTAATCTTCCAACAATTTATTGTTTTCAAAGCTTTATACATATAAGTGAATATTATCGGTGGGCAGTCTGGACACCGTTTTAGTGAAGCATGTATTGGGTACATGTCTTAACGCCAAATAACGCCACTTAACTCAGAGTCATGGACACTTCATGACTAAGCCTAATCACAAGAAGCACATAATGTAAAATATTTTCTAATCGAGCGATTTGTGCAGTGGTAAGTTCTGCGGTGGTTGGATTAAGGTAAACCGAATCCAGATATCACCGTGTTTGTCAGAAAAAAAATGTCTTGAAATGTGGTGATGGATAATAGAGCAAACCTATAGCCACACGTCGTTAGTTAGGCGGGCATTGGGGTAAAGTAGAGAACTAAAAGTTAATTAAAAACCACGAGATATATGAAAACATTAAAATGCAATAGTTCTGGTTAGCAAAAAATCTGACAACTTTCAGAACCAATAAAAAAAACACCGGCAAAAGCACATTGGCAATGTTAGCAATGGAGTAAATTTTAATAGCTCTATTAAAATTAAGAAGTGAGTTTAAGCCGACCAAAATAAGCAGAAAAACAATGATTCGTTGACCTGCAAACCAGTGAATATTATATCATAACAGACAGGAAAAGTTAAAACGATCTCTACCCATCACCAACAACAGCACAGATGATGTCTGCCTTGATGATCAATGGCTGATTTTTTTCTGCTGAATCTTTTTATTTTAATCAAATTGCTATTTGATCATGATCAAAAATAAATAAGAGCATTTCTGTGGCGTACATCCGAGTTTAGCATAAAATTGTGACTGTATTACTATTATTTTACATAAACGTACATATTTATAATGGCGTCTCAGATATCGTAAGCAAACTATAAGCTCTTTCGATGGATTGGGTTATAAGCTTGCTTGAAATTTACGACACCCGATGTTTAATTATTTTTTCTGTTAGCGAAACGATTTTCTCCGACTTTTCATTCATATGGCTTTGAATTATAATCGAATTTGGTAAAAAAGATAAAATCAAAAAAATCACCCACTTTTCTGAGCCATTTTTCAACCGATTCGTTACTAGTTCATTATATTATAAAAAATCTAACTTTCCAGAATAATTATAATAAATTTCTAATAAATTTCAACTCGAGGTTAAGATTTGGTTTTGTCTATATGATGTTTACAATTAAAAATTAATTATGAAAATTATTAATTTTCATTTAAAATTTAATTTTAAAATTCCTTTTACATTTTTAATTTTATTTTGAAATATGTATTTGCTTAATAGGTCAAATGTAAAAAACAAAAAACCATTTTTAATAAAAGTTAATTTTGGTCTCTGATCAAATGGTTCAATTTCTTCAATTAACTTTAATTTTATGTGTTTTTCGCATGAAATTAAATCATCTGAATATTTTTAGCTTCTTTGAATTTGGATTATTATTCAATAGAATTTTAGATTAATAATGCAGCGATATTTGATTGAGAAATATCTATATTATGTTTATATATAAATTAATAATTTGATATGGACATAATTAATTATTTACTAATTAACAAACAATTTAATTAAACGTTGCCAAATGTTTTTCGTTTCTACACTTCAAAATTTCTACGTATTTTATGAATGACTCAAACTGTTGATACTATCTTCTCTCTATAAATCGGTATCTTTTAGTATATGATGTTCCAAAAAGGTGGTTAATTCGTGTATGTCGCGTAAAACCGAAATATTTCATAAATAAATTACTCATCCTAAACAAAAAGGGCGCGATTAGAAAAAAATATTTCGTTTTTCCAAATTTTCCTATATTCGTATTCTGTTTTCTATATAAATTCGTATGTAGATACAGTGTTTTCCTTAAAATGAAAACATCACAAATTCACAACGATATTATTTTTCTTGTTCAGTCTACGTACTACTTTCGTTCGAAACAGTTCTTCTACTAAGCAAAATTAATAGTGTTAGTGGTGAAAATATAATAGAAAATAAATTGTGAACAAATTTAAATTTTTAATTAATGTTAAACAATTACTATGAAGTGAAATATTAATAAACCATTTAACAAGGTAAAATAGTTGATACAATGTGGAAATTTTTAAATTTGAACACAATACGAAAAATTGATTGTGCAACAAGTACATAATATATGAAATACTATTACTATCCACAACTACGTTTTTCGCTTGATTAGAAGAAAATGAATTGCAAATTGAACTTTCACCTTCGTTTCATTTTAATAGTGCTGATTTTGTATCTTATAAATTTACGTTTCTTAAAATTAATCAAAATCAACAAAATTATGATAAATTGGATTAAAAATAAACGAGTTAATTCTATACTTCAATTAAATAATTAATATTTATAACACTACTATAGTTTATATAATTTTTTATGTTGGGAATTTAAAAACATAGATAGTTTATAGTTGATATATATTTAATTAAAATAATGGATTACAATTATTTTGTTGATTTTAGAATTATTAATTCTTTACATATATTTTATTTTTAATCATAAAATATAATCAAAATAATAAAAATGTATAAACATGCTCGTATGTCGTTCTATAAACAAAACAAACATATATGTTCATACGATTCCCTAAGGAATATCAGCATAAAATAACAAGAACAGAGTCAAAACCCATATAGTACAGTGTGAGTTTATTTAAAAGTTGAACGCCCGAATGGTTTAAACCGTCATTATTTTTTTATGTTATTCGTAAATAGAAGAGACAGATAAATTTTCCGTTGTTTGGTTTTCCCAAAATGATAGTGGTTTAATGAAAAACGCGAATAGTTTTATACAGTTAAAGTTGTCTATAATCAATAAAATTGACCTATATATAAAGCTCATTTAAGGAACGTTAAGTAATGTTTTATAATTCAACGAAACCATTTTTTGATATTTAAGAAATTGTATAGTAAGTTTTCATATTAAATTAATTTAAAATCTAAAATCAATAATTTAATTTAATTTTGTGGTATTAGCTAAATGTCATTTCTAATTAATTTTTTATCTAAATTTGTGCATGCTAAAAATCTGTAATGCGCCCTGCACTTAATAATTAAAATTATATAAATTATTTTACACTTCTAAGTTTAATATATGTACAAATATATCTAAAATTTAAGATTAACATTTTCATCGGCTAAATTGGAGTAGATTCGGCACTTTTTCACAGTTAGAAACAGTCATTGTCCACTAATATTTTTCTTTGAATTTATGTATTTTAATTTTTTTGATACAGATGATTTGGTTTTTTAGTCAGTTGTTTTGTTATATTTTCAGCATTAATTTTGGTTTTGGAACTTTCAAATAAGTGTTATTTCATGTATCATTTCAACTTAGGCAGTTCATTCCATATAATTGTCTTTATCGATGATATAATCCTCATCTTTAAATGCCATAGTGTCAATCGGAAAGATTCTCGTGATATTAAAATTTTTTAGTTTCCAGAGAAAATGCTTTTAGAATTTTTTTCAGAAGATACAATATCATAATAAATACTATAGTTTTACCGGGATTGGTGCTCAAAAAATCGATGAAAGAAGTTCTTCAAAAAATGTATTGGAAAGAGCCATGTGAAATACAATGTAAATTGTCTCAGATGGTATCCGGCGGCATGAAACGGGCATAAGAATCGTTATCTGTCTTTTTTGAGAATAAATTTATAGTAACTCATGTTTCATTTAAATTGGAAATAGCCTTTGCAGCATATTAATATTTTTTCTGGACTAACTCCAAATTTAAAAAAAATCTGCTACTGTAGTTTTATTAAATCCAGTCAATATGCTTGTTTTACCTGGTTTTCGTAAAAATAGAAACGGATTTCTTTTTAAAAATCTGTAGAGCCAAATGTACACCTGCTTTGTTGTTGACGTATATAAGCTGACGAATTTTAATACTATTATTTTGTGCATAGATTATTTTCAAATTTTCTGGTGAAATTATATTTCAAATCTTAATGCAACTTGGAGTACTTCTTCATATGCACAGTAAATTCTTGTGTTTTAGTGAACGTCAGCTTTTTAGTGTATTTTGACTGATAAATATTAACGCCTTCTTCATCACCACTATCGTTTACTGAATCTAGAATTATAAGTTATATACATATAGTTGATGAGCTTGCTGGTGTTTCTATTTTTTTTAATTCATCTCAAATTGATTTCTTTAAAGATGACTTCATAAAAGTATGAAGAGAACTTAACAATATTAACCCTTTTATGGTATAGTTTTTAAATTAGACTTATAAAAGTACCCCATGTGCCCAATTTTCCCAAACTAGGTTGTAAATAATTACATGTAAAAATATCATTTAACTTAATTTTCAAAACTACTTCTCCTAACTAAATATATGTTCAACAAGTATATTACATAAATGTAAATTTTGCTAAAAATTTTATTTCTAATTCAACCACTAAAAGGCATACATTTATACATTAAGAAGATTAACTTCCGCTTTACTTTTTCAATTTGAGTACTATAATTTTCATAATTAGGGTTCCAAATTTGACTGCAGTATTTCAAACAGCTACCTACTATGCTTTTATATTGCGTAGTAAAAATAGACGGATCACGAAACTCTTTTCACCAGCGAAAAATAAACCCAAGTGATTTATGAGGTTTAGCACAAGCAGAAGCTATATGGATATCATATTTTAGCTTGGAATCAAATATTACGCCAAGATCAATGATCACAAAATTTTTTCTAAAATTATATCACTGATATTATAAGGAAAAAACTTTAGTTAACTTTTCGTGTAAATAAAACATTACACTTTTTTTAATAAAGAGTTTTAACTTAGTTAATATTGACCATTCAAGTCTAGCTAAAGTTTAATGCAGGCATTTGTGCCATAAATAGGAGGGAACATTTTTAAATCATCTGCATATAATAAGTATTCACAAGACGAAATGTTAGGCAAATCATTGATAAAAATAAGAAATAAAAGTGGACCTTGCGTAGAACCTTAAGGCTCGCTAGATTTAGCTATAATTGTTTTAGATAGTAAAGCATTAAATCTTACTTGTTGTGTACGTTCAAAAAGATATTTAAGCAAACCAAAATTAGTTCAAAGAGTTCCATAGTCCTACAATTATTAAGCAAAATATAATGCGACACTGTATCAAATACCTTCTCAAAATTAGTATAAATACAACCAACTTGCTGTCCTCTATTAACATAATTAAAAATAAAGCTGGAAAAATGTGTACTTGTAGAACGTTTAGAAAAAAATCCATGCACACCAATGTGATAGCAGTCAGAAACGATTCACCATTCGTAACTTCGTAACATTAAACATTCGTAACTTCAGCAGACTCTATACATTATCTAATTGCAAACATGACAAATACTGTGATTTGGTTGTAAGAGTCTGAATATGGAACCAAAGTAGTTTAGGAATACATTTTATATGACTTGCAACATACTTTATATAATTCGAAAAAAATTTACGGATTTCATGTTTAACACTCTTTCTAAGATTAGAAAAAATAACATAGTCACTTCTATTTAATGCGCTACGATGAAGTTTATGACTTTTATGTTTCAAATAAATTAATTTAATTAATTTCACCGAGCACCAACTTGGAAATTTAGACTTCACATTAGAATAATTGTTAGGAATCAAGAAACTACTTAGAAAATTATAGAACTTGTTAACAACAGTGCAATTATAAAAAATGAAATCAAATCATATGATTCAAGTTTGCTTTGAATATCAAAATAATCTAATAAAATCTGGTAAGGGTAGTTGTTGATAGACACTACACTTATTATGAGTTCTATTCAACCTCCACAGATGAGTAATTGGATGAAAATTCCAGATGTCGTTCGTGATATAAAAAAAACACAATGGCTTCTCGGGGCAGAAAATTTAAATTTGTAAAGTTTTTTTGTTGCTTTCTGTTTTGTTTTTATTTATGGAAGCTTAAAAATTGACTCCAAAAGTTTCAATGATGTATGTATAATTTATTAGGTTTTCCATGATGGAATCAAAGTTGTAGTAATTTATAAAAATTTGGTTGGTTTTTGAACAGGTTGAAATATTGAATGTCAGTCTCCAAAATGACTGAGTTTTCCTTTGAATAAAATTTTTCTTGAAATTACATTTGGAAGAAACTTTAATTTTTACAACATATTTTAAAATAGAACAAAGTTTTTAATTTGTCTAATATAGAACCACTTGTAATTTCAGAATACGATAAAATATAAATAATTTTACATATAAATTGATTGATTGATTTATTGATTTGGAATGTACGGCAAAGCATTAAACAGAAATCGCCGGGCCCACCGTACACCCGTTTTTACATATACTTAGAAGGATAAGACAGGATAGTTAGATATGTTATTGAGATCGACCCGGTTACAAACACCATGGCGGCCAATATGGTTGCTACATATTTACTAGTTTAATAAGATCAACATATTCAGACTGCAACCATTCATCTGTAATCAGCTATGTTTCTCTAAAAACTCAATGTGCTAATTATAGAGGGTTTTACATATAAATGTGAAAAAATTTAAACAAAATTTCCACTTTTTGTGTGTATAAATTGACTAAGTGTACCGTTTTAGCGTCGTCTAAGTGATTGTATGTACCTTTACCAATAAAATATTCTCGCTTTCATTCATGACTGAACAAAATTAAATCATAAAAACTTCTTTGAATTGGTTATCAAATGCAAATTTAAAGTTAAAACCAAATAAATATAACCCTAAATATTTATATTTAATTTTTTAAAAAATTTAAATACCATCCAAAGCTTACTACTAGAAAAAATCTAAGGCTAAGGTTTTATTAGAGGAATTTATTTAAAATTAATGACACTTGGGATAGAACAAAATATTCATATAATTCTATCTTTGAAAATTAAAATGTATCAAAAACTACATTATAAATATTACAATTTCTTTACACCCGCAACTAGTAACAGAAACTTTTGTATGGTAGACAAAATATATTTATAATTCAGTCTACCAAAGAGAACAAATTTACATCGTATATTGAGTAAAACTATCACTAGCATAAACTGATAAAAACCAGATTTTGTTCAAAATAATAAATAACTATTGTTGCTATTCAAAAACCATATTTTACCCCAAAAAATCAAAGCTCAAATAGACTAATGCAATTTATGTGGAAATGTGCCAACAAATCTCTATATATTATCTTATTGTATATTTTAAACAAATTGTTGCAATGTAACTGAACGACGTAATCATAATTCATTAAACTTAAGACATTTATATATAAAGTGCTTCAAGTGCTTTAATCTCGAAACCACCAACAAAACATAGAAAACGCATAAATATTTGGTTATTTCCACCCAATCCAAGAATAAAATTGAATATTGCTGTATGTATATGGGATGGAGCTTTGACGTTCATCTTTAAATTTCAGACACAAACACAAAACAAAAAAAAATAAAAAAATAATGACTAATAATTCGGATGGCGCCAAGCGAAAAATATTTTCCCATTTTTACTTTATTTCGAATATGTAGTATGAATGATATGGTGATGTCCACGTAAATAAAACAAATTGATCGAATGTTTTGTCAATGCGTACACATATCTATAAATGCTTATAATGAATATGACAGTCAACTTTAGTTTTCTTTTTATATATGTGGGAAGATTATTTCGCCTCTATAACGAAAGTAAAATTCCCATGGGAATATTGACATATATTTTTGATGTACAAATGTATCAAACTTAAATATGCCAAAACAATTTGTATAATCTCGTATAATTGCATAAATATATGTTGCATGACGGCACGGTATAAAAATTACTAAATTTAATTGTTATTTTACTAAATCTTTAAGAGCGTGTATATCCTTATCAACATGACAACATTTGTACAAACAAAAAATAAAATAAAATAAAATGGACTAAACTTAATTGGGCTTTTCAAAATAATATCATGTACATTGAAAATTTTTAGTTGAACAAATTTTTCACTTAAACAATTTTTGTACAATATAAACGTTATAATAAGATAAACCCTAAAAAGATTTGTTGATTTTCTTAATATTACAAGAAAATGATACTTTAGGCAATTTCAAATTTTTTTTTTTTTAATAAAATGTTATGTTTAGCTACTTTACTTGAAATAACATTTAACCCACAAAATAATAATACAAAATTAGTTTTGTCGTATAAGTTTCGAAATTATGTTTATTATACAACAATTTTAATTATTCTAATTTATGAGTCACATTAGAATTTCTAGGTTCATATACGTGTCACGTTTCAAATGCTAAATTTCAAATAGTGTTATTAGAGTTTGAATAATATTTTAATGAACTCATCTCCTCATCTCATCAGTTTCGTTAATTTAGCAATATAAGGATCATTGCAGAAAATGAGTAAAAACTC
Organism: Tipula confusa; assembly: GCA_963556175.1. Taxonomy (NCBI): domain Eukaryota; kingdom Metazoa; phylum Arthropoda; class Insecta; order Diptera; family Tipulidae; genus Tipula; species Tipula confusa. Next base: position 194,786,829 of record OY744476.1, on the reverse strand, counting down.
ACTTACCTATCACTGTGAGGAAACTGATCTTATATACAAAGGATTACCCAAAAAAATGAATGCCATTTCTGAAAATACTGCTAATGAAAGAAAGAAGTGAAAACCAAAAGCTACCATTACGACGAACCCTATTCAACGAGTGGTACACAAAAAAATTGTCATCTCTCAAGTTTCTCGTCACATAGAAGCTTAAGAATTACCAATAAAAGCAATATTATTGGTAAAAAAGTCATCTGCCATGGCACAACAAACACTTTTCCGACACTGAAAACTTCAATGTTATTTTTTCCGCCTATATTTTCTTGTTGCAGCCGCCTGACCAAAACATCATAACACCCTTCAAACAAAGATATCAAAGGCAGCTTCTAGCAACTCTCGCCGGCTTTAGGTGGCAATGCAAAGAAAACGATATGATTTTATGGTATTTTTCATTGTTGAAGCCTGGCATGGACTCCCACAGTCAGTTGATGTGTCGAATGATGTTGTTTTCCAAATTTGAAACAATTAATCAATCTGGAATTATCGGTTATTAGTTTTAGGCTTAAAATAGTTATATTCTAAAATGCTGGGAGTTTTTTTGGTATTATTACAATCAAGCCAATTGGCTTTTTTCAGAGTATCCAGTTCTTTTTGACTTGTTTGATTTTACCAAAATATTTGTAAATTTTTAAGATATCGTAAAAGCTTTCATTTCAGTCAACATTGATTTTGTATAAATTGCAATTTAGTGAACTTTACATGAAGATGTAGGAAAAACTAAACTTAAACAGTAAACGACCGTTGCGCGGAAACTAAATGAAGATCACAACCTATACCTAATTGGTCATTCACTGACCAATTCAGTGAATCGGTCATTCACTGATTTAATTTTATTAATCAGTATTCCGGAATAATATACAGTCTCAAACAAATGTAAAGGATAGTTTTATCATATCACTAATTTTGTTTACTGAATCGCATGAAATTACTGATATTCCGCATTTGTCTTGAAATCAAACAATCAAAAACATAACCATTTAGAGGCACAATATTTTTTGAAAGATGTACAAATAATATCAATATACGTTGAAGTTGTACAAGTTGTTAAGTGAGTTTGGCGTCAAGTAGAGATGTGAAATTTTAGCCCGGGATGCGCATGAGAGATGACTAAAAATAGACAGACTTAGTACTTATCTGAGTTAATTACATAGTTTTAAGTAAATTTTTTAAATATTACCATTGCGCCCCTAATCTGGTACTTACCACGCGATTGGGTAGCTAAAGGTAACGTTATAATTAAAATTGGTTAAATTTGATATTAAAATCGGTATTTTGAGTTAAATGTAATTTAATATAATATAGCTCTTTTAAAAAGTTCAAAATAAATAAATGTTCTATAACCAATTGTGCATGTTATACATAGTATTATATCTTTAGATATAATACTATAACATGTCTCAAATTTATTCTACATAATTTACTTTTTTATCGATTATATCTAGTAAGATCCTGACAAAGAACATGTTTATTGTACATATATAAGTAATATGTTGTTGTAAAATCGATACAAATATATACAAAAAGCGGGGTTTACACTGCAAGGCACATCCATATATAACTCCTTTTTAATAAAAAAAATAAGCCATAACCAAAGGAAAACTAGTTCAAACGGATACTGATTTCATTGGAATACGTGATTAAATCAACGATATGTGAATGTTTACCACTGTAACGAGAACAAATAGTAGTATTTATACCTGTACATGTATTCGTAGTCCTAGTTTATATACAAACATATTTTCTTAGAAAATATGTCTAAATGTATATGTTTATATTGTGAAAACTCAACAAATCCTAGTATCCAAGTCATAGAATTACTATATATTTACTATATATTTAATTTTACAATTTTCCTAAACTAAATGTTATGTTTCACATTTTTTATAGTTTTATTATGTTTTTTACATATCAAAGGTTAAAACTGGAAATAAAATAAATGCACGCAACTATGACGTATGCCATTTACAAAAAAAAATCTAAAGGATTTATTGTTGAATTAAAAATTAGTTTGACCTCAAAACAACAAGTGACATACAGTAATAACCCATACATCTATTAAAAAACTGTCAATATCAATATCAAAATACTAGTATTTTTACGTTGACCAAAATACCGATTAATTTTTTTTTTGATTTTGGTAAAAAGATAAAATGAAATCATATACGCTTGTCACACTAGAACGCTTTTATGGCTATTATCACGTAAATTACTGTCCTAATTTATTTGTGTATATACTAAATAATTTATATTATTATACACCTGGACAAGAGAAACAAGTGTCAATAATATTTTAGATCGTCTGCCAAGTAAAATAGAATTCCCTATTTTTAGTCGGCTGGAAGACCTAAATACAATTTATAAACTATGACTGTCGAGTGTACATTTCTTTACACATCACTTATGGCCGGAACCGTTTCCAAAGACAAAAAACATACAGCCTAGTTTAGACCACAATGCTCTCAAATCCAAAATACGAATCAATTGCACGAGTATTACTACAATAAAATATTAGGCACATTTCTTATCAAAAACATGGCAGTAAGTAACTGAATTTTAAAAACAAAGTTTTTAAACTATAAAATTTGTCTCTAAAGGATAACCGAAATAAAACAAACCACTTATCTAAAAAAAACCAGCAAACGTACATCGTATCCAACGACTAGCCTGTAGAATAACTTCACATAGCTAGAATTGGCTGGAAGTGAAAAGTAAAAAGTACAAGTATTTATGTTAGATGATAAGGTCTATAGACGAGTGTACGTCCGACAATTTCCATCATTCAAAAAATTAAAGATAAGAAATATTTTACTTTTTGAACCAGTAGGTATTAATATTTAAAATCGTTTAACCAATCAAAATTGACCAACATATTATCATATCATGTCATTTTTTTTAAGAAGTACTTCAAAGATCTCTATGTGACAAAAATCTAAGAACCCTAGTGAACCTTAGACAAAAATACTGAATAATAACTAATACGCAAAGGATTAAATTCCTAAGAAAATGACTATATATATATATATATATATATATATATATATATATATATATATATATATATATATATATATATATATATATATATATAAATCATGAAACCGCGTGCAAACATTTTTTACATTGATGGGTGGTTTACCAACCAATGGCCCTTCATTTGCATACAGCATAGTAGTCCAATCTGGACAAACCAACTTAATATTACAAAAAGAGTCGGTAAGTAATTAAATGTAGCTCATACCAAATCGTCATAACTTATAATTATAGTTTCATGGCAACAAAGATAATCCATCTAGAACCTTTACAAAAGTATTATGTACAAAATGTACAAAAGTATTATGCAATTATGGTACAAGCTTGTAGATGGTAAACAGATACCTATTTCAAGAATAAAAAAATTAAAAACCACAAATCAAACAAAACACAATTAAAATTGGCTGATTTGGGAATCAAATGGCATGTTGCTCACCCTAAAAGTATTCACTTTGGTGACTTCTAGCCAATTATCATTATTAAGGCATCGAAACTCAGATATGTAACTATTAATATTCGACCAATTTTCCACAGATTAAATTGTAACTAACATAAACTCAAAACGGTAACAAAAATTTAAAATTATGTTCACAATACAAATGCAGCATGTCAGAGCATAAAATGTAAAGAAAACCGGCAAAATATGTTTGGTTATTTAAACCGACTAATTAAAAGTTTAAACTATAGGAAAATCTACTGACTCAGAAGCTCAATGCAGTGAAGAAAACTTCCGCACTTTAAAGCATTCAATTAAAAACCTACTAATGGATGCACAATTAAAAAGATAGAAATAATGTTGTCAAGTTCATCACTAACACTTGTGGACCAATGAAACGGGAAACTTTAGAGAAGTTCAGTGGTGTTCAGGCATAATACCTATAAAATTGGAAAGAATGCTTCGAAATTATTATCCGCAAGAAAGTTGACCTAACAGAATGCAAGAAATAGCGAGATTTCTGAGGAAGACATGAATAAATGCCAAGCCAGATATAAATTAAAGTATGCTACATAAAATCATCTGGAAGACGTCTGCCCTGTTACGCAAAACTAATGCTCGCTCGAATGTAAAATCACTACTACTGAATGGGAGTGTGACATATGGTAACATACTGAAAAAATCCGAAAGAAGCTGAAGTTGTTCGTATATACATATATATATATATATATATATATATATATATATATATATATATATATATATATATATATAGATATATATATATATATATATATATATATATATATATATATACGATATACGATTTATATATATATATATATATATATATATATATATATATATATATATATATATATATATATATCCAACATTCGCAAATATTGTGCATATTGTACGAATATTAAAGTGCTTTTGGTGGAACATTATAGCAAATTCTGAAGTACACAGAAACACAAAGAAGAATCACTTCTAAATTTATGACAAAAACAACTAAAATGAATTTGGCATTTGCAATGTGTAAAGAACGACCGATATATAAGCTTTAGTATTGCGACATCTCTTTGGGTTGCAATACGCATTCAACCATTAGTATCTACATAAGTTTTTACATCATAATACAAACATTAAACCTGCGGCAACATAATAACAAAATATATATATTGTGCAGATAGTAACAGGCGAAAATTTAATTAAAATATCTGATTTTAATGGGGTTGCATATTTTGTAATGAATAATTTTACCAGTTGGTTTCACTTGTCGAAATAAAAAACTATTTTGGTACATTTTTTATTCTATATCAATAAAACTATATTCAAAAATGTTAAATACAAATAAAATGGTAGTTTTGCATGTTGGCGACGTTTTGTCTGGAAAAATTCAAGTTTATGTCATTGCACGCTATAACTAAATCCCCTTAATCAATTATACTACCACCATTTAATCGCCAAACGAATTTTTCTCTCTTCATCATAAAATTAAAACAAATTAATTTCCATTTTCATTTTTCTTTTTTTATTTGTTCTAGGTTTAAATATACTCAGCATGAGAATTCTTCAACAACCACTTAAAAATTAAAACAACAAATGAAAATGAAACTTACTATAATATATACAATACTTTAATTATAATCAAAACAAAAACAAGAATCTGAATTTGTAATCAAATTTAAATATCACCTTTAATTATCACCTAAACGTCTATATACATATAGCATAAAAATCACATATAAACATGGGCCGAAAAAAAACTATGGAACGAATGATACCCAAACAAAATGCTAAACTATGTCGAACAATATGCCTTTGTCAATTAACAATGGTACTATCATGTGTCGCCGGAATATATCTAACCGTTGCCATATATTTACCATCATATCGTGCATTTCGTTCCGAATTCGATCCCAATCCGGTAATGTGTCAAACAATAAAAACATTTAATTCATCGAATTGTTCGTGGGCCTCGTGTAATGAGTGGTGTTTAACTAGTACATCGGGCTATTGTCCACAAATAATAGCTACGGTTAGACGGAGTGCATCAAATGTTATATTTGAAAATTGTTCGCGTATTGCGGTTACGTCATGTCCAATGGTGAGTATCAATACGTTTATAATTTACTAAACTAATTACGATTCGTTTACCTTGAATTTGTTGTTATATATAGCTAATAACTATATAGCTAATAAAGGAAAACAATAAGCAAACAATTTTAAGGATCAGTAATCAAAAAATTAGCTGGAATCAAACAACAACTTTACGTATATGGCGTGACTTAAGTAAATATTAACAGAAACAAGTCGGACAAACCTTTATTTATTTTTATTCAGCATATTTACGTTTATCCACATAATTTTTATTATACACTTGCTATACAGTACCGCATCCCTTACGAAACATTTAAAGATGTAATGTAATCATACGACATGCGTCTACTAATATTTATACCTACCTTCGATACAAAATTTTGCACAGTTTTTGCTATAATTATTATTTACTATGAAAACAGTCCGATTATATGTCATTTTATAATTTACTATATGTTTACCAGTCTTTACTGGAAAATACTACAAATACATAAATTTTGTTTAGTGGTGATGCCATTGCAAAAATAAATTATATCCGCTCGTTTTGCGGAATAATATTGTTAATTTACATTAAAATTATGACCAACTAGTAATTTACTTATTTCGTTTAATTATATAATAAATTTTAACAGATGATCTAATTATGAAAAATGGAATATTGCATCACGTTTATAGGCTATAGAAGTAACATCAATTTCACTAGTAATTAGATCGATACAAATAATCCCTATTTTCGATATACGAAGACATACATAGTTACTTCTAAAGAAGTAAATACACTAAATACTTTCTTTACCATATGGTAAACTACTATACTTTTTATATTAAATTCGTAGTTGTGGTTAAAGCTACGGTGTTGGGTCGAGAGGTACCGGGTTCGAATCCCAACGGGAGAGGGGTGTAAAGGAAATTTTTTATCACTAATTTATTGCGATCGGTAATGACGATAAATACAACTATGACCCCCGTTTGGAATGCAGAAATCATGGGCCGAACCATTGTCAACGTCAATAAAGGATGACTGGAGCAATGCAATGTGCAGATGAAGAGTGGACTTGTAGTTGTGCGTCCTCGATTTAGCTGGTAATGTCATAAAGTAGGACTTTAAGTTAACGGTGAAAGGGTTGGTCTCAGAAAAGAATGCATGATAAAATTTAAATAAGGCAGCGCGATATAAGTATTTTAAGTTTAATAAATAATACTAGTTATGATATGATCGCCAATTTATTTTAGTTAAAATTTGTATTCTTGATTTCCCGGCCTACCAGGTGTATGATCGAAAAATTCCTAATTGCGCATCGTTTTTTTTCCACAAGATTTTTGAGTTTTCTATCGCGATCGATATAGCTTTAGTAATAACCTTAACCTGGAGGTATTCTTATTACAGTTCTGAAAAATTTATTCATTAAAAATTTTTATTTTCTGATTCTATGGTGAAGTTTATTGTGGTTTAAATTAAAATGAATACATCTGTTAGCCCAGTAGGTATACTTTTCTTTTAATCAATCTAAATTTTTTTGTCATGTTTTATTTGAAAGTAATTCAAATAAGTTATTGCCATTTTTTAATAAGAGCATTGACTTTATTATTTTAGGCGGTTTATACTTTCCTGATTTAATTTGGATGATGGATGACACTGCCGGGTCATCCACACCCTTCGAGAGTCTACCACACAGTAGTTTTAATAAATGTTTCTTAGCGAATGTTCTAATAACTTTAATTTCGTTAAAAACTGTAATGTAATTATTTAAGCAATAGGAGGCCTTACGAATAAAATACCATAGAAAGTAAAGGAAAACGGGGTTCAATATCTTACTAGTTTCAAGATCATTTATATTTAAAAACTGTACAGTCAGTATTCCTAAAAAGTTCAAACTTAAGAACCATATAAACCGTCTGCAGTAATCAGTCTGCCTAATAATCCAGTAACAATCTCTAATTTGTTTGCGAACTACTTTAATAGCGTTTTTGTTAAAGATGACACGCAATATATTCCCATATGACATCTGGTGTAAATCAAAACACATTATTTCCGAACTATATGTGTAGTAAAGGCCTTGTTGAAAACGGACACTACAAAGGGTCCTGGGTCATATGTCTTAATTGCCTGTTTCTCTATTCAAGCATTATGCTGTTGGATTAGCTGCTCCCTTATGCCAGTTATTTAACTTGAGTTTTAACCAGCAAAGCTTTTTAGGTGATTGGAAAATATTAAAAATGATACCGAGCTATAAATATGGGTCCCGGAGTGATTGAACTAGTTTTCGCGGAAGTGCAGTACTTTATCTTGTATTACAAAGCTATGTGAGTCAATGGAAAATGATGTGATATACTTTCACACTAAGCAATGAATAAGCGGACGGCCAGCATGGATTTTTTTAGGTCGCTCAACGATCTCTAATTTGATTTTTTTCAAAATAATTTAATCTATTCAGTTAACACGAGAGCCCAATCAATGAAGATTAAACCGATTTTGCTAAAGCATTCAATAATCTCAATAATCTTTAGACAAACTTAATCGCCTATATGTATTTTAAAGCTAAGAATCGGTTATTATTCGATAATGTATTTGATTATTTACCTAACTACTTAGTACATATTCAGGAGAGTTGATATGGTCTATGATTTGGGTGTCATTTTTAGATCGGATTTATCATTTAACTCCCATTTCAATGCAATTGTTAACCAAGCATTGTTCTGTACAAGGTTTATTAAAAGCAACTCTAAGGATGTGCATGATACATTAACTTTTAAGTCACAGTATACTTCTTTCGTGCGTTTGCAGCTGTGAGCTGACGTGCGTAGTCTTATACAATCCCCGTATTACTATTGTAATTCTAACTCTTAGCTGACATAGGTAAAGCGCTTCTTAAGGTTTTATGCAGCAACTGAAGTAAACAAATCATAAACCAAATTTGTAAGCGTAAATTTAATTTTGTTTTCCACCATTTGAAAAATAAACCATCTAAAAGTATGGATGATGTTGATAACTTACAGTGCAATCAGTTCCCTCAACTATTGGAAACATGTTGAGTAAGATCAATTATAACCAGTAAGATTGTACTGTACACAACCGACATATATTCGATACAAGTGTTGAGCTAAATTTAATTTTTTTAATCAGTGTTCGTATCTAGATGCATTAAGTATAGCAAAAAAATTTATATAGTGATAAAAATCAGGTCATTTTATGTTGCTAACATGGTTAAAAAAAACTATTAAGACTAGTTATAGACCTATACAGACTAAATCACTTTTAAACACTTACTCTAAAATGTTCGAAATACTTTTTAAACGACAACTACTAGATTATCTCAAAAAAATCAAATTTTTGAATGAAAATCCGTTCGGGTTTACCGTGGGCAAATCCTCGAAAAACGCTCTATCACTTTGTTTAAATATTTTCTTACAAATTAAAAGTTGAAGAAATCACACATCGGGATGAGAGGTTTACCTATTGATTGGTTTCAAAGTAATTTATAAACCCGTCGACAAACTCTCAACTCCCGTATTTGATTAATTCAGTGCCTTAAACTAGAATTTATTTTTTATATAAGTAAGGAAGGATCTATTTCACACATATTGAAGATCTCTATATTGAGTAAAAGGAAATTATTAACAGCAGTATAACTCGCATATATGCAAAACTTGAGAGATCCAAGCAACTGTTTGTTTTTGCTGTAACAATAGAACCACCTTGGTTCTTTTGCACTTTACTGGTTCTATATGTTACCCAGATATGTAATATTTGCATATAATAGCGGGCAAACATCAATTCGAACGGTAAACAAGGATTTAGCTTTCTAATGTCGACAATATGTTTGTCTAAAGTTGTCTAAAGTTATCGTTTCAGTTAATTAATATTTTAAATTAATTCAAGTTCATGATTTTAAATTAAGAAACTTAATTTAACACGTGTAGTTTGACTGTCAAAATAATATGCTTCATCTAAATATGCAAACCATGACCTAAACTCTAACAAATTTTAAGATTAATAATTTATGTAATATTTGATAGTTTTAACATTACAAGAGCAGTTAAATTTTCAAATTTCAAATTTTTCAGAATATTACCAATTTTGTGAAATATAAATGGAAAATTATAAAAAACGAGACCAATTAGAACATCAAACGTCATAATTCACATTTATCTTCTAGGTAAAACCTACGGCATACAAACGGTATAATTGCAATAATGGGACAGAATGTGACGAGCTTACGGGCATGTTTAGTTGTAATAAAGGTTAGTATATACAATTAATTAGTTTAAAAAATTATTCTAAAATATGGCTCACCTACATAAATATTCTAAAACTACACCAAACACCTGTTAGTCTTAATTATATACAAATTTATGAGAATGTAATTGAATCTTCTAAAATCATATAGGCTCAAAAACCAATAATTAATTGTAAAAATACAAAAAAAAAATTAAAAAAAAGTATATATATATATATATATATATATATATATATATATATATATATATATATATATATATATATATATATATATATATATATATTAATATATATATATATATTTATATATATATACATATATATATATATATATATATATATATATATATATATATATATATATATATATATATATATATAAATATATATAGATATATATATATATATATATATATATATATATATATATATATATATATATATATATATATATATATATAGATATGTACATTGATATCGCATTGTAACACAATGTCTCGATAAATAATTTGCATAAATTGTGTTTACTGGTTATTTCTAGGAATTTGTCACCAATGGGACGATGTATATCTATGCAATCATGTAGCGGACGGTGAAAAAATTGATGCAGAGCGAGACAATGCAAAACTAAATGGATTTTTTCGCTGCACTAGTAAGTGTCTCATATTAAATAATACTGTCGTAAAATTTAATTCAAATATGTATTTTTAAGAATCGCGTTGTGTTAAAATCAAAAAGCAATTTCAATGCGATCGATACTGTCCAAATATAACAACAACAAATATAAACATAATTCTAATGGAAGATGATACGTTAATAACGGCATTTTGTAAATCGGCTGTAAGCTTAACCGAAGCGCAGGGGGTTCATGAACGGATCGAAATTGAACCAATTAATTTTTGGAACAAAACAAATGATAAAATTTTAATCGCCAACTGTATGAATATAACAAAAGATAAAGATAATTTGAAAGGGGCCGACTGTTTGAATGGAACAGAAATTGATTCAAATACCCTTCCATTGTATTCGATGAATTTTACACAATTTGGCCGCATTTATCGCAATAGTTCGTTTTTAGTAGATCCAACAGAACGTTATTTACCAAATCAACAAACGATCACAATTTATAATCAGACACGGTTACTAATTAATCTCGAGGCTTGTGTTAATACGTTGCGCGGTGAATGTAAAGAATTTGTCGATATATATGGACGGGATGGACGAAATGATACGGCAACGTCACGATATCCATGCTTTTATAACCAATATAATTCGTTTCGTGCAGTACTTCGATTTGATTTAAAAGCAACTTATCGAGATTTACTAATAGCCGCGATTGTGCCATCAGTATTATTCGTAATATCATGTACAGTTTTATGTATAGTTACACATTCGGTACGGGTCGGTGACGATACACGAATGCGATGTCAATATTGTGGTGGTGATGGAAATGCTGACCAGGACGATAGTTTTATTGGTAATCGATATAAAAAACATACAACCGATGATGAACCGATTTTAACACCGTCTGGACTACAATCACCAATCGTAAGCTAAAGTAAAATATTTTAAAAATATATATTTATTTTCCATATTTTATTTAGGATACTGATCCCGGTACGACACATGAATTAATACGCAAAGTTTCAACCAAAATCTATGATAGTGATAGCGAACTACGACCAGACTTTATAACTAAATCGGCCACTGCTGGATCACGGCTTGGAGAAGAAAAGCCTTTAGTAGTATTTTAAAATTATAAACTATTATTTTTTTATAAAAAATCAAACATCAAAACTATTATTAATATTTGCCTTCGAAATTTTGCTGTTTCATATGAAATTACAATACTTTGATAAACCAAAGCTTTATTTATATATTATATTATATTAAAAAGACATAAAATGTTTACATATTTACAAAACGATACTAAATTATATGGTTGTTCATTTTAAAAACTATATGTATTAAAACTAAATTAACTAACTATATTATATTTATATGTGATTCACCTCGATGTATAATTCAGTCGGGTAACAAAGGTACAGGTTACAAAATAATTAAAACGGCATAATCATGGCATACAAAAAATTTCATGCTCATGAAACATCACACATTTTATTTGATATACTCCAATTAAATTAAAGCTTAATCCATATTTCTATACACTCAAGTCTTAAATCAGTGTTTTTTACGAAAAAGTCCGAGGAATGGAAGTGCGTTTTGCTTCAAGTTTTATTTGAAGCTTTTCGCTATGAAATATATAAATTTTAATTAACTTAAATCTTTAACTCTAATCTGATTTACACTTTTATAATCTTAAATAATATAAAGTTATAGTTCTTGAAGAACCATCACTCTAAATTTTATTTTTAAGTCGATTTTTTCTAAGGCCGTTCTTATAGTGCTGAACCAATTCTCTTTCTTATTCAAAAAGATAAGTAAAAGATAGAAATAATTAAAAATTTAATTATCCTGTAAATATTCAAAAATTAAACTGGGACAACCTTTTTGAATAGTATAAATTTTAATCTAATATTCCTTTAAAATGTTTAGAAACACTGATAGACCCTACTACATCTTGCAACAGTGTATCTTCTTAAAACGATTACCCGACATACTAGCACTTATTATATCGATCGAAAACCAATATTTTTAAGGCATGTGCTTAAAAAATGTCAATATGTACCCGTCTAAAGCCTTCATTGTTTTATATAAAAAAATGTAATATTTAATTTAATTTGTACATTTAAGATTTTTAGATAAATTTAAAAATTATTGAAATTTGTATGTATTAAATATAAAATAATGTTAAATTATTTTAAGGTTATATGAAATAAAATAACAAACATCATGCAACAAAATATTAAATTCACTTACCTTTAATTCTTCTTGCCGCCGATAAGCATGCATCATCATTTCTTGACGTTGTTTTTCGGTGAACACCGGTTCTCGTCCCGGAGCACCTTCATTCATCTTACATATTTTTATTATAGCTTTACACTTATCATTTTTACCAAGGTAATCGACTAGTGTTTTGTCGGGCAACATTTGTTTGCCAGCAAACCATAGTTGAGCCTTTATCGGTTCAATCACCTCAAGTTGTGCTTGAGTACCTGTTAAGTCTTCGGTATTTGTTAGTTCCATACGAACGGGGTCGTGTGGTGGTAAATTCATTGGATATACAATCATTACAGCTCCGCGTAATATATCCAATGCGTTTTGAATGTCTTTTTGAACCAAACATAAATCCATTTTCACTCTGTTTTTTTCAACTAGTTTTTTCGCTTCTTCTATGGCATCTTTCAGCACTTTTTGCATTTTAATTTCGGGTTGACGGCCATTTCGCCGGCCAATTTCGTCACGATTTTCAACCCAACCACTAGGTGGTGTACATTTTTCGCCCCACGTATCAACTAATTTTAATTCGTCCCATTGTTCTTCGGTTAGACCAAGCATTTCAGGTGGATACATTGTGCCATGTTCAGCGAGCTCGTTCATTTCTTGAAATTTAAAAATATGCAGAAAATAAATATGTGGTAATACAGAATAAGTAATCAAACTATTGTAGATCCAAGGGGGGGAAAGGTAGCGAACAGATTTGTTAGTTTTTAATATAAAATTTCTAAATACATAGATGCAACAAAGAAATAACAATTTATTTTGAAGAGAACATAACTAAGGTCAGACAGTAAATCAAACAAACTATGTCTCTATAAATCACTTCCAATAGTGAAACTAATATTGTTATTCACATCAACATATGGAAAAACCATTCTTATTCCAAGATAAATAATCCAGCCGCCGAAATAGTAAAATAATACCAAAGATAAATAGATGCAGAATTTTAGCTGAAAAATGTTTGAATATTTGAATGTTTGAGGATTAAATGATTGAAGATATATTTACGAAGCATACAATTCCAACAGATATACTCTCTCAAAATTGTATACTTTAGTCAAGCCATAAAATTCTTTTCATATATACCTTTCCCGTTAGTATAATATTATTATATCGCTTATTTTGCATAATGACTGTTTTTCATCTAGGTAGAAACTAAGATAATTCAATTATGTTTGGTAACTCCATTTTGAAGGTTTACTTAATGGTCATCCGACCAAATTAATGATTCAAAGGAAAAATTATCGCTTAAACTGTGACCACAATATTAATATAAAGAGAAGTCTCAAGAGCAACAAAAAATCGAAACATTTGAAAGCGCTACTTTCTTAACCTGCATATTTTATTGTATACTATCTGAGGCAACCATATTTTGTATTTCCAATGAGTATCTTGGAAAGTTTAGCTACAGCAGCTGCTTTTAATATGGCTGCTCAGTTAGAGAAAATGCCAGCATCTCAAAAAGAAACTGACATATTAAAATGGACATATAATTTTGAAAAGTTTGACAGGCTCTATGATTGTTTAAATTTTAAATTGTATTATTGGAAAAATAGTTACAAATGATTGGTTGAACTTTTTTCTCCGCAGAATAATGGTCTTTATCAAGATCGAGAACTCAACGATCTTATATTAGAAGACTACCATTAAGAAGACGACCATTACAGGTATTCCAATGAAACTGAATCTACAATTCTTAAGGCTTCAAACTTCACCGTTTGAAAACTATGTGGTTTCATGTTTAGATCATCGATTATTTTACTTCTTTAAAAATTATTAAAATTTAAAGAGAGTTATCAAGAGCACGAACATAATGCAATCAAGTCCTGTGTTTACGGATTAAGTAGCCGACCGATATAATCTTACATTGTCAATTAGCACATGGTCAATTTGACTTCCCGACGTCGTACACGGATGTGTCCATGTTTCCAAGTGCATGAAGAAAAAATGTGCTAGACACAATTGGATTGCGTATGCGATCGCAAAGTTCAATATTATTCCCCCATTATCGGTCGATGGCTCATGTCGAAAAAAAAACCTATATTTTAACTCCTATATTTAAGCCTGATTTTTGGCAGCTTTATCATTTAAGTAACCTACCAATGGACTATTTTGACGTCGTGCTCTAGTATCGATCCAATCAGATCATCGAAATTGTTGTAAGGGGTGGTTAACATCTGTGGGCTCATGAATTGAAATTATCACAGGTTGGCCCATCGCGTAAACGTAGCTTATACATATACGGTGATCAACTGCTTTGAAATCTAGAAGTCATTTTTACAACGGCCCCAGCAGAAATTTAACACAAAGATTGCTTCCACTGTACAGCAACATATAGCCTTGTGTTATATATTTTCAACGAACGATACTTTTTCATAGCTGATATAGTGCTATCAAACGGAAAGGTCACTGTGGTGATATTTTCAGGATATTATGGTTGTTTATAAAAATTTTACGAGACATGCGCATTCCTCTCGATAACAGAGGTCCTAATTTAAGTCAAACATTATTAGAAAACCGAAAGCGTTTTGTCAGCAAAGCAACCCGCTTTAGTTCGAAACAAGATAGATTCACCTTAGATATTATACTTAAATATAGAATGTAGTTTCTATTTTGGTACCGAACGCATTAAATTGAAGTATCACTCTTCAAAATCGGATCACTGTTACGTGTTTTATTGCATAATTTATGCATATTCGTAATGATGTGGGTTACCTTCAATTGGCGCTGTGGTTAAAGCTGCGGTGTTTAGGTCGGTTGGGTGTTTAGAAGGTTTAAAAAGGGGATTTTTCATCCCCGGATTTCAATCAGTGATTACGATGAAAACGACTATGACCCCTTGTTGATGTGCAGAATCCATTGGCCGAACCATCGTTCATGCCAGTTTAGGTTGGCTGGAGCAATACAATGCGCATATGGGTATTCAAAGCGAACCTGTATTCGTGCGTCCTCGATTTGGATGGCGACGTTGTAATGTAGGACGTTGAATGTAACCACGAAAGAGTTGGGTGTGCTTTGGCTTCTTAACAGATGGCAGAGATTTAAAAAAAATATTAAATTCTGTGGGTTAATCCCTTGTCCAAAATGATTTATTAAAATGAATGATCATTTCAATGCAGTATTTATGCTGATACCGAGAACTTTAAATTGAAATATCACTCATCAAAATAGGACCACTGTTACGTGTTTTATGTCATAATTTATGCATATTCATACTTTTGAGGGCTAACCCTCTTGGCTGATTTTGACAGTCCAAAATGTTTTATTAAAATGTATGAACATTTCAATGCAGTATTTATGCTGATACCGAGAACTTTAAATTGAAATATCACTCATCAAAATTGGACCAATGTTACGTGTTTTATTGCATAATTTATGCATATTCATAATTTTGAGGGCTAGCCCATTGCATAATTTTTACAGTCCAAAATGATTTATTAAAATGTATGAATATTTCAGTTAAATATAGAACCATTTTAAATCCTGATTTTTTCCTGGATTTATATCTTTGTGGAATCAAATAGATTCCCGGTTTAAATCCCAACGGGAAAGAAAGGCAAAAGCGATTTTTTTCATAATTTGACGGCGATCGGTAAAGGCTATGATCATAACTATGACCACCTGTTTGAGTGCAGAATCCATGGGCCGCACCATCGTACGCGCCAGTACAGGATGGCTGAAGCAATGCAATATGCAGATAAAAATGAAAGCGAACTTGTTGTTGTGCGTCCTCGATGTGGCTGGAAACAGCGTAAAGGAAAATGTAAAAAAAAATTAACCGCGAAAGAGTTGGAAGACCTTCGGCCTCAGAAAAGATTGCATAAATTAAACGTTCTCTTAAAGAACAAGAAACTCGAGGAGAATCCGAGAATGATTATTTTCTCGATCAGGGCTTTTTAAAGGTTTAAACCCACTATACATTGCCGTGGCGCAAGCCATTCAATGAATTAGCCCAAACAATATTAACGAATTTGTAAGCTGTGATATTTTGAAGAGACTAGTAAATTGAACGAGTCGAGCTTTGAATTTAAAATATCTATCATGTTATAACAACATGGAAGAATCATACAGCAAGTAAGGCACCAAGGACCTGAACACAACTATGACCCCCCGTTGAAGTGCAGAATTCATGGGCCGAACCATCGTCCATGCCAGTACAGGCTGGCTGGAGCAATGCAATGTGCAGATGGATATTTGAAACGCCAACCTGTATTCGCGCGTCCTCGATTTGGCTAGTAATGGCGTAAAGTAGGACGTTAATTAACCGTGAAAGAGTTGGGAGAGCTTCGGCCCCAAAACAAATTGCATAGAAAATAAACAAACAAACCAACAAACAGACCTGAAACCAATGGCAGCCACAAGATGACCAGGACTTCCCTATACTACTATAACTAGAAACACCTATACGTTGATTCGAGTAAATATTGGATGCTAAGTAGTTCTTATGGCTGACACATATCTCGGTATAGAAACGGCAGCTTACGCACTTAGCTTGCACCGTGTCTATTTCGAGCCTCACGATTTGGAAAATTGAGCAAAACAAAAAAGTAAACGAGTCTATTATATCTATATTTTAGGTATCTTTAACTAAAAAATGCATTCCAAGTTATGAACTAATGTTGATTCCAACTGATGCCATTTTAAATGGAAGCCGAAACCAACCAATTCCATGAGAAAATGGAAGAAACATGCATCAAACAAACCAGCAAGGAACGGAAACTACAGCATTAAAAATCCTAATCACAGAGTGTTCGCGCTGCAATTCAAGGCATAAAGGAAATTAGAAATCTGCTTTTTATGTAAACATGAAATGGGTTTATTTCTTGGTACATACGATGGGTTTATTTCTTGGTACCTTACGTGGTATCCTATGAGTATCAAGTAGCGTCTTTGTAAGTTTGCTTCAGTCATATAACGAACATTAAAGAAATACGAATCTAACGATTTAATAAGATACAACTACATCTTCGTGGTAAAAGTAGTCAATCGTCGAGTAAAGTTTTCCATGAACAACGAAGGTGTTTTTGACTGGAAACGCCGATCAACGCCTAACAACGTTGTGGCATGGGCGGTATATTTATCGAATAACATATTTAAGCAAACCATAAAGCGGGTTTTATTCCAGCTATACAAAATTTTCTACTTACCAGCACAAATACGACTTATTTTCAAGCGTCCATTGTATATCGCAATAATTTCGTGCGTCAATTTTTCAATCGATGTTGTCACCGGTGTTTCGTATAGAAATTGACTTTCATCACCACGTTTAAAATGTAATCGAACCATTTTTAAATTATTTCGTTCACAATCACAAATTAATTATTAAAAATTGATGCAAACGTTGTACGCAAACGACAATTTTTGTTTAACAGCGTAAACAAATTTAATTCCCAAACAACTTCCATGGCGACCAAAATATAAAAAATTTAAAATCGAAAATTTAGTATTGCCCGATGTATAATATTCGAATTAAATGTTGTTACGAATAAAAATCGTTTTTTTATTTTTTTTTTTTTTTTAATAAATTAAATATTAAAATTCCTTTTATTTTTTAAATAATTAATTATACATTTATATATGTGTAATATATAATTAAACAAATTAAAATAATTGTACTTATTTAATTTTGCTTTGAGTTTTCAAAATCGAAAACACTCATAATAACGAGTAAATTTTAGCTCACTTTAAACACCATCTGTTTGATCATAATAATGAGTAAAACACGAAAATAATAAAAAATAAATTGTGATGTAATTGCATACATGTGGGTGTGTTCATATAAAAAATACGCCCTAGGTGAAATTAATTAATTAAGGTAAATAGAAATTGATTGTGATTTTTGTATATTTGTTGCCCGGATTGTCACGATCATCATTAATTAAGTATTTTGCGTAACGGACTTTGTTCACTGTACTAAATATAATAATGTCAACGGTAAATGATTTTAAATTATATACAAGGATCAGGTCCTGCCTGTAAATTATATTATATTGGCTTCCGGCAACATTTTATGTATTTTTTTTTTGTTATTAAATACCGTGCTCCCTATCACATATAAGAGAATCGTTTTAAGTATATGAAAATGGATTAGAGCCCCACTATTTGTGGGGCCACGTTATCTCAATTTCTGTCGAAATTTTTCCAAAAATTGTATACTATTCGATAAACGTCCGAATGCATTAAACAGGGCAACAATTTCGGTCCGCATTAATTTAAATCGGAAATTATTGTCGTCTTGTTTCATTTCGGCAACCGGATTTTCAAGGTGTGTGTCGAATTTACCAGAAAATAAAATTTTTAACGCTGTACCAAGTCCTTGCGTTTGTAGTTTACCCCACAACCGGCATTTGTCACATCCAACACAATCCATAATTTTCGATATGTTACGAAATTTTTCACGAAACTCATGTTTCAGTTTTACGGATGCGGGTCCCATAAACATTTGACTTTCATTGAAATGTGATGGAAATGATCTAAAAAAATAACATATCCGGTATAGAAAATATTTTAATTTACATATAAACAAATATTATGCTTACTCAATTACAACCAGGAACTCATCAACGGCATTTTTCATATCGCTATCTTCTATTTTATTTCCCGTATAGAAAAGTTCATTCCTCAAGTACGGAGCGGCTTTTGCAATCGCTCTCAATTCAACAATATACGTAAAATACAAATTTCTTAACCAATTTGGTCCCTCATTATCGGTCGTCTCCGGACTAAATCGACGAATAAACTCATCAATATTTAAATCCCAAACACCGTTCGGCGACAAAAAATCTTTCTTTTCCGACATTAAATAATTCGCCGATAAATGGATATTGATGCTCGAATGCAATCCAGAAACTAGTCGATAAAATGCTCTCTGTTCTAAACATATATCGTTCCAAGAACCAAGATCACGATATGAAATAAAGTTTGAGTTTTTCTTTAGCTTATCCGACAGGAAACAATTTTCTTGGTATATATTTCGCCATATTCGATGCGCCGATTCACCTTTATAACCCGTATAACGTTCTGGATTTAACAACAAATCAACATATTCCGATCCCTCTTCATTATCGTCTAGTATACAAAAATTATCTTGCGCCTCATCATAATCGGCCCATTTACGAAATTCAGTTTGTGCTTTATCACTTATACTTGTATTCAAGTAACCGAGCTCCACGTCCAAATCATTACCACAATCCGAGAATTTGCTTGTTTGTAATTCTTCCATGTACTAAAAATAAAAATTTACAAAATTAATTTTTTTTTTGTTTTTATAATTAAAATAATTTATTATACTTTAAGTGATGGTCGCTCGGAATTAAAGGCACCTTTCAAACCGGATGGAATATCTTTTTCGTCGCATGCCTGGACATGGCAAAATTTCATTGCGCATTTACTGTCATCCGCCCAAAATGGGCATTCGCCACGTAAATTTATTTTATAAAATCTAAAAAAGTCTTTGACTAGTAAACTCTTCAGTCTTGGATATATTTTGACATTGTTGTAATGATCTACAGCATCTACATTGCAGCTACAATCGTCGATGGATCCTTTCAGCTGTAATGAAGAAAAAAAAAATATGAAAAATTAATTGCTTCAAATGTAAAGTTAATCTTTACTACTGTTGGGGCTACTTGGGATAAAAATGTTTTAAGGTCAAACAGAAGTATGGAGTTCAAAACGCAAATGTACTGAGGATTAGCGATACGCTTAATGTTGTGCTCGATTGGAACACAAAGCAACCACTATTATGTTGAGGAAAAGGAAATGATTTAGTGAATTGTGCGAAAAATTTGATCGGGAGCCGGATGTCGACCTTATCTAATGGTACCAAAATAAGTGAAATGCTGTTATTACTCTTCTACTTGTCCAAATATGATGCTCACCAATTAAGAAACAAACAAAAAACTGAAACAAAGAAAGATCAATGATTAAATGATCGAGTTTAACAGTTGATTAAAAAGTTGGCAATGATGAGGCACATGGGTCTGACAATATCCTAAGATTCGAGCAAATAGTAGCAATTCATTGATACTCAAGCAATTGGCTAATGTTTTCGATTCATGCATGAACGCAGGTGTTTTTTTTTAAGTTTGAAAAGTGTAAGAAAGTTAAGAAGCTGTAATACGGATAAAAGGAGCCTTAAGTCTTGTGATTTGGCTAAATTCTGTAAGTAATTCTAGTAATAGCGTGTTTAAATTTGAAATAGATAAAGAAGCCAATTGCTTCTTTATCTATCAATTGCAGTAATGGATTAACATGTTGAGGCGGTATTCCCTATCCGAACTGGAACTATATATGTACGATCTATCAATATAATAATAATATAATAATATAATAATATAATAATATAATAATATAATAATATAATAATATAATAATATAATAATATAATAATATAATAATATAATAATATAATAATATAATAATATAATAATATAATAATATAATAATATAATAATATAATAATATAATAATATAATAATATAATAATATAATAATATAATAATATAATAATATAATAATATAATAATATAATAATATAATAATATAATAATATAATAATATAATAATATAATAATATAATAATATAATAATATAATAATATAATAATATAATAATATAATAATATAATAATATAATAATATAATAATATAATAATATAATAATATAATAATATAATAATATAATAATATAATAATATAATAATATAATAATATAATAATATAATAATATAATAATATAATAATATAATAATATAATAATATAATAATATAATAATATAATAATATAATAATATAATAATATAATAATATAATAATATAATAATATAATAATATAATAATATAATAATATAATAATATAATAATATAATAATATAATAATATAATAATATAATAATATAATAATATAATAATATAATAATATAATAATATAATAATATAATAATATAATAATATAATAATATAATAATATAATAATATAATAATATAATAATATAATAATATAATAATATAATAATATAATAATATAATAATATAATAATATAATAATATAATAATATAATAATATAATAATATAATAATATAATAATATAATAATATAATAATATAATAATATAATAATATAATAATATAATAATATAATAATATAATAATATAATAATATAATAATATAATAATATAATAATATAATAATATAATAATATAATAATATAATAATATAATAATATAATAATATAATAATATAATAATATAATAATATAATAATATAATAATATAATAATATAATAATATAATAATATAATAATATAATAATATAATAATATAATAATATAATAATATAATAATATAATAATATAATAATATAATAATATAATAATATAATAATATAATAATATAATAATATAATAATATAATAATATAATAATATAATAATATAATAATATAATAATATAATAATATAATAATATAATAATATAATAATATAATAATATAATAATATAATAATATAATAATATAATAATATAATAATATAATAATATAATAATATAATAATATAATAATATAATAATATAATAATATAATAATATAATAATATAATAATATAATAATATAATAATATAATAATATAATAATATAATAATATAATAATATAATAATATAATAATATAATAATATAATAATATAATAATATAATAATATAATAATATAATAATATAATAATATAATAATATAATAATATAATAATATAATAATATAATAATATAATAATATAATAATATAATAATATAATAATATAATAATATAATAATATAATAATATAATAATATAATAATATAATAATATAATAATATAATAATATAATAATATAATAATATAATAATATAATAATATAATAATATAATAATATAATAATATAATAATATAATAATATAATAATATAATAATATAATAATATAATAATATAATAATATAATAATATAATAATATAATAATATAATAATATAATAATATAATAATATAATAATATAATAATATAATAATATAATAATATAATAATATAATAATATAATAATATAATAATATAATAATATAATAATATAATAATATAATAATATAATAATATAATAATATAATAATATAATAATATAATAATATAATAATATAATAATATAATAATATAATAATATAATAATATAATAATATAATAATATAATAATATAATAATATAATAATATAATAATATAATAATATAATAATATAATAATATAATAATATAATAATATAATAATATAATAATATAATAATATAATAATATAATAATATAATAATATAATAATATAATAATATAATAATATAATAATATAATAATATAATAATATAATAATATAATAATATAATAATATAATAATATAATAATATAATAATATAATAATATAATAATATAATAATATAATAATATAATAATATAATAATATAATAATATAATAATATAATAATATAATAATATAATAATATAATAATATAATAATATAATAATATAATAATATAATAATATAATAATATAATAATATAATAATATAATAATATAATAATATAATAATATAATAATATAATAATATAATAATATAATAATATAATAATATAATAATATAATAATATAATAATATAATAATATAATAATATAATAATATAATAATATAATAATATAATAATATAATAATATAATAATATAATAATATAATAATATAATAATATAATAATATAATAATATAATAATATAATAATATAATAATATAATAATATAATAATATAATAATATAATAATATAATAATATAATAATATAATAATATAATAATATAATAATATAATAATATAATAATATAATAATATAATAATATAATAATATAATAATATAATAATATAATAATATAATAATATAATAATATAATAATATAATAATATAATAATATAATAATATAATAATATAATAATATAATAATATAATAATATAATAATATAATAATATAATAATATAATAATATAATAATATAATAATATAATAATATAATAATATAATAATATAATAATATAATAATATAATAATATAATAATATAATAATATAATAATATAATAATATAATAATATAATAATATAATAATATAATAATATAATAATATAATAATATAATAATATAATAATATAATAATATAATAATATAATAATATAATAATATAATAATATAATAATATAATAATATAATAATATAATAATATAATAATATAATAATATAATAATATAATAATATAATAATATAATAATATAATAATATAATAATATAATAATATAATAATATAATAATATAATAATATAATAATATAATAATATAATAATATAATAATATAATAATATAATAATATAATAATATAATAATATAATAATATAATAATATAATAATATAATAATATAATAATATAATAATATAATAATATAATAATATAATAATATAATAATATAATAATATAATAATATAATAATATAATAATATAATAATATAATAATATAATAATATAATAATATAATAATATAATAATATAATAATATAATAATATAATAATATAATAATATAATAATATAATAATATAATAATATAATAATATAATAATATAATAATATAATAATATAATAATATAATAATATAATAATATAATAATATAATAATATAATAATATAATAATATAATAATATAATAATATAATAATATAATAATATAATAATATAATAATATAATAATATAATAATATAATAATATAATAATATAATAATATAATAATATAATAATATAATAATATAATAATATAATAATATAATAATATAATAATATAATAATATAATAATATAATAATATAATAATATAATAATATAATAATATAATAATATAATAATATAATAATATAATAATATAATAATATAATAATATAATAATATAATAATATAATAATATAATAATATAATAATATAATAATATAATAATATAATAATATAATAATATAATAATATAATAATATAATAATATAATAATATAATAATATAATAATATAATAATATAATAATATAATAATATAATAATATAATAATATAATAATATAATAATATAATAATATAATAATATAATAATATAATAATATAATAATATAATAATATAATAATATAATAATATAATAATATAATAATATAATAATATAATAATATAATAATATAATAATATAATAATATAATAATATAATAATATAATAATATAATAATATAATAATATAATAATATAATAATATAATAATATAATAATATAATAATATAATAATATAATAATATAATAATATAATAATATAATAATATAATAATATAATTATATAATTATATAATAATATAATAATATAATTATATAATTATATAATTATATAATTATATAATAATATAATAATATAATAATATAATTATATAATTATATAATTATATAATTATATAATTATATAATTATATAATTATATAATTATATAATTATATAATTATATAATTATATAATTATATAATTATATAATTATATAATTATATAATTATATAATTATATAATTATATAATTATATAATAATATAATAATATAATAATATAATCTAATAATCTAATAATATAATAATCTAATAATCTAATAATCTAATAATATAATAATATAATAATCTAATAATCTAATAATCTAATAATCTAATAATCTAATAATCTAATAATATAATAATATAATAATATAATAATCTAATAATATAATAATATAATAATATAATAATATAATAATATAATAATATAATAATATAATAATATAATAATATAATAATATAATAATATAATAATATAATAATATAATAATATAATAATATAATAATATAATAATATAATAATATAATAATATAATAATATAATAATATAATAATATAATAATATAATAATATAATAATATAATAATATAATAATATAATAATATAATAATATAATAATATAATAATATAATAATATAATAATATAATAATATAATAATATAATAATATAATAATATAATAATATAATAATATAATAATATAATAATATAATAATATAATAATATAATAATATAATAATATAATAATATAATAATATAATAATATAATAATATAATAATATAATAATATAATAATATAATAATATAATAATATAATAATATAATAATATAATAATATAATAATATAATAATATAATAATATAATAATATAATAATATAATAATATAATAATATAATAATATAATAATATAATAATATAATAATATAATAATATAATAATATAATAATATAATAATATAATAATATAATAATATAATAATATAATAATATAATAATATAATAATATAATAATATAATAATATAATAATATAATAATATAATAATATAATAATATAATAATATAATAATATAATAATATAATAATATAATAATATAATAATATAATAATATAATAATATAATAATATAATAATATAATAATATAATAATATAATAATATAATAATATAATAATATAATAATATAATAATATAATAATATAATAATATAATAATATAATAATATAATAATATAATAATATAATAATATAATAATATAATAATATAATAATATAATAATATAATAATATAATAATATAATAATATAATAATATAATAATATAATAATATAATAATATAATAATATAATAATATAATAATATAATAATATAATAATATAATAATATAATAATATAATAATATAATAATATAATAATATAATAATATAATAATATAATAATATAATAATATAATAATATAATAATATAATAATATAATAATATAATAATATAATAATATAATAATATAATAATATAATAATATAATAATATAATAATATAATAATATAATAATATAATAATATAATAATATAATAATATAATAATATAATAATATAATAATATAATAATATAATAATATAATAATATAATAATATAATAATATAATAATATAATAATATAATAATATAATAATATAATAATATAATAATATAATAATATAATAATATAATAATATAATAATATAATAATATAATAATATAATAATATAATAATATAATAATATAATAATATAATAATATAATAATATAATAATATAATAATATAATAATATAATAATATAATAATATAATAATATAATAATATAATAATATAATAATATAATAATATAATAATATAATAATATAATAATATAATAATATAATAATATAATAATATAATAATATAATAATATAATAATATAATAATATAATAATATAATAATATAATAATATAATAATATAATAATATAATAATATAATAATATAATAATATAATAATATAATAATATAATAATATAATAATATAATAATATAATAATATAATAATATAATAATATAATAATATAATAATATAATAATATAATAATATAATAATATAATAATATAATAATATAATAATATAATAATATAATAATATAATAATATAATAATATAATAATATAATAATATAATAATATAATAACCATTGAAAAAGTAAAGTAAGTGCTGCTACCGAAAGGTAAGAAGCCGTTGTACAGTTCAATATATATGATCGACACTGTGAGAAACATATTGGATCGAGTGAATCTGAGATGATTGAAGGAGGCAGTTGTAAGGTCTTGTGACTTTGAAAAAATGCAGTAAAACCGAACTTCAACGAATGATTCCATTAATTTCGTTAAAACAGCAATTGCATAGAACATCATCATT
The DNA here is from genome assembly GCA_963556175.1 of Tipula confusa. Taxonomy (NCBI): domain Eukaryota; kingdom Metazoa; phylum Arthropoda; class Insecta; order Diptera; family Tipulidae; genus Tipula; species Tipula confusa. The sequence goes on along the minus strand of OY744476.1, from coordinate 194,759,230 downwards.
GACTACTTCCATTACCTGATTTCTTATAATACTAATGATTGCAGGTGGGACACGTTATTACGAAGGATCCTTGGTGGGTTTATTCCTATATAATGCAAGAGTGTTTTCAAAAACCGAATAGCCGACAGAGAAAGTTCTACAAAGATCTGTGTTTTCTCCATTGTTGAGGAACATAATGTAAGATAGTGTTCAAGCTCCAAATAGATGGATTTGCAGGTTACAAATCGACTGTAGTAATGGATTAACGCAGGGAGGCAGTATTTTTAATTTGAAACGGAACCATACGTACAATCTATTAATGGCTGCCTATTAATGTAAATGTATTACTAACTGACCAACCTACAAGTAACTGCAAATAGAAAGCATTGAATGCGATTCAAAAATAGTGTACTGGCATAAGCGAAATTCCAGTTGTTAACTGTCTGTTGTACAGTAGTAAACGCGTTTCGGACTATTTTCAATGACGAAGTGCTTGACACACAATTTTGACCGAGTGGCAAATCAGATGAAATGAATCATAAGTTCAATTAATTTCCATTTAATTATACGGCTGACAGTTTAGATGGACAGGATACAAAGACAATCGGAACCTCAATTCCATTCTCAATTCTTGACTGGTCTTGTTTACTTCTGAAAGAACTTGTTCCAATACGATGAGATTTTTTACTGTCTACCATGCATGAATGTTGAACATGTCTTTTTTAAATGTCCACGTTTCAATAATTGTTATTTAATTGTTTACCATACCTGGAGTATCGTCCAAAGCAGTAGCAAAAACTAAAGTTTTATTACAATGTCTTTTGTTGACGATTCTTCAACAATTCAGGTGATTCGTTTTCAGAATGCTATCGCTGACAATATTTCAATTTAGATTTTGTTTATCTTCGTTAATCAGACGTTTACAGTAGAAAAAATGTCCTGTTATTCCTGGACTTGAGCGAAAACGGCCATTGAATCATTGCAGAAATCAACTGATTATTTAGCTATGATACAATAAGATCGCCATATTCTAAGCGATACGAAGAAAATAGTATCGTTGTGTAAGTGAGTTGAGTTATTTGGAGCTTGCGAAGGCTATAGTACCCCAATACTCAGTTTTGATATGGATAAGGGATTTCTAAAAGTTTTGTTAAAAGTAATCTTAGCAGTAAGTTTAAGCTCGTTTTTTTATTGTTAATCTACACAACGTTCACGAAACTTTTGACAATACTTCTTTGTGACGAATAGCATTCATCGAGTCATCAAACATTATTCAGATGATCGATACCCGATCGATCTCATGCAATCATTAGTGTGTTAACGCTTTGAAATCGAAACCTAGTTTTCTAGACATCTTCATTGATAAGCGAAAAGATACTTTAGTGGAATCCTAAGGATAGTAATCATGCTTTATATGTTTTATTGAAATGTGTGAACGCACCACAACAATAATTTTATTTTAAATGATTTGATAAACCGATTACGAAATAATCTTTACGAGACATGCTTTTCGTTTTATGCTAAAGTAAATTATATTATGTACTTACTAAGATTATCAACAAAAAAAACCGACTGATAAGACATAAGCAAGTAAATAATTTATTTCCCGTATGCATCATATAGAACCTGCTTCAAAGTAAGTAAATATTCCAGTTATAAAATGACATAGAACTCATCTCTATATATATAAACACGAATTAGATAAGGCCACGTATTTTATTCGTACATTACGTGCGTTAGATCTATTTGTTTGTGTGCTGTTTTGATCGTACCCAATAGCATTCGATTTGCTTACTACAGTTCGTTCCAGTTTACCTATATATCGGTAAGACAATTACCACGTATGCGTATTAGATGAACACCACACGTCATCATTCAATAATTCAACGAAACCATAATCATATTTTTTGAAATTATATGAATCAGCTACACAATGTTTGGGTCGTAATCAACTGCACATTTTTATATTTAGTTTGGACGTGACATTTTACAAGTGACACTGTTGACTCTGTTTATAATTGTAAATAATGCGGAATTGATAAATTATAAATATTATAAATATTCCAAATATAAATAAACCAATGACTCAATTGCTGTATTGGTACCTATAAGTAAGTACAGTGTACGTGACAAATATATCGTTTCGACTAAACTACTAAATGCCTATCAATCCGCGGTATACATAAAAATTTGAGATGACACCATATCCATTTTGAACATACAATTTATTTATTTTTTTTATTATTAAGAGTCTAACATGAATTGATTGATGTTTTTAAATCATTGCCTTAACAATGTAATGTAATTCTATTTTAAGAAATTGATAAAAGTTATTGTGTCGGTGTTCTAGAGAAGGGTTATGTCGATCTAAAACAAGACATGACGTAGTGTAGATAAGTAGGTTTTCAATCAGTGTGGATGATGGATAAGTATACTCGTTAGAGAATACAATTTTACATCAACTCTGTGGTTTGAACTGATATGCAGATTCATTATTTCAGTAAATTTACATTACTGGTAGGTTGGTGGGTCATTTGGTAGGTTTTAAAAGGCTGTCGAACACTAGCTCGCAGAAAGCTACGGTTTGAATCGTATATCAGTTTCGATTCCAAGACCTGCTTTCGTACTGCTAAAGATGATTAAAACCCACAACATTCTCTAATGTTATTCCTCTTCTTAAAGAAAACTAAACAGTTCGTTCCAGATACATATAGTTGATGGTATAATTTCAGGAAATCGAATTAAATTTTACGGAATTCGATATGTGCCGCACTAGACACATAACTGTTAAAGGATGTCATAACTGATTAGATACAGTTTGAATTCGGGACGCCTTACTTAAAAAAGTTTAGTTTCACAGTTCCCCGATCGAATTATAATTTACGTAAGGGTCAAACTCTCACACCTAATATGACAAAGGATCTCAGATCTAATATAAAAGATCGGTTCTTTCTTAGTCTTTGCATGGATAGTGTAAGTTCCTTGTAGGATGGATCCTACAGTTAAAATATTAACCGAAAGCGCCGATGTAGCGCCGTTGCTCATTCAAATTAACTAGGCGAATTGAGCTTATGAACTGAGTTGTTGTATTCTTTGTACTTGTTAATTGTTTACCCTTTTTGGCCATCAAGTTTCATGGTGAACAACATGTTTACCCAACTCAGGTTCACAGTTGAGATAAACTATTTGATAATTCTTAATCTTTTGGTTTTGTACATGGACGAGCGAAGGGCCTCCAAAGTTTTGCTGATAAGCAATTTTGACCAGATTGTTTTTACAAATACCTTCTATCGCAAGCAAAAGATACTGTGGTCGAATTCTAACAATATCATGATTGTTTAGGTGTGTTATACGAGTATAAATACCTCCCGTTCACAGTGGGCAATGTTTTCACAACATTCAATTGAAAGGTGTTGGTTAGCTTCGTATATTTAGATTATTGTCAGACTTACAAATTTTATATGTAAGCTCAGTATACAAATTCATTTATTAATTACTTTAAAACCCAAAACTATTATTTTCACTTATAACTTTTTAAGTAAGGCAATAAAACTCTCCAGGTTACATCGGGGTATGTGACAGAGATCTTTTACTGAGTCCTCAATGTTACCTTATTCGATTAAGGTAGCATAGTGAATTTATACCCGGTAGTGAATTTATACCCAGTGAATAAAAAGTGGACGCGTACTTAATGATCTATATTCAAGCAAGGAGATTGTGTAAACTATTATTATGGCATAGCTTTCCTTCGGCATACAAGTTTCTGTTGGAGAACATTTCAGGTTACTACAATTGGCCCTCTGAAAATTTAAACAAGCTATCGCGAATTTTTGTAATTGACTTTGGTGTAAATGATCTAATGTTGCACATGTCAGGGCCGTAAATTATACAGTGAGCACACCAAAGGGCTGATATATTCAGATACTGGATTTACTGATAGGTTTTTAAGGTTTTGTTGGTTTGAGGCCAAACAAATCAATTAGTAAAACAAAATATAATATATTTACATATTTGAGAGGCCAAAATTTTAAAGATATTAATAGTGCTGATCACATATTTGAAAATGTGGAGAGTTCCTCAATAGCTCTAATCGCTTGCCATGCCAAATAATTGTGTGAAAGGTGGAATTAAAACGCGTCTTACACCTGGTAACTATATTTTGTGTACACTACTAAAATCTAAATGCCTTTCAAATGCCGACTAGCAAAAGTTGTACAAGATCTTGCATAGGTTGCCATTTACTAATGCGTGTGAAAATTGAACCCTGACAGATGAGTACCAGAAACGTATGATGCCATTTGAGAGACATACAAATGACATACCGGGCATTCCTTTGCCAGACGCAAAGAAAGTAGTCGTAAATGAAGGGTCAAATTTGATCGAAGTTCCCGTCGCATTGGTAGAAAATTGGCTGCTGGGCTGAACCTAGAGAAAGAATGCAACACATTCTGAAAAATGAGCTTGGATTGAAGCTTTTTGAAGTTCCAAAAGGCACACGATTTTATTTTTAAACAGAAAAAAATAGACTGGATATTAAGCACTCAAGTGGCATGTTGCCGATTATCGTCTTCTCTGATGAGACTCCTTTCCACATTAAGCAACATCTATAAACAAACAAAATGAACGAATTTATTTGCCAGAGAGGTTATACGACAACTTACACCTCTGAATTGCCACCAGGAAGCAGGCATCAGCAATGGTGATGGTTTGGGTCGCCGTTACTGTCGATGGACGATTTTCATTAGTTTTTTTAACCGTGGTGGGAAGATAAAAGCAACTGTTTATTGCGAAATTATTTTAGAATCTGTGCTTAAGTCTTGGACATGCAAACATTTCGGCTGCAGACCCTGGACATTCCAACAGGATTTTGCACCATTTCATAAATTGCACGCCAACCAAGAATGGTAGAAAAACAACGCTCCGTACTTTATTTCTTCAACACAATGGATGACAAAATCTCCGAATCCAAATCTGATGGACTTCTCTATCTCAGGCATTTTAAAGAGCAAGGTTGGTACTAAATAATATAAAACTGTTGATCATCTCAAGCAAGCTATCCGCTGGAAACGGCAGTGCATTCTAGAGGCTTTCATTCGAGCAGTGTGCAATGGCTTTTCCGACAGACTTAAGGCCATAGTTAAGGCAAAAGGAGGCCATATCGAACAAAAGTTAATTTATTCTAAAAAATTTACTATCATCGTATCACTTTGTTGCAATTTTTTCAGCAGCCCCGTTGTAGATCTAAACGACAATGACGACAGTTACCGAGCTCTTTGTAAATACAAGATAAGGAATTTGTTGAAACGGTTGGTACCGCGGTTACTGGGTGCAGAGGTTACTTAAGCGATGATTTTCCCTCGGAATGTAAAGCAACTTGCTTTTCTATAATTACCTGGAACAATTCAAAAACGGCTAGGGATCGAATCCAATGGAACTTGGTTATTGATATGGTTAATAATGGCAGTAATGGCATATTATGTTATGAGTGTGACCAAACATTTAAAGAAATGTCATTTTAAGTTACCAAATTATCTTCAATCACAAAATCAAAAGGATGATGAAAATTCTTAAAATAACATTAATATTAAAAGTACCGAGCCTCAGCCACGTCCTGCTCACGGATCCTACACGTATCCTGCTGCAATCTCACAGCTGGTAATACCTTTAAAAAGGGGCAACATCTCGTGTCAATGAAAATCTTATCAACGCGATTCCATGAATTAAAATTGCACGAAAACTACAATGAACTATTCCATTGATATTCACATATCGAAAACCGGTTTTAAGTTTACGCTCTAAAAACTTTGAAACCGCGAAAAACTTTCTACTTAACATTCGTATAGTCGAAAACCAAAAATTTTACGTCATACTTGTCACGACCCATGATAATATGACAGCGGTGCTTTCTACGTACGTACGTCATTCGATTCGCCCACAATTATTATTATGTATAACAACCACAAAAGCATAACCACTCATTATGTTTATATGTTCACATACGAAACACATACACACAGTTATACTTAACACAAAATAATGTACATAATCATAACAATAATATTAACAGTCCAAACATCAACAATAAACATTATTATGTGGTGTGGAATTTGTATAAACAGTTAACAATCAGCACTTACCTCACAAAAACAACTTTTGTCTGCGTCCAACGAATTAGTCCGATCGGATTGAAAGTAGCCGCCAGACAATTGTACAAATAAACTAAGCACTACCACTAATAATAAACTAAATCTTATTCTATATAATTGATAGACATTTTCTATTTTAAAAATTGACATTTTATTAATTTTCGCTTCTTTTTATTATGAAATTATGATTTTCTTTTAATTCATTTCTTCTCACTTAACCTATGAGGTATATTAGCAAACGTGTCACTTTATTATTAATTATTTAGATAGATTTCACAAAACCGTATTCCTCGTGTACGATATAATTACAAATAGCACATCACAAGTAAAGTTAAATTTTATTTTTAAATTTTTACAAAACGACGACTAGAAAACACACACAAAAATGTACGTCATAAAGACTCCATCCTCTTAGAAATTGACACGCAAGTATAATTTCGAATTTGCGTACTACACTCGCACACAATTTTTATTTAACACAATCAACTATCACATATTCTATTTTACTGTTATTACTAATTAATTAAACCATTGGTTGTTTTATGATTAAATAGGTTTTTTGATACAAAATTACAAAATGAGTATATGAAAAAAAATAAAATAAATGAAAATAAAAATAAAAACTAAACGTCAAAATATATGTCAATTTTCTCACGTATTACGACCTTGATTTTGGTAAGTGTCAAACTGACAAAATTTCTCAGTAAAAATGTAAATATACATTTATGTTGAATGAACGAACGAAAGAGAGGAGAAATTAGGTTTTAGGTTTGTTTTTTGTACGAGATTTTTCGAGAATAGTTAAAATTGGTGGATGGATTCTAGTTTTATACGGAATTTTTGTGTTAATTTTTAAAGGTTGATTTACACGCAATATCTTTTCTTTTATTTTAAATTTTGTAAATATTCGTACAGCGCCAGAAAGTTTTTTATTTAACATTTCTAGTTAGCTATCTTTACGGCGTTTAATCAGTAATGCTATAATTATGTAGATGACCTTAGGTGTAATCGAGAATAATATAATTTCGTTACTCCTTTGATGGATCGTTAGACGTTAACTGTTCTAAATAAATCACTTTTGGTTTACATCGTAACGTTATCTGAACTTGACAACCCCAGTTAATTCTTTTTTTGTGCTTTTGTTTTATAATGCATACCAATCTATTTTGGAACCGGAGATCTTCGAATACTTTGGCGGGTTAGTTTAAACTAAAAGTTTTGTTTATCATATAAGCCACATCCAACTCAGTTTTTAATTCTATGACTACCAGCACATATTTGTTGCCACTCTCAGAACATGGAAATGGCCCTGCCATATCCATTGAAATGTTTTCCAATGGTGCTCTAACATTATACTGTTGCATGGTTACCCGGCAGTTTACTTTACTGCTGCACATCGGTCTTATGTTTTTTTTTTTTTTTTTGATCCACTTTACGACCGACTGTCTGCACGCCAACTAGTAGGTATATTGCCTAGTAGGTATATTGCACGCCAACTAGTACTTATTCCACCATGAACCTAGGATTTTCCGTCCGTGCTTTCCTAAACCAGTTTTGAAGACGCATCCTAGGCTTTAACAATGGAAGACTGGACTGCGATCTCGCTCCATATGTGCCGATGAGTTGACACATCTTTATTCTGTAGTTGTTCCTCCTTGATTGTTTACTTGGATCGTTCTTAATCAGATAAACCTTGCATAAGCAGGTTATCGATAGTGGTTTGTTTTTTCTCCACATGTCTCTGTTACTTGCATTCGACTAAACATGGCCGCCTTTTTATTTCCATGTGAGATTCCTTTTCGATGCTTGATCTCGTATTCATAGCTTTGGAGTCATTTGATCCAACGTGCTACTTGGCCCTCTGGATTTTTAAACTGAAGTAGCCATGCTCTACTGTGATTCGTTTGTAAAATGCCAAAGCAAAAATTATTGTTCGTTTAGCTCAGCTAATCAAGGATTGACAAAATTTGGGTCAAGTTCTGAGAGTTGTTCCCCAAATAGTTGGTTAGACTCTTTCAAGAGAAGAAGAGGCTCACGAGTGTTTTGAAATTATATGCAGTTAAAAAGTAGATACTAAACAACCTGTACGAATATGTGAAGGATAGGAACAATGTGCATGGTGAAATAAAGAGGATGGTTCGGTTAATTAAACTAACCCTATAATGAGGTATAAAAGAAATTTAAAGAACTCAGTAAGAAATTGGGAATAGCCGAGGTAGTTCTAAAGAACGACCGTGCAGGTGCGGTTCGGCAGCCCGATACGGACACGTAATAGAGGATATAACATGCTTCAGCGATTCGAGACCCATTGATAGTAGAAACCAGCAGTCATTTAGTGACTGGATAAGTGGGATGAGTGAAACCCTGAACGATTCTAATGCAGAAACTGCTAAAAGGAAGAGAGATTGTCAGCCCCAGACTGGTCATCAGTTCAGTAAAAAGAAACGCATTAAGACAAATGCGCGTACTGTAATAAATCTGGAGCCAGTTTTAGAACCAGAAAGAAAAATGAAGAAAGAAGCTGTGGGATAGATATAACACAAAATGGTAAAAAGTAGCATCAAAAGGGCGGAAAAGAAATACTGGTAAAAGTTATTCATATTTGACAAACTACTAAAGGATATCTCCGACGTTGTTTGTGTATGCGGACAATAAAGGAAGTTTGATAGTTAGACTTGTGGGCCGCATATTTCTCAAATCGCGCAGCTGTCATGGTCTGTGGGAAGTTATCTGTTCAATAAAATGCTAGCGGTGTCGAATCTGGTTTAGTAAGATGTAAGATAGATAGATGGTAATCATATTATCTGTAGCAGCTATGCTCATTTCAGTGCAGAGTTCGTGATCATGAGTACCGATCGAGTAGGTTTAATTATTCCACTGCATAGGGAATATCCTTCCTATAGAGGAAGGATTATTCCCTATGCAGTGGAAAGTCCAACGGCTGGTACTGGTGCCAAAAGGAAAAGGCGATACAAAATTATACCGCCCAATCTGCTTGCTGGATATGGCTGGTAAAATATATTAGAGAAAATCATATGTGAAAGACCGCATGATGTCTAAAAATCAACATGGATTCCGTAAGGCATGCTCTATACCTTTGAAGGTCCCACAAAATATTGTGCGGTAAGCAAATTGGATATTAGTATTGCCTTTAAGTCGGCTAGGTGGAAGTGCATAATAGACGTACTACTATATATATGTATAGAGGTTCTTAAGTATTTTGCAAGGCTGCTGCTAGTACCTACATTGTGAAACTCTATGTAAGACAGCATTTTTAAACAGACGATACCAGGCAAAAGTCATCGGATTTGCGAAATATACACCCATAGTGTAAAAGTCACTCAGAATTGGTTAACGTCTAGGGGGTTGCAGTTGGCGGAACATAAAACGAAAACAACCCTGATCTCCAGTAGGAAAATGTTGACAACAGAATGTGTCTAAACCTTTTATTACGTACGACGGATAATCGATGCTAGACTATCATTTCAAGCCCATTTGGAAAGCTGGGAGAATAAATGGAGGTTTATCGTAAATAATGCCAACTATGGAGTGCTATGGAAAAGTGCACGTATATAAGCAGCAATTTAGTTTTGTTTATAAGTTTAGCGCCTTAATAGTGGTTTGATTTAGAACGGCCTCGAATGAGGCCAAGTTTCTCATAGTGGGAGTACTGCCAGTGGATTTATTGACTAAGGAGCGTCTCACTATGTATTCACGCCGAAGAGATAGGAACAAGAAGGAAAATCGTTATATGGACCGTGCGGAGACTGGGAACGAGTGGCTCGAGTGATAGAATCAAAATATTATTAACTGTATATGCTGAAATCAGAGGACGTGGAGAATGGTATGTATAATGTAACAGCAAAAATTATGAAGCAACTGCGATACTTAGAAAGGATTTTGCAGAAACGCTAATAATAAGAGATGATGGCAGCTTGGATTCTGCCGAGTTCCACGAAGCTAAATGGCAAAGAAAATTGGGGATATTTCTTTTGTTAAATATTCAACCCTTCACCAAAAAAATAAAAACCTTTTGTTACACTACTTCTTAGTTTTAGATCAATGCTTTTACAATTAGAGATTTATCTCAACTCCTTGTAAGCCAATTCTCCTTAAAATCTCCATTATATGATATGGAAATTCTCATCAACTAATTGCTTCTTCCTGATCGTTTCTACTATCAATTTTTTATCAGCTAAAATTTGCATATACTACTCGGCCACAATGTTTGGCTTGATTAGTCTCCTTTCGATACTAGATCCCAAAATCAGTTGCTTAAATTGTAAATTGTAGTTAAATTTTAAATTGTAACAATAGCCTCTCTGTTGGTTTATGATCGGTTCGTAAATAATATTTTATTTTAATTACAGGTTATGCCAAGTTTAGAGCTAGACATAACCGGCTTCACAAATGGTTCTATTTACACTTCATAAGACTAGATCTCTCGCTGACCAAGTTTATGCGCTAAAGATGATGATTTCTTAATGTTATGAGGCAACTTGTGGCGTACATTAGCATTTGTAGTGCTTGGCTATGTTGGCTCTTCAGAGTAGAGAATAACTTAGCTTCGGTCTGGCCAAGAACAATACAAGGAATTCGGTGTCGAAACCGGTGGAGTCGGATTGTTAGTACGATACAAGCCAGCAATGTATATATAAATGTGAGGATGGTGCTTACTTGTGTCACGATAAATCACTTATACCATTGAAACAATGTGTAAACCATGCTTTATAAAATACTGTCATCTTTACTTTAAAGTTGTAACTACATATTAAAATGATTCAAATCTTTGGTTATGACGTCTGCATACCATAAATTCTTACGATGGTCGGCTAGTCGGATATTTATAAGAATTTAAAACGTTAACAACATTTACAAACAAAGAAAATGTATATAGGTCAATGTTATTTATAATAATTAGGATAAGACCTAAAACTTGTTTTTTTTTTATTATTGTAAGATTATTATCACAATGATCATGACCACAACACACATTAACATAGGTTGGGTAAAAATCTTGTTATTTATTTTGTATATTGTCTTATAAGAATATGTAGTTGAGAAACAAGAAATTTATTTTCAAACCCCACACACACACACACACACAGAGCCGCTCCAAGATATAGTCGGTTACACTGTGACAATGTTGATATTTATGTAAGTTACGAGAATATTTTCTTTGACATTGTTGAATGAAATAACTTTTAAACAGGCATAAGACAACAAAATAAAACTTATATAAAATACCGTTATGTATGAGACAACATGTATGTATGTATGTATATAAACAGGTGTATTGTACTGTTTTATAGTTTTAACTTTTAAAGTCAAGGTTTCAAATGGTGAGACGTGATAATATTTTTGATTTCCAATTGGATTTTATGTTGCGATGATGCATGCGGTTTCATTCTGTCTGTCCGAATATAGTCATTTGTTTTTTTATCTGTAAATATTTGATGGTAGTTTTGTACTTCGAAAAAATTTATGATTTATTGCCGAAACCTTTCAATTATAGGCAACATTGAAAATACTTATTTTTACGATTTTATGCACATCCGCAAAATTATTTATAGATAGGATAGTAAGATAAGGTCCTCGATGGTATCATTTTAACTTTAATTTAATATCCTGTTTTTGATAAATAACAAAAAGATTAAGAATTTTTGTTGATTTTCTTAAAAATTATACGTCGCTAATCACTATTCTGACGTCTTGTTCCGGCAAGGGTCATCGAAATGGTTGTAAATTGAATTTTTATCTATGGATTGGCTTACGCATCCGTAGGCATGTAAACACAAATGATGAACAGGCTGGCTAGCTGCTTTATGTTCGCTTATTTATATTTCCAGGCCAATAGTTTAGAAACATCTACCTGTAATGGTTGAAGACTTTTGAAAATGATTCTAGATGACAACACTAAACGCTATCCGAGCTTAATATTTACCATTCAGTTTTGCCCTGCACTAGAATTGTATCCACTTTAAAGTGGACTAAAATATGAAACATCCATGATACTTAGTTGATGATACCGATATATAGGTGCCACATAACAAACAGCTGCAAGTATTAAGACCAGTAAGTGCAAAAGTTGAAGATTCAAGCTTTGTGTGTTCCAGAACATTTACTACCAATTTTTAAGATTCAGTTTAAAACAATTTTAGATACTACCAGTACTACCAGGGGTCGAGTACATGAGCTAGAAGAGTTGACACATCATTCTTCAATAACGTCAAGCAATCATATGCGAGGTATATATAAATTTAGTTAGCCGCTTACGAAAATTACAAAAATGATATAATAAGAATTTCCTCCTTATCCTTATTCATTAATCTTAATATTTAATTTTTACGGAAACGGATACTAGAATAAATAATACAAACCTGATAAACAACCAAATATTGACTTCGTTGTACATGGACGCGAACCGGAAATTGGAACATCATAAATGTAACAGCTACATCAAGGCTAGCATAAGTAGAGAAGAAAATCAGATGAAAGAATAGTGGTGAAATAAATACTGGAAGAAATGACGTACATGAACATATAGCGTGGGTACAGTAACAACTATGATAAAGCGAAGAAAGCATTGTTGGCATGGAATCCAAAAAGTAGTAGAATAGTAGTAGCCGGACTCCATTCAAAAATAAGAAAAACAACCATCATTCAATGCTATATGCTCAAACCAAAGATGCAAGTAACACAACGAAAGACGAGTTATATGAGCAACTCTAATCAACAATAGGATGGACCCGCAGAAACAACAATAACATAATACAACGAGAGGTAATGCCATAATGGGTAAAAATGCGTAGGATTCTGTGCAAAATAACAATGGAGATTAACTCGTCGACTTCTGTATCAGCTGTCTTAGGAGGCAGTATAGATCTTCTCACAAAAATGTGCACATATACCTATACGCATGGATATCACCAAAAAATACAAGTAAATAATCCAGTGGTGATAGCAACCATTACGGACGAAAGTGGTTCGATAGAACCCTACAAGTAACAACTTAAATTGAAGCAACGAGTGATTCTGTGTAAAATAAAGTGCAATCATACAATGATACATTAAATTATTTTCAGCATACCCCAAATGGTATGGAGTTCTTTAAACTTCAAGACTATCAAAATAATAAAAAAAAAACATTTTGGGAAATTCAGTATAGAATAAGTAAGAATCGTTAGTTGAAACTCAGGCATCGTAACTGACTCAAATTTTACAGGAGCGCAAGCCTACCGATTGTAAAGGTAATACTATGAGAAAGTTGACTCAGCCAAATCATCCCTTTCAGCAAATGCTGAAAATTCTCAAGTATGTCGACTTAGAAAATCTTTATACGCGTCATTAAACCAATAATAGCTGGAATGTACAACTGGACAGAGTTGTTTTAGGCTTCAGACAAAATCAGTTTCAGATGGTCTGTGAAGTTCTTATAGAATATAAGAACTTCAATCGCAAGAAAATGATGATATATATATATATATATATATATATATATATATATATATATATATATATATATATATATATTTCCAATTGATTCTGTAAGAACAAGTTTCCAAATATTCTTTACTGTTAAATTGATTCCTTGGTATTAGGAAAACCCTCGACCGACCCACTCGGCGGTATTTGAAAACCTGGAACTTAGTAATGAACCTGCATCATCATTTATCTTTATGTTTCGCTATATATTATATAAGCAATGAGGCAATCTGGTTAAATGGTTTAATGAGGAGGTTAGTCTTGGCGGATTCCAATACAACCATATCGTTCAAGAAAACATCTTAGATTTAGCAATGTGTCTAGTGAACTCTTTATTTCTTCAAAAATTAATTAATGCGGAAAATAGTGTTTCATCATTTACAAAACCTACTCAAGTTTCCTCGTTGGGCCTTAGTAGCCTTTTAGAAAAGAAGTATAAATCCCGTAGAAAAAGTAAGAACATGTCCCCATCAATAATTGTGTTAGGTCCCAAAACCACTTACTATGTTATTAAAGGATGTGGCTACCGACAGTTATTACTTTAAAACTGTTGGAGCTGGTCTAATAAAAAAAATCCAGCAAAACTAAGCCGTTATATTGCCAGTTGTGTTACTAGCTATGTCTAATGGTAATTGCGATCACACAAAACTTATATCTGCACTAGGCCACAGAGTTCTTCATATTAGCAAAATTAGGCAAAGTGAGCCAAAAAAGTTATTACCACTCTCTAAAATCGAACCTGTACAATTCAAACTCAAATTAAACAACGCAAAAAAGGCTGACACGTTTACAGAACATTTAGCTGACTGCCATTCCGCTCTAAATTATTTGAACTGCTGAAAGAGAAAGTCAGACCATGAAGTGAAAATCACTCAACTTTAGAGAAAGAACATAGTACAGTTGGCCCATGGAGCCGGAAACCCTCATTTTATGCTATCCTTAAAATTCCACCACACCATGCTTGGCTATCCGTAGACATAAATTAGCTACAGTTATTGAGGAAAGCATGATGAACTTTGCGATTGCACACTATATCTTTGTCGTTAGAACAATCTTTTGTCATAAAAATATCCAGACCGAGCAATTGGAGCAGTGGTTAAAGCTGCGGTGTTTGAGACGGGAGGTACAGGGTTCGAATCCCAATGGGGGAGAGTTGCAAAAGGGATTTTTCATCATTTGATTACGATCGGTGATGACGATGAACACAACTATGACCCCCTTGTTGGAGTGCAGAATCCATGGGCCGAACCATCGTCCATGTCAGTACAGGCTGGCTGGAGCAATGCAATGTGCAGATGGATTTAAAATCGAACCTGTATTCGTGCGTCCTCGATTTGGCTGGTGACGGTGTAAGGTAGGACGTTAAAAATTAACCGCGAAAGAGTTGAGAGAGCTTCGGCCCCAGAACAGATTGCAGGACACAAAAAAATATATCCACTTGAAATATAAACCTCAACAATGAGCTCAATTTACGTAATTCATTCGGGACTAGGTTGGAAAACTTTTTGCTACTTATGGAAGGATCATTTTTCTTGCTTGATAAATGTTCAACATGCGTCTAATGCAGTATTTTAAAGTTCAAATACAGAAATTCGAAATGTGCATAGAGGACCTTGATGATTTGATATGATGCTTAATCGTGAATGTCTTAGATGGCGCTAAACTTGAACCTTGATATATACCGCCAATTATCTACCCTAGTTTTGTATTCTGAGCAATGATGTTGCTGGCTCCAATTTTGAAAGCCCATCTTCGAGTCGAACAAAAATAATAGTTGTTTTTTTAAGTTGTGTGGCTGGTTTCACCGGTCGTACCTGATTGCATTTCAAAGACTCAAGAGCATCAATTCATTTCCCAAGAAATTCAAACAGCATCATTAAAGTCGGATGCTCTTCATTGGTTGTTTCCTGCGCCCATTGCCTCCTCACTCAACGCTTTTAGGCCGTTTGTTACCTCATCAGAAGTACCTAGGAGTTTCCTAATACCGTTGAAACTAGCTGCTGTTATCTTGGGGTGCTCGATGAAATTTCGAATGAACAAGTTGACGGCAAGTTGCTTGCAAACATATTTCTGTGATAGTTATGAACACCTCGCAGTAGTTTGCCTCTGTGGTTTTCAAATGTCTAACGAGCAAATGTGCTTCTCCTTTATGCAGATCAACCAAATATTGATTTTTTTTGTCCACTGTGGAGCTTTACCGCTGGTATGGCACCTCCACTGTATTTGTTCACATAAAGTTTTCCGTATCCACACGATAATCTTCGTTAATCTTTGCCACAGCAGAAAAAAAAACTTTGTCTAAATATATCCGCTTCGATTTGCTCAACTTTTTCGAATAACTCATGTGCTCGAGTTGCTCTCATCCTCAGTTAATCTGTACTTTCAGTGTAACCAACCGTTAGCTTCTTAGCAAATGTGGAAATTCTAGATAATGCCAGCTCGTACGAAGCACGCTATTTTTCAATACATCCATTGGAATTCAAAAATTGTTTAGCACTGACCACTGTTTAGAATGTGTCACTTAATTCACTTGTGGTTGATTACCACACCGATAACACGTGTTTTGCTACACGCTCGCTAGCATCCGGTTTGAAAGACTACAGCAACCAGGCCCTGGTATATGCGGATGATTTTATAGTGGAGACCCCACACATTTAAAGAAGTTTTCGATGGATGTATTGGATCCCTAATCACTCGCATGATAATTGTGTCGAAATTTCTGGCCAATGTTGATAACTTAAACTTTACAAGATGTTTCAGATACGTTGTCAATGGATGTAATAGTTGGGAACTCATGAATATGACAGATGAAAACCTGTTGTCTTTCATGACACGAAATGACTGCGGGTACGTTGGCTTTTGTCACGTTGTGCGAGCTAGCACTATCGGTGGCTTGCGTTGAGGTAGAGAATGACTTGGCTTCTTTCGGTTGTCTTGAACATTATGAAAAAATCAAGCTCAGGTAAGGGACAGCAATGGCATTCAAACCCGTTTATTATTATTATAATTTCAAAAAATTATATCCATCTTTTAAATTGTTGCTGAGACTAGCATGGTACAAGCAGGGCCTGCGTACTATCTTTCGAGGCCGTGTTTGGCGAGGCTGTCGTTGTTAATTATTTTAAAAAATCAGTTAAACTTTAAAGTATTTGTATAAAGTAATATATGTATGTGTAAATTAAATTTAAACTTTTTGCGGACATTTTTTAACTTTATTTTTAATTTTATATGCAAAATGTTTTAAATTATAATAATTTAATTTTTCAATCAACTAGGTAAAGAAACTTACTTATCAGTAGTACAATCTAGTATAATGGAGTAATATTTCGCCTTTTTTATAGAAGCAACAATTTTTTGACGAACTTTATTATCCATTGCATTTATGAACTCGTTTTGAATACTGTGCGATAAATAATGATTTCTTCAGTTCTGTTTGTTGTGTTTTGTAGTGGTGCATGCTAGTTGTTCTTTTAAAACTGGATCAAACTTAGCTATACACTCAATTAGCCCAAGAAAGTTTCCATTATTTTAAGTAAACAACACATCAGAACTACACACTACGGATACGATGCGAAGCGAGTGTCCCACCCCTTTGAACAAAATGAAATCACTTTTAACACGTATATCATACACTATTTTTTCTACAAATACTGTTAAAATATAAAGGTGCGAAATTACCAAAAATTAATAAGAAGTTTGCACTTTGCATATGATCTGGTTTCCATACAGCAATCATTGCTTAGTTGTTTTCGGTTATAAAAAAAGCAAGCGTTGCTTAATCGTTGTCATTTATACAAATAATTGTAATTCGTAAACCTTTGACATATTTCCAATCAAATGGAAATTATTCTTGAAAATAAAGATGCAATTGTGGCTGAAATTGAAGAAGTGGCAAATAGAGCTATTTACAATTTATTACCCCAGGCAAAAATTGAAAATTCCGTCAAATTTAAATATACTGGATATTTTTTATTCAAAACAAATCACTTTTAATACGGCATAATAATAAAACAAATTTTAGACTGGGGCCAAATCCCTCTATAATAAAAGCCAAACTAATCGAGTAGCACTCGCCGATATATACAAAAAAAATAAATAAATTTCTCGATCTGCTGTGATGGTTTTTTCAAAAACATATGAAATTTTTTTTTAAAAATTCGTTGCTTACTACCCCCATTACAGCTATTTATCAATAAAGAACGCACACTACAATTTGTCTTTAAAAATTTGAGCATAATTTTCTCTAACTTTTCAAAAAGTAACACATACTATTTTAAATCTGTGAGCATATTCAAAACCCTCTCTACTACAAGCCGTCTTGTAACTTTCGTTGAC
This sequence comes from Tipula confusa, assembly GCA_963556175.1. Classification (NCBI taxonomy): domain Eukaryota; kingdom Metazoa; phylum Arthropoda; class Insecta; order Diptera; family Tipulidae; genus Tipula; species Tipula confusa. Next base: position 194,741,285 of record OY744476.1, on the reverse strand, counting down.
ACAGACAAACAAAACCGATATGAAAAATTGCGTGTAGTAGTGCTATCGAAATCCATATAAAACAAATGTTTTTTCTCCTCTTTTCTGTTTCTAACAAAACCCTCTTTACTACAAGCAAAAACGTCTCTATAGAAAGACCAACTCATTTTTTCGTACACTTATATTACTACATATCCGCCTCAATAAAGTATTATTGGTACGATAACAAATAACAAAGCAAAAATAACATAAAAAAACTAACTATATTAGTGTTAGTAAAAATATCTTTTTGTTTTTATTTCACGCTAAATCTGTACACAACCAATACTACATCAAAGAGGCGCTTTATCCCTTTAAATTTTTGAATAGTTGGTCTTTCTATAGAGACGTTTTTGCTACAAGCCGTATTCATTGCATATTCATGCTATTTATTCATATACACATGAGAATGTAATGTAGGTAAAAAACGTGTCGATATATGCTTTAGAATATAGTGTAAAATAAAATAAACATTTCCATACTATAAAACAAAAGGGAGTGAAAATTGTCAAAACAAAATTTATAAGGCATTGATGTTATCTCTGTCCGATACAAAACACAAATAATAAAAAAAGAGACGAAAAAATTTCAATTATCCATTCACATTAAAAAGTATGCGTAATTTAGAGATACAAATGTTAAATAGTGGTAGTAGGAATGAGAAAATTATACATTTTTTGGTTTGGATTTTCATAGCACCAATACACTCAATTGTGTATATAGGTTTTGTTTATCTGTGTCAACGAAAGTTACAAGATGGTTTGTATAATAGAGAAGGTTTTGAGCATAGTCATATTGAGCACCCATATTGTCACAGAAGAGAGAATCCCGTGTCGGATTGAGACGTAAGGCGTCATTTAGTTCGAGGCCGTGTTTATCCTCTTTGAAGCGCGAGGACATGTGCAATTGCACCGGTCGCACCTATACCGGTCGCACCTATACTGCCAGCCCTGGGTAAAAGGCCCTTGATAATGCGGGCTCTTTCGTAACTGCTCGCATCGAACTTGTTTGAAAGGTGTCTTCAAAATTCAATTTTCCTAGCTTGTTCTCCAAAAGCTGCAATATTTCGACCAAAAGCTTCGACTACCAAAATCCATAAATACACTAACAAAATACTTTAACATTTTTTCATCATTTCTTTTCTTTTCAACTAACTTATGTATGTATGTATATCACTCAAAGAAATCAAAAGAAAAAAGAAAGAACAACTACATTTCTTTATTTTTTATTTTTTATTTTTTTGTCTGCCTTCAAGTTCTTGGACAACATCAATTCAGTATGAACTGTGAATTCAAATCGATAAAATCGTAGATCGCGAAACAGTGAAATTTCCAAGTGTTCCAATAATAAATTATAAAAAAGTTAAAAAAAAAAATTAGGAAATTTAAGGATATTTTTAACCCAAATCTGATTAACTTAAGTAAAGGAGCTTAATTCAATGTACCGTTTAAAATATATATGTAAAATTAAAGTGGTATAGTTGAGTGTTAGATTACGTGTTAGAATTTCTAGTTTATATATTACGTATATAGTTAATAAATTGTTAAAGTGTGGCTTAACGAAGAAAAGCCATAATCTCGAGTGGTACTTATAAGATCGAACATTTAATACACACAAAATGTAATTATATATGTGGTTTTTATCTAAATTTATGGTATATTGTGAAATTCTGTGTTACTCTTTTAACATCTTAAGTGCAAAAAAAATTTAAATTTTTAAATCGTATTGATTTTATTCATCTTAACACTTAAAACAACAGTACACATTATAATGTTTTAACAACAAATATGATTATCTCAGAATAACTGTAAACCGCCCAATCTACTGTTATTTCATCTTTGTATATATATACATACACTCTAAAAAGCTAAACTGCTTTTTTAACTATATATATACACATAATATTATACGAGATATATAAGAAATAAAATTTAAAAAAATTATTGAATTTTTAATTTCTTAATCCATCGGATTCATCGTATAAGAATTTGTAGATCAGATTGATCTCGATATTTTATTTATCTCTGCATATTTGCTCAATTTTTAAAGGGCTCCTTTAAGTTGAATCGAAAGCATGCGGTCGCCATTAATTTTGTATTTAGTTCAATTTCTGATTTTAGTCTTAATTAGCCTAATTTGTAGTTTAAATAAAGTTGCGTTTGTTGTTGTTAGTGTTGGCTTTAGGTAAAAGTTTATAATTTAATAATTTCATAAAATGATTTATTCATGTGTTTGCCGAACCAATAAACAACACAGAAAATGATGTGCGTGTGTGTGTATGATTGGAATGTAATTTGATTCGGTGCGCACCGTTTTGATGGCTAACTATATGTAGCTATATGTATGAAATTTAATACTGTATGCACGTCTTGTGTCGACAGAATGATGTTAAATTAAAAATTCGGAATTGATTTATCTTGGCCAAATTTTTGGTTTCTATTATTGCGTTTGAAGCTTTCCCTTTCATATGTATATAAATATGTATATATATATATATATATATATATATATATATATATATATATATATATATATATATATATATATATATATATATATATATATATATATATATATATATATATATATATATATATATATATATATATATATATATATATATATATATATATATATATATATATATATATATATATATATATATATATATATATATATATATATATATATATATATATATATTATCATCACGTATTTATAATACTTTAACAATATGAGAACCTGCCTGTTTCTCCAGTTTTACACAATTATTCCTCCTGCGGATGCTGTGCTGCTTTTATTAATATATAATCAAAGATAAATTACAGTAAGCTGATTGAATGGCGTAAAAGTTCATATACAATTTTGAATTATATCAATATATTTTTGTAAAATAATTTTAGATCTATTTGCGTACTAATATATCGCTAGCCCTGATTCGTGAAACTCTTTGAAATCGTCAGTAAAATATCTAAGATAGAAATATCATTTAAACAATAGAAAACAAAAAGTCACCAATAATAACTGTGGCAAGGGATTAAATCTAAATGGCAAAAAACTCTTGCGCAGCTTACAAAAATGGTACAGGACGTTATATTCCAGCGAAAACATTGAGATGCTCAGGTGAATGTCGTTTAAAATACCATGCAATAGGATCCCATCCATTAAGATCTAGTATTTTTTGTTTTTTCTATAAGCTCGGTAATAAAAAGCATCAATGGAATTTTATTGCAAATTCAGTGGCCCTATTCTGGTTTTCCCAGAGAACTGGGAATTGGGAATTTTTGACGTTTTTATAGCAGTTGGGAATTATTTTTTCCAATGTGTATTCTGGCGATTGGGAAATTTGGTTTTTTGGGAAAAAAAATTCCATCATTATAGCAGTCTTGACATTTTATTTTCCCAATTATTTTCGTTGTATAAACAAAAAATTATGAAAATTTCAAGCGAAGAGATATGCAGAAAATACTCACGGCTGGATTACTTGAGTCTTCCGCTAGAAAAGTACAAATCAGCTTGAGTTTGCGTAAACTTATTTTGTCGTGTCTAGAGTAGTAGAAGGGGTTGTTTTTCTTGAGTACTTGGCTCAATCTCATCTATTGTGTTCAGTAGAAAGCCCCAGTAATGGTTTAGTTCCTGTAGAACATCTTTTAGAAAAAGTTTTATTAAAGCTGAGCTGCTATAACTATTTGAAATATACGTTCAATTTGGCCATTTTCTCTTAGTATTTATTGTTCGAAAAATGATTTGCTGTGACACACAATACTCCTACAAATTCACTCGTATGAAAGACACCTCAACGATCAGAAATACATATTTTTGGATCTCTAAAAATGGACTACAACTCTTACTTTACAATAATTTCTTTAGCTATTAAGGGTTTTCGTAAGATAAAGCCTGCTTTAGGTGCGATGCTGCTTGGACTTGTGTTCAGCCATGATAAAAGAAACACAGTTCATTAAGCAAGTTTACATCCTTTTAGCTACTTTGGGAATATACAGCTATTGAACATAAACTCTCTTTTACGTTTTTCTAGAAGAAAAATGCTTCTGACCATGGCACATCATGATTACTTCCACCTTCATTTGCTTGGGCACCACCAAAAACCAAACAACATTTTTCACCTTAAATAAACAACCCCGGGTAATAATAGTAATAAAGTTATCATACTCACTGATTCTATTGGAAAATTTGCTTTAATTAAACCTTATAGGAAGATGCATTGCCCGAGAGCTTTTAATAAAAGTATCACTCATCAAAATCGGACTACTTTTACATGTTTTATTGCATAATTTGGGTTGGGTACGTAATCTCCCATTTCAAAATCTCGCATTTAAAAAAAAAAATCAAAAAATTGTAATGCAAGATTAACTGTATGGGAAACGTAAATGCAAAATGTAAGATTAAGTAGGCTGATAAACAAAACATAAATAAATACGCTGTCAACGTTCTTAGTCTCAGAAAAAAAGTTTAATAAAATTGAATCTTTGATTTGATAATAAATCAATAATCATACATAATATTAAATATATTATATTAGCAGCTAATAACAGGTGAACATTTATTCCTTTTCCAAAATATACCACCATAAATATATTACAAATATATGTACATAAATAGGTTATTACTATGAATATTTCAATTACAACAATCAACAAGGGAGGACAAAAATTATTTGTCAAAGGATATTGCTACCATTTGAGCAGGAAACAGCAAAAACCTACAATTGAGTTTGTAGCAAGCAAAAAAGCAATTTATGCAAAGGACGCGTAGTGACTCGTGTTCTAGGTTGGGAACACGAAATTTTAAAATGTACTGCGAATCATTCTCATGAGCCCCTAGCATATGAAAAAATTGTTGCACAAGCAAATTCTGATGTCAAACATTGTGCTAAGAATTCAGATTCATTGCCATCTCATATATTGAGAGAATCCATAATAAATACACCAAGCCACTCACGTGTTTACCTTCCAACAAAAATGGCACAAAAGCAAAAAATTCGTCGAGTCCGTGAAAATAATTTTAAGGCACCTGAAAATCTAGAAAATTATTTTGAAGGGAACTATTTCTTTATTAAAACTTCTTGGTGAATCAAATTGTTGGATTATGGATGGAACTTTTGATGTAGTTCCATCCATAATGCAGCAACTTTTTTCAATATATGGCAGTATTGAGGGAGAAATAGTTCGATTGGTTTTTTATTTAATGAGCAAAAAATCAAAAAAAGTTTATGATCAATCATATTATAATTTACGAAAAATTGGCCTAGAACATTCAATAAACATTAAGCCGGAGCGAATAGTTTGTGACTATGAAAAGACAATTGTATCGTCAGCCAAAGTTTTTTTCCCAAAAGCTTCCTTTAAAGGATGCCTATTCCATTTTGGCCAAATAATATGGCGCAAAATACAAAAAGAAAGACTAGTTGCTAAATACGGTAACGAGGAAAAATTTTCACTGCAAATCACAATGTTGAAAAGTATAGCCTTTGTTCCACCAAATGATGTCCTCGATTATTATCAGAACCTGTGCAGAACATTTGATGACGAAGACGCTAAAAAAATCGCATGTTGGTTTAAAAAATATTACATTGATTAAGGCAGTCAACGACCAAGATATAAGCCTGAATTTTGGGCTATCGGTGAAACTAATTGTGGTTCAAAGACATTCCCACGAACGCAAAACAGCGTAGAAGCGTGGCACCGACGTCTCAAAGTGATAGTCGGAAAACGTCATGCCGGTATATATAAATTATTAGGCGAATTTGGCTAAAGAAACTATATTAGCTAAGACGCAGATCGAAAAAATACAACGCGGTGAAAAAATCCCGAAAAACAAAAAACTTATACAAAAAAGTAAAAATATAAAAAGAATAATTATGAAAAGGATTAAAGTTAAAAAAACAGATTTTTGAAGCGTATTGCGCATAATATTTTGTTGGGATAGTTTTATGAACAAATTATTTTAACAATTTTTTGAATTAAATTATTTTATAGTTTCCTGAATTATATTAAAAAAAAACAACAATGTTTTCCCAATTCCAGCGTTTTTTGTTTTTGTTTCTAATCTATGCCATTCGTTTTGGGGCCGAAGCACACCCAACTCTTTTGCGGTTATTTAACGTCCCACTTTATGCCGTCGCCAGCCAAATCGAGGATGCAGTAATTCAGGTTCGCTTCGAATATTCATCTGCACATTGCATTGCTTGAGCCAGCCTGTACTGGCATGGACGATGGTTCGGCCCATGGCTTCTACACTCTAACAGGGGGTCATAGTTGTATTCATCGGCATCACCGATCGAAACCAGATAGTGAAAAATCCATTTTTCAACCCTCCCTCTTCGGGATTCGAACCCGGTACCTCCCGCCCCAAACACCGCAGCTTTAATCACTTAAAATTGCTATGCGCCAATTGCTCGATAATTCCAGCCTTGTTTTTGAAATTTTTTGCTTGATTTTATCATGCGTGATTTTAAAAATGCGAGGTTTTGTAATGCTAGATTTTGAAAATGCGAGATTTTTAAATTTCCAATTGCGAGATTTTATAATGCGGGATTTCGTATCATTCCATATAATTTATGTATATTCGTATTTTTGTGGGCTAACCCCTTGCCTGGTTTGTTTGGCTCAAGATTATTTATTAAAATATATGAATATTTCAATGCAGTATTTATGCTTTGAATAAAAGTATCACTCACCAAAATCGGACCACTTTTACATGTTTTATTGCATAATTTATGTATATTCGTTCTCTCAATTTTGACAATTCTAGACGTCAACTCTCTGTGTTCCGTTATTCTCTTGAACTACATAATAGGTTACGATTTGAAACGACGACCAAGGTAAATACAATAAAATACTTGGCCGTTACTACTGCCGAGACCTCAAACTCCTAACTTCAATACCGTTCTTGACATGGTGTAATTTTTCAAGAAATAGTCAACTGGCTGGCAGAGCATTTCATCATTCCAAAATAAAACTCAATAAACTTCAAAAAAAAAATTAGAAATTGCCAAGGAGTCCTAAGAAACTTAGTTTTTTATATTTTTGAAAGGCAATAAAAATAACTTTGCCGAAACCCGGGATTGAACCGGGGACATTTAGATCTTCAGTCTAACGCTCTCCCAACTGAGCTATTTCGGCTTATAGAGTTGCACGGTTGTGCAATTATATAAATGAAGTTGTATTTGTTCTAATGTTTTAGATGCATCTTATAACCATCAATTTTACTTCTTAAGTCTGTAAAAATGCAATTGCATTTTTAAATACTGGACGTAAGTACTGGACCAGGATATAAGTAGTTCAAGTGTATGTAATGGAATTAACTTTATCAATATAGTGACAACCCAAACATTGAAGAGAAAGCAAACCTAATTTTCTTTAATGATACTCTCAAATTTAAGCATAGTTTTATCAAAACAAAATTATTAGCCCATATGAGGATCGAACTCATGACCTTCGCGTTATTAGCACGACGCTCTAACCAACTGAGCTAATGGGCCGATATATTCTGATGCATGCCCCAAACTATTGTTTCAATTCTCTGGTTGGTCTGGATGTATACATGTCTATGTTACTAATAGCAAGCCGAAATAGCTCAGTTGGGAGAGCGTTAGACTGAAGATCTAAATGTCCCCGGTTCGATCCCGGGTTTCGGCATTATTTCTTTTTTATAAAAACTCAGGAATATTTCGCATAATCAATTTTTTGAAGTTTATACTATTTTTCAGAACGACTTAACTTTTTAGCGATATATTTTAGACTTACCGTAATGGTTTTCTTATATTTGAACACTAACTAAAAAATTGTTTAGAATCGAGGGCATTTAGATCTTCTTCTTACCTAATTTTTGCAAGTTAGTCAGTTTTTGATTAAGTTGTTACTTGTCCACTATACATATTTAAATTCACTCAGCTAATGGTCCTAAATTACTATTCATAACATAGAAACCTTAAAAGTAAAATGATTATAAAAATGCTCACCTTATATAGGCGATCTCAGCTCAATCGCGGGTTTCGACAGTTTATTTTTACTACTAAAACCGTGTATGAATGACTTAAAAATTGTATCGTTATTTTTTGTTAGCTAACATTTGATTTTCACTTTTTAAAATTTCGGAGTATGGATCCTTTACTTGAATTCTAATGCGGAGGGCAACTATGACCCGAATGACCCTTCTTATCCATCCAACACGATGGCCATGCAAGATGTAAGATGCTAATGGTAAATTAAAAAAGATCTAAAGCCACGCGTCTTTGATTTAACTTGACTGGCAACGGTGTAAAGTAGTTGTTAAAACCAAACTACGTAAAAATGAATTTGGGGTCCAAACTCTAACAAATAGCAAAAAAGAAACCTAAAAAAACAATTCCTACTGATAAATTCTTCACAATTAAAAGTCTTTGTCCTATACTTTTGGAAGTCAGTTCGATGCAACAACTAACAACGTGAACTATATTTATACTGAATTCTTCTATCAAGAATGTACTAATCAGGTTCTGTAGGATTAAGTTTGGAACTCCTTGCAGGCTATGTCATCTTTGAAATATTTGCATCTGCTAACTATTCTATAACGACTCTGGTAATATACGGGTCTTGTATTATCGTGCATTAGCACTAAATTATCGCCCATAAAAGATGCGTAGATCATATTTTTCTAATGTTTCAATATCGCTATTTCTAAGAGTTGATGAAACACTACACAACCGCCATCTTGAACTTTTGTTACTTCTTCTACATCCTCTTATCTAATACAAACCCCTCTTTACAAATTTCGACGAAATACTTTGTACGGTACTACGGTAATTCCATAGCTTATGGACGATGTAATGTCGGTTTTTGCCATCATCCAATAATGCTAATATAACGACACTTCCTGACTTTCGATATTGACATAAAAAAACAACGCACAGAAAAATGTAAAATGACAGCAAATTTTGTTTATAAAATGAATGAATATCAAAAATTTTCCATGGCATCCTAAGCTGATTACATTAAACATTTTTTTTTATGGGTTACTCCCATTTTGACGCATGAGTGTATTATGTAGATTGGGTTTAACGCATGATCACAATCGTTTTACAAGAAGTGCGAAATATAAATGTACATAATTCGTCCCGTTTTTGTTCAAATACTTAAATAATCAAGGAAAAATGTTGTACAGGTTTAGATGATGATATTTTGCAGAGGTGCCTTACTCTAGTTTTAGAAATTAGTTGATTTTACTAACTTTGATCTTAATACTGTTTTAGTTTTGGCTCTTAAAGTTTCAACATCTTGGATTGCAATATTTCTTGTCTCTAGGTAACAGTTCAAATAATACTGGGCTTTAATTTTTCTTGCCTGCGGTTGCGATTCTATATTGAAATGACCCATTCTGTGATCCATAACCCGATAATCGCTTGAAAATTAAATTACGTTTTTGAATTATATATAATTGGCTTCATGCTTGGCTTAAAAACTATTACTTCATAATTTTTTTGCAATATATAATATATATACTTACCAGAAGATTAAAATGTTGATCGTCAGTGATCATAAAGCAGAACATCGTTAAGCTACAATTTAAACACTGATCGCGTATTATTAAACCAATTATTTTTGAAGCGCCATACATCACTGTGTGTATAAGTAAAGTAGTAAGAATCGCACGCCTAATGTCATGCTCAAAATTAAAATTACGCATATTCAATTATAGCAAAAGTATCTAATCCGATTTACATAGTACAGAATTTGTAGAAATCAAAATAAGAAATTGTAAGATTATATTGTCTTACACTCGAATCATATGAATGACTAAACCGCAGCTTTTAGGTATCAACAAATACAAATCGATAATACTAGGATCGTATGATAAGTGACCACATTGTAAAAGACATCGGTTTGCGATCAAAATTACAATCATTAAATCGGTGCTACAAATAAAACTGCGGAAGTACAGAAATATAATTTGCTAGAGTACTGGAACATAACCTTTGTGGTCGAAAAGCACCCCCATATTTAGAAAAGATGTATAAACGGGCATGATATCCTTCATACAAATCTTCATACAAATTTATTTACCAATTTTTTGGTGAAGTAAGCTACAAAAAGTTCGAGAAACCGATGCCATGGATTTAAGTAGGGTTGCCGACACGTTTGAAAAAGAGATGGGTTTCTGGCGCTGGGTTATAATGGCTGTCAAGCACAAACAGAATATCACTTCTATGTCTGCAAATTGCTAAATAGTCATTTTAAGGTTGAAGCTTACACAAAATATCATTATTTCAATATAACAATTGTAATCTCTTCGCTGAGGCTATTTACTTATCATACAACTCTCGTAACACGTCTTATATTGTAAGAATTTGAACCAAAGACCACTATTTAGGTCATCATTCGTATTTTGTACGACAAACAGATGCAAATAACTTTTACAAATAGCAATAGTACTATGGAAAGTAATTTTACGTTGAAATATGTTAAAATTAAACAGAAAACGCGCCGTTCGAATTACGACCGTATATGATTGTTAAAATTTACAATAAAGAATAAGTTAGACATCTTATGGAATTTCCGTCAATTTTACTTCTCATTTCAATTGACTCATTTCAATTCATCATCGCAAACCGATATGCGTACTGTAGCAAGTGGATTTTCTTAAGTGGAATTACATTAAAAAAAAAATGACGCGTCTGTCAGTACAATTTACTACATAAATAACGGCTATATGACCATCCGTACACTGTATATACAAACACAAAATCAGTGCATGTATTATTGCTTTTGGACGAAAGTGGAACAATAACACAACAACAATATACGACCACCGTGTGGTTACCATATACATACAATTTTCCAATTATGATTCGAAGCAAATAAGAAATATGTAAGACGACCGACACTATTATGCAACACATAAATACTTGTTGTGTAATATAACGACCGTATGTAACCTAGAATTTAGTAGTTTTGGGAATATGGTACACACCATTCCATATAACGATTTAGTGGGTGACTTAACTTTCCTTAGTTTGGAAATCGAAAACGGTATAGTGAATATTTATGTTAACGTTTCATGCCATAAAATTTAAATTGTTTTAAAAGTACTTAACCAATTAAAAAAATTTAAAAATTTCTAAACAACACATACGAGTACATATTAGATGCTTTGATTTGATCCACGAAAATTACTTCGTATGCGCACCCTCAATGGAATAATCATCAATCCCATCTTACCTTGCACATTGTAAAGTCACATGTTTTTTGAGAGTTATAATAATACTAGTCGGTATTTACAAATGACTTGCTGGCACCTATCGTATCAATGATCTGCCCCAAACAAAACTATTATGCATATTCTGAATTTTAGAACTTTTCGTTTTGTAGCATTAATTTAACAGATTTAAAGGGCTAAGCATCTTTATCTCCCGGATATAATGATTTTACACAATTGAACTATAACAAAAAACTAATTTTCTATCCACAGGAAACTCACGAGGTTTAAAATAGGATGGCTGTGCCTCGTACTGTCGTTATGCAGTAGAGCATCCGCACAAGATGATTCGCTGGCCGGAAGTTTTTTGTCAGGTAGGTTGAAACCACCATCCACCGATAGAATATGACAAAATAATTTAATCCATAATTTGTTCCAGGTCTCTTAGACACACTAACCAGCACAACAGAATCAAAAGACTGTCCCGGAATGTGTGTACACTCGCTCGCCACAATAATATGTTATGATGTGCTCGAAGATATACAATGTCCATCGCCGAGTATGCGATGTTGTGTCGAAAATAATCCTGCCGGTAATGCATCAACAGAAGCTGCACCAGAAGAACAACCACAAACAACCAGGCGGACCATAACCACATCGATAACAACAACGGAGCGAACAACTCATGCAACTAAATCATCAAAACCGTCAAAACAAAATAAAGATAAAGAAAGTACGAAAGAATCAGGATGCCCGGGTGTTTGTGTAGCCGATCGTATAGCGGAATATTGTGAAGCATATCTAACAACTTCGGGTTTATGTAAATCTGGGTCAAAATGCTGTGTATCACGGGATATCTATCCGGATAAGGCTCCAGCTGATTTATATGTTCCAAGTAAGTACAGCTTAAGCTAAATCCCCTTAAATCTACTAATTACTTACTGTTACCATTGTCGAACAGTACATAATATGAATAATTCACAACCACCAGCTCGCCCAGCACCAGTTACCGAAGATATAGAAGAAGGCACTGAGGATAACGAAGAATCAGAACAAGATGACGAAGAAGAAGATAAACGACCACCGCCCACTAAAAAACCCCATTATCATCATACGACAACAGAACCACCTCGTGTCAAGCAAAATCCATCAAAACCGTCAAAACATCCCAAGCCAAGTCAAAAACTACAAGAACAACAACCTAGCAATTATAAACCGGCTGGAAAAGCCTGCGATGGTGATTGTGTTAGTGGAATATTTGCCCTATTTTGTTCTGATATCGATTCGGAAGCATATTGTCCCGGTGAAGGCACTTGCTGCACTGATGGTGACAGTCCTGGTGAAGACGAAAAATATGTAAGCACATCACCGCGGCCAACAACACCAGCACCTGCGCCAAGATGCCCTGGCTTCTGTTTACTTAATATCATGGCAGCATTTTGTGAACGACCGTCAGTGGTACTTCATCGCACATCGAATTGTAAACAAGGTTCCATTTGTTGTGATAATACAAGAGCGGCTCCAAAACCTCAACCGCAACGACGACCGCCACCACAAACCACACCTTCTCCAGTAGCAGCAACAACGCCAATTCCAGATCCTCGCGAAGAATGCCCTGGATCATGTATTGTCGGTCTATTAAGTTTCACATGTTTCAGAAATGCTGAAATGACCGACCTGTTTAAATGTAAAAAGAGTGGAACAACATGTTGTGCACCCAAAAGCCGGATTCAAGAGCTTCAAGGTATGATTGCGCGGAATGATACTCATATTCCATATTATCAAGCCCCTCCACCTGGATACCAGCAGTATCAAGGTCTACCGCCTAATATACACGCACAGAATGGAGGTTATCCACCAGTTACTATTGCTAATCCTCCCGTCCACATGACAATCAGTCCATACGAAGTAGTTACAACACAACAAACAACATCTCCACCACCAACCATTACCACAACGATGAAATATTCAAAATACGTTTGCGGTGTAAAGGGTACAAGTCGTGCGTCCCGTAGTGAACAACTTTCGCAGTCTGTCTTAAACGAAGTACCATCCAAGATTTCGAGAGGTGTGCGAAGTATAAACATCACAGAAAACTATTTAGCAGACTCAGTATTCAAACCGATAGTAAAATCAAAAGAAATTTTATTGCTAGGTAGTGGTGAGATTAGGCCGCGTGCCATGCAATTAGAGAAACGTGGACGAAATCTTTACAGTCGCGAGTCGAACGAGGCAATACAGAATTTAACATCTGGATTACGAAGGGCTCGTGTTGTAGGGGGAGAAGATGGTGAAAATGGAGAATGGTGTTGGCAGGTAGCGCTTATCAATTCTTTGAATCAATACTTATGCGGAGCTGCGCTTATTGGTACTCAATGGGTTCTAACCGCTGCACATTGTGTTACGAAGTAGGTTTACAATGGAGTAATTGAATATTTCGAAATTAATTTTATTTTTTACTTTACAGCATTGTACGATCGGGAGACGCTATTTACGTCCGTGTGGGTGACTACGATTTAACCAGAAAATATGGAAGTCCTGGCGCCCAGACATTGCGAGTGGCAACAACATATATCCATCATAATCATAATAGTCAAACGTTAGATAATGATATTGCGCTACTACGATTACATGGACAAGCCGAATTACGCGATGGTGTATGTCTAGTATGTTTACCAGCCCGTGGTGTAAGCCATGCCGCGGGTAAACGATGTACTGTAACCGGTTACGGGTATATGGGTGAAGCTGGACCGATTCCATTACGTGTACGCGAAGCTGAAATACCAATCGTAAGCGATGCTGAATGTATACGAAAAGTAAATGCAGTGACGGAGAAAATATTTATACTACCAGCATCGAGTTTTTGTGCCGGTGGTGAAGAGGGTAATGATGCGTGCCAGGGTGATGGTGGTGGCCCCCTTGTTTGTCAAGACGATGGATTTTATGAATTAGCCGGCCTAGTATCGTGGGGTTTTGGATGCGGTCGTGTTGATGTGCCTGGTGTTTATGTTAAAGTATCTTCATTTATTGGTTGGATCAATCAAATTATTAGTGTTAATCATTTGTAAGCGGTAGCAAAAATTTAGGGTGTCCGATCATAATACGATTGGAATTCGTAATGAAAATGAAAAAAATTTACTGTAATTTTAGTTATTATTATATATTTATAATTTATTATTAAATTTATTTATAAAGATACACTTTTGTGTTTAATTTTCCATAAAATTTCCATTTGTTTTTAACGGAAATAAAATGTGTGGACATTTTACTAGTGGTGAATGCCATCTATTTTTTTTTTTCTATAACCACATTGTACTAAAACTATTTTTAAATTTTAGGTTTTAAAATATCTTAGCTTTTTGATTCTGTCTTTGCTAGTATTTTTGGCTAGTATACGTTTTGTTTAGATGGCTCTGTAACTCTAAAAAGATTTGAGTAATAAATGTCTTAGCTATATAGATAAATTCTTTTACAATTGTTAGCCGCCATCTATTGATTTTTAATGAATCCAGTGTACTAATTCAAATAAAATTTGTACAGCCCTACATTTGTACTAAAGATAAAAATGTCTTAGCTATTTCGATGATGTCTTCGCTAAAAATTTATTATTTATTTATTTTGTCTAGATGACTCTCAAATCTTTAAAAGGATTTCCGATTAAGTGTCTTAGCTTAATAAATCTTCGCTAAAAAATACATTTTATATAGATGACTCTACACCTGAAGAAGAGATTTGGTGTCTTTGATGTACTTTTAGTACAACCAAATATAATGTGTCTTCACTGAAATAAATATACATTTATTGTAGATGACTCTGTCCACACATAAAAGGTTTTATTATCAAAGTTTCATATTTTGTGTCCTAGATATAACTTTAGTACATGTTTAATGTCTTCGCTAAACGTATTATCTTAATGTATGTTTTTTGTAGATGACTCTGCTCATTTATAAAAGATTTAATTATCATAGTTTTATATTTTATGTCTTTGCATAGTAATGTAATGATTACTGTCTTAGCTAAAATATCTCGCTATTTATTTTAAGTAGATGACTCTGCTCATACATAAAAGATTTTATTATCAAAGTTTTATATTTTGTGTCTTTGATATAATTGTAGTACTCTATTTCAATCAAACATTTTAGAATTACTAGAATCTATCTACTAGTAAAAACCTTGGTTTGTTTTTAAAAAAACAATGGGATGGTCCTTGCCATTTTAGATTTATTTGGGTCCAAACTTGAAACTTCACATGACATGAATAAAACAAAAACGGCTATTGTAACGAAAAAAAGTATGCCACCCACATCCACCCACTTTAATTTTCTTTCTTTTTTTCTATATATCGTTATAAAATTTTGTTTAATAAATTTTGAAAATTTTGTTAACAATTGCACAGTTTTAAACAATAACAAAATGTCTATATTAAATTATCTAATATCGTCAGGAGATGCCGTCTCCCGTTTCATATTTGCAAATGTTTCGTTTAGTGCTGCACTAAGCGCTAATGCTGGATTTGCCACGGCAATTATATGTCCTCCAGATGATGATATGATTTGTACACCAACTGGACTATCCATTGGTTCAGGTGATTTCATATTACGATCCATATGATGAGATGTATTCGAATCGTTGTTGTTACCACTTCGATTGTACAACGGATTTTCCAGTATCGGTAGCGAGTTTTCATTGTGTTCGATACCATTGGAAACCTAAATGATTATAAAATTTAAAAATTCAGCAAAATGTTAAATAGGACAGTTCCTTGATGTAAAATACTGACATGAATTGGTGAATTTGAGCTCCCAAACGAAAAGGTTGAGTCATTGTCATCGAAATCCGATTTTGAATAACCAAACCGCATTGTGGAGTCTGTCAAGTCAAACGTCTTTCCAATCCGTTGATAAATCGACAGTAAGCTATTATTACGTGATTCCTCTAATAAATCCTGAAATTTAAATAAAATTTGCGAACATGAATTTACCGTCTTACAAAATTTGAGGTTCGTGATATCCCAAAATATATGGTATTTACCTTTAACAAGCGCCTAGTAAGCCTTTCAAAGCATCTAAAAGCATCTATGTAAGCATTAAAAAAGCGTCTAGAAAAATATATTTAAAAGCGTTCTATACATAACTAAAAAGCAACTACAAAGCTGTTATAAGCATTAAGCATTAAGCGCATGCTTGATAAGCCCCAAAACCATATATATATTGCACAGCAGGAAATAGGATTGCGCACTACGCTAGCGTATTCTATCGTACTCGACTGATACAAATTTTAAAAAAAATTTGGACTCTTCTGATAAAATACGCATCTGCAAAGCCAAAAAGCATTTACTAAACTACTTGCACTATACACACAGCGTTCAACAAAAAAAATAAGAATCACGTCTTCAAGCTCTACTTTGTCTCATATACTTAAAGATAATAGTATTCGTTAGATGATGTATTCTGCAAATAGGCAATAATCAAGAAAAAGCAAAACAGTTGTGTTAATATAAAAGATAAGCATGGTTAAGCGCATAAAGCAAGCGTTAATAAATAAATAAAATCCACATCCTCATCCTTCCCCTCCCTTAGATAAAAGCCAAGTGCTCTCTTTTCAGTCGGACGAACTCCGACCAAAGAAATAACACGAGTCATCATACTTTTTTACCTTAACTAAATCGGCACTCGTTTCACTCGATAAACGTGTACGTTTCATTTGATTGCCCGACGATCCGGTTGTACTGTTCATCGTCGAATCAAGATCACTGGTCGCATCCACAATATTCCGATTTAGATTTTGCGATGTTAGACCAAATCGAGCAACACCTGACGAATGACCAAATCCCGAGTCGCGAACAATTTGCCGGGCGAGTGGAAATAGTTCGTGACGGCGCGTTAACAATGCCGGAACATATTTACATATTTGTGCCGCAGCCTCATTGACGCACACCTCGTGTAATGTTAATGGTTTTTCTGGACGTCGTTTACAATCAAATCGGCCATAAATTGCCGCATATTTACGAATTTCGTCCATACGTCGTGGATCCGATTCGCTCATTGTCATAACTTGTTCGAGTTCGCGTGACGATCGTTTCTTGAGATTTTGTTGTTTGGGCTCGATTTGAGGTAGTTGTCGTGATAAACGTTCGGCCGCTTGAATCAGTCGATTTATTTGCGCTTCTGAAAGTGATGGCGTAAGCTGTGACATTGACGGACCACTTAGTTGGTGGTGATGATGATGGTGACTACTGGCATTAGTACTACTTGCACTACTACTCGTCGGTAGTATCGGATTAGCGGTTGACGAAAGTTGATTGAAGCTGGTTAGGTTAGTGGCAACAATCGGATGTTGTAGTGCTGTGAACGACGGTGGATTTGTTGAACCGATTGTCGATGAACTTGTAATTGGTGATCCGAAAAGATTACGTGATGCAACACCAGCTATAATCGTAGTGCTGTTCACTGGTTCTGGACTTAACATCAAACGAGGTGTGTCTGGGAATATTTTATGTTCTGAAACCAATACCACGCATTTAGTGTCATGCATATTATATGCAAATCTATAAATAATCTACTCACCAGTATTTGAAAGTGGCGTTTGAAACGATGTCGGATTATTCACCCATTCATGTAATGCTTTTTGTAATCGGCGCACGTGCAACGGTTTTGATGCCATACCAACCAAAGCCATAATTTCTAAAAATTCTTCCTCACCTGCATCGCACAACTGTTGTACATCATCGCCGCCCATCTCAAGTAATGTGTCGTAATATGCCAATAGACTGGCACGTTGTAGTACACGATATAGTTGTAGCTCGGCTTCATTTGACGGTGTCGATGTAACCACCACTGAAATTAAAAAAAAAAAAAAGTTTAGCCTTAGGTAAATGAGAAAAGCTAACTAAGATTTCATTGGGATCTTAAATACGAAACACAATAGATTTAGGGGATGAAAACTAAATTTCAGTTAGTTTTGTAATTTTTTGCCAATCAAAAGTAAAAAAAAATAAATTCTATTGTCTACTCTTAAGCCACACCTTTTAAGATCCTTTTGATTCGAAATTTCTTGTATAGGTACATAAAATAACTGTATTGTTAAGATTTCGATACATAAGAAATGCACGATCATATATATAACAACGGTAAATTTGATCTCCATTATCGAAATTGTTGTTTCGTTTAGTATACAAACTTTGATAAAATTTAACGGTTTTTCTAATTTGTATATGATAAGTTTGAAATGATATGTGGTAAATAAAGATCGTTGGTTGGGAATTATGGAAGAGCGGGATATCGTACATTAATATAGATTAGTATGTATCAGAAGATGTGTTGTGGATCACACCATTTCTTAGCAGAATTACTTTTAATAACATATTAAAAAATGTCAAGGTGATCGACCAAATTCATCGATCGTCTACTAATTCAAATGTGGAAGTTATAATAACATTTAAGCATTTGTGTAACTAGAGACTAACCATGATTTACAGGAAGTCATGTGATCATAGATGATAGGTGATTTTTGTCACTTTAGAAAGGTGAACCGAAATTTTAAGTTGTGTATTAACGGGATAACCATTGGGTGATGGGTTGTAACTTACTAGTATAATCGATTAAAAAATCAGTACACAGAACCGATCGAGCCATATTCAAATTACAAATTTATAAACACTTCTCATTGATTGGATTATAAACGTATTATATGCCATGATACACATCACCAAGTACTATCTGTATCTACTACTTTCAACTCTCTCAATTGCTCTGTCAACTTAACTATACTTCAACGTTTTTTGCTCCATGTCTCGTATCCTAAGGTTTTTGAACTTTGAAAGTTTTTCTTTGCATTTATTTTCATTTATGATTGCAGTGTTGTCAGTTTGTTACGATACTGGTGTTCTAGGTTAGCTTAAATGATTACTTGTCATACATCGATGTTAACATAAAGGGATTTCAACTAGATCCTTTATTGTTTTTTGACCTAGAAAGTACTGGCCGGTAATCGTTCAAAGAAATTATGCGGATATAGTTCATAAATTCGTTTAGCTTTTCTAGCAAGAATTACATTTTTTAACAAACTTAGATATCCCTGGTTATAATCACAGAGCTAAAATTGAGTGGCACTGATTACCAATATTTCGAATCAAAAAAGTCTGATTCGTGATTAAGTATAGTTTCATCGATTCACTTTACATTGAACCTCATACAAAAAAATATATATTGATAACTAAAATTGGTCTCCATTTTCTGTTGAATTGATCCATTTGTTAGGTTTAAGCATCATGACTTATTTTAGGCACCCTTAATAAGTTCAGATCAGTATTCAAGGTATTCAACACAAATATCAAAACAACGGGTAAATATAAGCATCTTGAGAGAGACACAAATGGAGGCCGAGATCTTCGAGTTTAAAATCGAAGCAGCTGAGATCAAAACTATTTGTATGGGAATTGGGAAACACCGTAAATATTTCATATATTAATCGCAAATATAAGTCTGTTTAGTCACTAATTGATGATTCCTCAACGTGGAGAACGAATTGGTTCCTCTGGGATTGGTAAAGAACAATACGAAGATTACAGAAAAGAAACCAGAACCCAGTTCATGTTAAGACAAGTAAATTTCTGAAATAGCTCAGTTGGGAGAGCGTTAGACTGAAGATCTAAATGTCCCCGGTTCAATCCCGGGTTTCGGCAATAATGTTTTTAAGGTATTAAATCCGTTCAGACATCAGATTTTTATTTTAATTTGATGATTTTTTCTATTTAAACACTGGCGATGTTTAACTTAAAACTACATCTATAAAATATGTCACAAAGTTTGACAGTACCTTAAGATTTATGTGTTAGATAATTTCACATAACAAATCTGTTAAAATGTACTTAATTTACATTAACAGGCTAACAAACCACTAAAATATGGCCCATGGGAGGATCGAACTCACGACCTTCGAGTTATTAGCACGACGCTCTAACCAACTGAGCTAATGGGCCTATATTTATGCAGATGATTTATCATCTGAAATGGTTGTGATATGATCTCCATAGCATACATACTTAGAGCATTATGCTCCGATATTATCTGAAAAAAATATGAAACACGGGAGCGTTAAAACAAGACGTTTCAAATAAATGGTTTCATTCCTGTCTAGGCCAAAACTCGTAATTTAGACAGATAACTTTTACTCATTGGAATGTATGGGACTTCAATTAGATGCGTGGGACTTCACTTAGATGTGTTACTGAATCTCTGAGGGGTTTTGTCAAATTATTTGACCTACCAATCTTTAACGATGCGGGATGCCAACAAAGATGGCAAATGTGTGCAGCCGACGTCACTTAGAATATAACAGATGAGAATTTGGGTAAGGGTCATTATATGATCAATGTACATTTATGTGGGATAAATAGCGATACGGAGAGAAATATCTTACTTAACAGTAAGAGTTGGGTCAGGTGAATGAATGAGATTCTCACAGCGAATGGAGTAGTTGATATAGGAACTAACATGAGTCTGACATTAAGAGAGTGAATGAAAAGTGAATTTAAAGTGCGTTGGTGGAGGAACATGAAAATTGAGTATTGCAGATAGATTCTGGTTGTATGGAATTTTTTCGTGGAATGAGATTTTGTATTAAATGAGATTTTTGGATTCCGGTTCCCATACCATACGAAATACCAAGTGATTGTTTTTTATTTCTCGTAGATTTGATGAAATAGATGGAAATCGCGAGATGAAGGATAAGTGGAACGAAGTATCAGAGCTACTGAATGGGGCCGGGGGAGCGCATAAAGATGGTGAAAGATGAAGAAAAATCTGGATCGATTTAAGGTATATCAAGTTCTGTAGCGATTTATAAAGAAGCATTCTTAATTATATCTAAATTTTAGACTTTACGGTAAAAATAAAGCGACCGAACTCAAATCAATTGAAATTCGAAGCGGGTCAATGGGTTAGGACGCCCAAAAGCACTGAATGAATTGGAGGAGCGGATCATTTACATAATAAGTTGGCGTTCCGTTGTAGGCGTTGTAGGTTTAGTTAATGTCAACATTGACTGAATTCTATATTTCAGAGCTTATCTCGAATGGATACAAGTTTGGTTCCATGCACATCGTGAACGGAGGAAATCGACCTAGTTATTGAGTCGTTAATAATTTCGGACTCGAGTCATTTAACCGACAATACCAACGTTCAAAGTGAAATTCCACAAGCCGTAGCAACCAATGTACCTGGAAGAAAACGTCGTTCTAGACCCATAGAGGAAATTATGGAGGAGAGCTTGGTTGAAGACAAAATTAGGAACAATATTCTGCAACAGAAAGCCAACAGAAAAACCGAATTACTATTAAAATTCTTAAGAATTTTGGCAAACCATGTATTTTTTGGCGTTCGTTAAGACACGGCGATAGCTCATCAATAAAACATCTTGCCAAATGTTTAGGAAACCTAAATAGTTCCTGAAATCTGGCTTCACGAATACTGAATGGATCACTACAATCTCTCAGTTTTCGCCGACGCCGTAACAGCCTTATTCTTTGCTGTTTTTGCTCAGTTATTATGAGACGAAGTCTCATTGATGCTTCCATGGTTGTACCTCTGTATTAAAATTAGTATTATAGACAGTATTGCAAAATACAAAGACGCTTTTACTATTTATTCACTGTTAATTTATTCACTATCTTTTAATTAGGTTTTGGTTTGCTTAAAATTAAAAATTGATCGAGATATAATCATTCATCCAAACAATTAGAAACAATTAAAATGGCGAATAAATTCCATTTTGACGTTTTACTGATTTAGCACTACTTAGTACTAAAAATGTTATCTCGAAAAAACAACGAGAATACCAATTTGTGGAATGAGATTATTCAGAGAACCAGAATCTAGGTCTTGGTATGATAAAAAACGAATAGCATTGTGTGAATGTAGAATGATTTATGAATGAGCGAATAGACGATTGAAGAAGGCTATCCGTAAAGCGAAAAGGAAAAGTTGAAAGATCTTTGTGCTAGAAACGACAAACAGAAAAACAAAAAATGAATGGAATTATGTTTTAGATGATCCAGAGATGGGTGGTCAATTATTGCAAATGGTTAAGAATACAGAAAACATGGAAGCAAAGCAGAGTTGTTCCGATTCCTAAGAAAATAAAGATAGGAATCCAGCAATAAACAACAGGAATATATGTAAGTTAAATGTTTTTGTAAAAATTTTAAATGGCATAATGCAAGGCAGGTTTGAAAGGTTTGTAAATGAAAATAGTTTATTGCTGGAAACTACTTTTGGCTTCCGACGTAATCACTCGGCTGTATAATGAATAATAGAGGTGTTTGCCATGTGGGAAGGTATCAATTTGAATCAGAATATGGATATGAATGAATGGATGCTAGAGATGAACTTCTTATGTATCACTTAAATCTATGGAGAAAATCAGAGAGTAAAATTATTAAAAAAAAGTCGAGAGAAAGGCAAGAACTACTTTGAGCTGTGTAGCGCTCCTTTGAGTAAACCTTGTAAATGATTCAAAGATGTAAATGATTCACTTTACAATGTTACGAACAATAGAGCGAAATGAGATTGAATCATAGTAGTTGGTAAGTTGCTTGGTTGTGAAGGACATTGAAATTTGTTAATCAAATAACATAAGTTTGTATAACAAACAGACAAACGTTCGATATGCCCTTGTAAATGCCAGAAAATGTGAACAAGGTTTTGTAAGTCTTTATTATAATGAATGAAATAACGGTATGAAAGCCGATCAATGGGAAAATGTTTAATAAGTAAAAAAAGGAAAATTACTGGAAAGAATCAAAACCTCCTATATGTTTTATCTTGGAACTTGGCTTAAGTGTATGAATCGTTTTAAAATTTGCACTCCATTGGTTATTACATGTTTTCTTGAACTAATAAAATATGATTGTTGTACATTTGGTGATTTAACCCAATAATTGTCTTCTTCTTAGTTTAAAGCTTATCAAATTAGTATCTCCCTTCTGGATAATATATTTAACTCATTAATTTGAGGTGAATTTCTTTAGAGTAACAATTGACTATTACGTCTTTGAAACAATATACGATAATCGTAAGCTTTTATATGTAGTCGAATTAGAAGAATGTCGAAATCATTTAGCACGACCGAAAATAACTTTGATTTCTATTCATCCAACGACTAAAATAACTTGAAAAACTATTTTTTTAAATTGGTACGTTCCAAATTTATGGTCAATGCTGCTAAATAGATAGCCAAACTGTTTGTTCGAAAATATTACAGAGACCAATCATCAAATCAGTGATGTTGTACTTATTCCATACAAATATCACTGTTA
This sequence comes from Tipula confusa, assembly GCA_963556175.1. Taxonomy (NCBI): domain Eukaryota; kingdom Metazoa; phylum Arthropoda; class Insecta; order Diptera; family Tipulidae; genus Tipula; species Tipula confusa. The sequence continues at coordinate 194,717,758 of OY744476.1, read as the reverse complement.
CAGAACATACAATCTTTTTGTCATTACCAAGGTTGACGGTTAGAGTTTTGCGGACACACAAAACATTCCAAGTATATTTTGTCGAAATAAAACTCCCATGAGTACTAAATCGCGTACAGGTTTTGAATTATTTTTTATTTATTGCTAAGTCCCCATACGATACAACAATTTGATAAAAAAAAAATAATTCTGTGTTTTGTTTATAATTTTAAAAAACTTTTTCTCCCTTTCATCTTGCGATATGTATGGATGTAAGAATACCAACCAAACATATTTTTTTATGTACATCTCAAGAAAAACTAGTTAACTATCATATTCCTTTTGTATGCGCCTTATAAGCATCAAAACACAGTAAAAAAAATTCATACATTGTAAAGTCTCGGTGTACATAATGTACGCACATAAAAACAAATATTTCACACGATTCCGCACCAAACCATCGTCATCGTCCTCATTATACATAAAAATTAAAAGAAAAATTTACCGAGACAAAAAAAAAAGCCACCCAAAAAAACCAACCAAACTAATAAGATTTGTAAAGTAGTTTTTTATGTACAGGATGAAAAAAAATTCTATCAATCTTAAAAAAAAATTTCCTATTACGTATTTTGCATAAATTAATTTTTTTTTAAGTTTCCAAAAAAAATCAAAATAAAAAAAAGTCATCTGCATTTTAACACACAAATGACTGACCTTTTCGAAAAGGGGTTGAAGATCTTTATTTTTTGTTTTTTTGGTTTGGCTTGGCAGCGAAATTTTTTTATACAGATACACGACATATACAATAGGGAGAGCTTATACGAGTAATTTTTTTTCTATTGACCTTAAACGGGGATGATGAGAAAGGGTTGGAGTTTTTTTTGGTTCTTAAAGATTTTTTTTTACGAAATTTAATATAAAAAAAAAATATTTTGAATATTTACTTGATGAAAAAAATCGTAAGATTTAGACAAAAAATTATGCATATATTAATGAGCTGATGAATTATACGGTATTGTCTGTCAGGTTCGAGTCGACGACTATGGGAATTTCATGTTCGATTCATTTTTCTCAAGAAATTTTCAATTTTTTTTTTTCATTTTTATAATCTTGTAACCCTTCGCGATATTTTTGGTGTAATTTATAGGGTACGCTGTTTTAAGTCGCGTATATAGGTATATTATAGTAATAATTGGGCTCTTACCGAATCGACAATTCGGTTCAATCAGAAGAAGCCAAGTTGTGCTAGACTCCAAGAGGCCATTTTCAAATGTGTTCCAATTATTTTAGACCCTCCAAACACCATAATATCCATAAAGGGTGGATAGTAAATTTGAACAGTAAGGTTTTTTGTCGCGAGCCGAGTTTTCCTTCTCAATTTTATCATTCTGGTCTTCTACCTTCCGAGACCAGCGAAAGCTTAATAAGATAATTTTTATTCGAAAGAGTAGTTCTTAATTTTAGCTGATAATGTTCAAATATATAGGAACAATGGTCTAGATCAGGATTGTTTTATTTCTTAATACGTAGTATATTTTTTTTATATTTTTTTGGAGTACAAAAAGACTTAAAGAGGCTTAAGGTACTGGCAAGTTGTGATTCCAGCAGTATATGGTGGGATAAACCACTAATTATGTAAAAGTCAAATTTATAAATCTTGATACGTTTCAGATATACTTAAGCACAATGTTAATCGAATAAAAAACCGTTTTGGAATATATCAGCTTCCACTTACAAAAAATCAAACTACTTAACATAACCCTAAAATTATAATTTAATCCTTTCTTAAATGAATTTTTCTCGCTAATGAATTAAAAGACGTTCAAGAAGGAAAATTTTATTTGACAATTTAGAAAGTTACACCAATTTTTACTTCTCTGGGGCTTGTACTTTCTTTAATTCTTAGGTTACCAAAGAAAATTGGATTTGATAATTGATTACAAAGCCGATGCAAAAGTTATCACAGTCGATTCAATGAGTATACATTTTACTGGCAAGTATTCCAATTTTTTTCAGACGAGAAATCAGATGATAAATATAAGCCCATTAGCTCAGTTGATTAGAGCGTCGTGCTAATAACGCGAAGGTCATGAGTTCAATCCTCGTATGGGCTATAATTAAAGTTTTAGAGTTTCCTGGTAGTGTAATTTTTAAGTGAACTATCGGGTGAGTTGAAAAACGTTGAAAATTAACTACACCAAAAATTGATAATTCTCTAAATCCAGAAAACTAAAATTGGTTACTCCACTAAATCTGTAAAATTTTTGCCACAAAATAAAAATTTGCAAAATTTATTTAGAAAATATGTGGCCTTAAATCTGTGAAATTTACACCATAAATTCAAAATTATTCCGAAATCCTGAAATGTAGGTATGGCTCTAATAAAAGCGTAAGTCAGTGACTTCAAATATTTCCATATAAAATAATTAAATGGCACAACTCATCAGAGGCAAATTCTCTCGACTAGTTTTTGACATAATGTTGTTATAATATGTGTCTCTTCATAAGTTAACTCTTTAGTTTGAAGTATGACACGGAGCACCATTTTTCCTAAAGAAAAAATCCTAGACAAGTCTTTTTTTATACGTCCATCTCAAACAAATTTGAAAACAAATAACGATTTGGTTGCTTAATTATATCAACATTATCAAAATATGGCCCATGGGAGGATTGAACTCACGACCTTCGCGTTATTAGCACGACGCTCTAACCAACTGAGCTAATAGGCCGATGCAGTTAAATTACTTTGAACCGCGTTCAATGTAATATTTTTGCCTACATAAGTTGATTTATTCTTATAGGTATATCTACAACTGTTTGTATTTTACAAGCCGAAATAGCTCAGTTGGGAGAGCGTTAGACTGAAGATCTAAATGTCCCCGGTTCAATCCCGGGTTTCGGCAATGTTATTTTTCTAAGTAACATTATTGACTGAATGGATATAGGAATATTTTTTTTTTCAGAAAGTCTTGCAACTAAACGAAATTAATGCGCTTTCGGGTCCGCCAACATGATGCCATCACTCATCGGTATCACATTTCTGTGATACATGCTCCCATCATAAATCTGGTCTGAATGAGAATGATTGATCAGTTGTAAACAATCAGAAATTGTTTTACATATTTTAGTTCATGTTATATAATATATATATATATATATATATATATATATATATATATATATATATATATATATATATATATATATATATATATATATATATATATATATATTTATATATATATATATATATATATATATATATATATATATATATATATATTATATATATATATATATATATATATATATATATATATATATATATATATATATATAATGTCTATAAATATAATTTATTAAATTATTTATGTTTACTTTTATAAATATTTTACTTTTTATTAATTATTAATGTCAATTTCGATTCGACATAAAAAAGCACTCTTTTTCAAAAAGATAGCTTTTTCTGCTGTCAAGTTCGATTTGTCAAAAAAAGCAATCCGTCAAGCAAATTTTTTGAGAATATTTTAGCAATCTGGATATTTTGAAAGATTTATCCCTCTTTTACTAACACGAAGAAATAGTTCTGTCATTTTGCTGCCAATTTTAAATGACATTAGTGATTTGTTTAATTTTTTTTATACGTAAAAAATTATACACACATAATTAACATTGGGGAAATTAATTTTTTTGTTCGATTTGCTAAAACACAGATTGTTTTTTCAAGCAGGGGAAAAAACAAATCGAAATCGACATAAATGATGATGGAAAAATGACATTTAAGCCAACTATGTTCGCATATTTTTTTTTCATCGATTGCTTTCAGATTTTAACTTGTTTATTTTATTCAACATGTTGTCAACAGTTGAGGAACCTGAATGTACCCTATACAACAAATCTAAAATTTCCATTAACAAAAAAAAGTTTGAACACCAATTTTTTGGAATTCATACACGATGCTTCAGTTTTGATATGCATGCGTTAAGGAATTCCATTTATGGATGTGATTTCATTTATCAATTTGAAAACAAATGAAAGCGCAACATACACGATGACCTAAGTTTTTTCAAGCCTCACCTGAACAACCTGAACTAACAGGTGCACAATATAATAAGTGAGGTGTACGTTCAGTAACCAAATAAAATTTAGCGTCATAGTGAGTTATATATATATATATATATATATATATATATATATATATATATATATATATATATATATATATATATATATATATATATCTATATATATATATAAGATTTCATAATTGACAAAGTACTTTTTGAGAATTTCTACTGACATTTAAGCTTGCATAATACTATTGAATGATTGAGAGATTCAAAAACTCTGAAAAATCAAGCAGTATCAGAAAAATAATTGATAGTTGTACTTTATCCAAAGAATGACTTAAGACATCAACTGTTTTGACTAGAATGATTTTTCCAAAAACCCGACTGAAAAGAATTAAAAAATAATTATAATTTATACCATCTATGATATGCGTTTTATTTATTTTTTCCAAAACTTTACAAATTTTACAAGAACAACGTAAAATGCTAGTAGAACGCTGATCTGACAGTGGTAACATTTTAGAAAATAAATATTTAGTAATTGTACAGTTAACAATATGAGTTTAATATCACAAAAAAATGGTCAGTATAAGCTTGATAAAACAATTAGGAATAAAATCAAGATCAACTGCTTCAGAACTATAGCGTAAACAACACTCACAACATTATTTTCAGAAACGTTATTAAAATAAAATTGTTACTAGTCGTATAGTAATGGTTAAGGAGTTTTTCACCACAACGCTGTGACCAATTGTGTGTAAAATCGTTCGTAGGACTACCTAAAACGATCACCAATTGTAAAAATATGGTCTGAAAGATCTTGTGAAATATCTCATCAAAGGGTTAATCAAAGGGTCTGGCCTGTAATGCTGTTGATTTTTTTTTTATTGAATAAAGTGACCTAGAGGACTCTTCCGTGGAAGGGAAAATTAAAACTCTGATCCTCTAATATTTATAAGTAAATAAACGAACATATAATAAACTTAACTCCAATTCAAAGACATCATATCTGACATCGGACTCTAGATTACCATTATTATAATCTTACTTAAATATTGATACAATTGTAAGCAACCCGCTTTTTGAACGTTAAACAACGCATCTCCAAATTTCCTTCGATTTGATATAATTTGATTCCACGTTTCATACGATTGAGGCCCTTTTTCCCAAATAAAACAAGTTGTTTAAAAGGGTAAGTCAGTGACTTCACATATTACCATATAAAATAATTGAATATGGCTCAAGCTCACTATAGAGGCAAATTCACTACACAATTTTTTGAAATAAAGTTAGTAGTAAGTTAACTCTTAAGTTCACAAAATTACACGATATTTTACGTCCACCTCAAACAAATTTGAAAACGATAAACGATTTGTTATAGTGTAAATTACTTCTTAATATATTAAGGTCTAGAACATTTGGGAATTTACAGTTCATGTTAACATGTATCTTGAAGTTAAAATGTAACGTTAATTTCAAGTAATCATTAAAACATGGCCCATGAGAGGATCGAACTCACGACCTTCGCTTTATTAGCACGACGCGCTCTAACCAACTGAGCTAATAGGCCGATGAAGTCTGCTAACTTTAAACCGCATTCAATTTATTATTGCATAAGTTGATTTATTCTTTGGTATATCTAAAACTATTTGTCGATTACAAGCCAAAATAGCTCAGTTGGGAGAGCGTTAGACTGAAGATCTAAATGTCCCCGGTTCAATCCCGGGTTTTGGCAATATATTTTTTGTAAGTAAGATTATTGATCAAATGGAGGCAGAAGTAACATTTTTTCGAGAAAGGCTTAGAAATGTATTCAATGTGGCTTATATAATCATAAAAGTGTGTTAATATTAGATATATTAAAATGATGACTAGCAATTAAAAATTTGCTATTGGGAAAAGCAAAAGAAATTCGGATATGATTTATTTTTATGACTTCATCGAGCTTACTATGTGCCACCTGTTGCCAGCGAATTCAGCTTCATATATTTTTTATGAACTCTCTATTTAAACTTCCAGAGCGTAAAAATTAAGCTATGACTTAGGTCTAAGGTAAGGAGTATTGTTCGACGAATTCGTTAAAAAATTGTTTGATAAATAAAAAATGAGGCAAATAAAAGTAGGACTAGAAATTATGAAGGAGATAGACTTTGAAAATTACGGCAGTAGCTATTTCATGTATGACACTGACACTTGAAAGCGCCTCATCGCGGAAAGTTCAAAAGTATTATATAAATGTAACTCGTACTTGATGAAATAAATATTGCGACCGACATAAATGTTTCGTGGAATAATGTTGAACCTGACTCAAACAATATAGTGTTTACGGGTTCTGAAAAAATATCAGCTAATTTACTATCTAGTACCGATTAAATTTATGAATTTATGACGATGAGCAAGATGTCCGTATAATTATAGGGGCCATAATTACTTTATGTCTACCAAAACTAGTCAAAAATCAATCCCGAACGATGTTGGCACATTGTTAAATAAAAATTAACATGCATATTGCATTTTAGTGGAGTTAATCGAAAATTGTGGTAAACTACAGTAAAACTATGTCGGTATTAAGGGCGTTTAGTATACATGGAAGTGTTTTTTCACATAGTTGTCCAATATGAGTTCCATAGCCGCTATCTGTGGAATTCATACTGGATATACACAAACATGCGAAACGACCTTTGGCATATCTAGAGCTTTGAGACCAAATTATAAATTAGTATTTAGGTCAAAACTCCACCCAACCAGAGTGAGCCCCTCAAAACTTATTCAACTGAAAATACGGTGTTACATTTATCTAAATCGGCTAACATTCGCCATACCGAATGTGTAACAAATCAAATAAAAGAGTTGCAAACAAATACGTATTCTTGCACAAATAAAGATGATTAGAACGATTTAAAATTTTTTGTTTGCCCCAATCCATGCTTACAATTTTGTCATATATTAAACAACTAGGTTAAAATAACCTTAACCTCTATGCCTGAAGGTATAGACTATAAGCTGGACGACTTATAAAAAAAAAAAAATACGAACTTTAATTAGAGTATGTTGAGCGGTACTTACATTAAAGCTTTCAGTAACTCTTAAACATAATTCAGTTTCACATTTCCATAACGATCATTCACAGAAAAACCCTACAAATCATGGTGCAAATCTTGATTGGACTGAGACCATTTAGATGTTCAGTCTAAGGCTCTCCCAACTGACTATTTTGGCATAAAACTTAAAAGATCATTCGTAGTTATTACAATTCATGAAGTCTGAACTGAAGTTTCTACATCTTTGGTTCATTAGCTCAGTTGGTCAGATCATCGTGCGAAAGTTGTGAGTTCGATTTTCCCATGAGCCATTTTTTTATGAATGTTGTTATTTGTAAACTTACATTTCAACTTAAGATCTAAGCTAAGATATCATCTTACATTTTTTGTAGTGGAGAAATTTACGATTTGTGGTAAAAATTTCACAGATCAAGAATTTTCTATGAGAGGTATTGAAAACTTTAACTATCTGTGTCGTCCAGGCTACTCTAAGTATTGCGAAAACTAAACCCTTAAAATGTTGAGTTTGATGAGGAATGAAATCTTGCTAGTGTTTCAAAATTCAAAAAATATAATAAAAAAAATTGATTTGCCAAACCCGCGATTGAACCGAGACATTTAGATTTTCTAAAGTGCATAACGATGTCAGACCGTTCATATACAGTGCGTTGCATAACTATATAACCAGTAGGCTTTTTGATGGTTTTTTCTCGCTGTTTTATAAATTATAAAAATTTTAGTATTAGTTCACCTTGCTTCCTTACAACTACAATCTTAGAAAAATAATGCCACGTGGAAAATATTTATCGGACGAAGAAAATGGCAAAATTCTGGCCCTTTCCGAAGAAGGTTTTTCAATAAGACGAATCGGGCAAAAATTAAACCGCAGCCATGTTACCGTTGGCAATTTATTAAGAGATCCGGTTAATTACGGGACCTAAAAAACGGAGGGCCAAAAAAAAGATGAGTTTACGCGAAACCCGTGGGTTGATTAAACCCGCGAGTAATACTTTCAAAAGCCTTAAGCGCCTGAAAAGCGACCTTAAATTAAATGTGTGTCGGAGCACAATCTGTCGGTGTTTGAAAGTTTCTGGTCAACTGAAACACAGTAAACCGATATCAGCGCCTAAGTTATTGCCACGGCACAAATCCGCCCGTCTTCAATTTGTTACGGCAAACATGAGTCGCGACTGGTCAAAAGTAATTAAAAAAATAATTGTTTCGTTGTTATGAAAACTACGCGATTTTATCAAAACTAACCCATTAATCAATTACAGGTGATTTTTTCCTATGAAAAAAAATTTAATCTTGATGGCCCGGACGGCACTCAGTACTATTGGAGAGATATGAGAAAAGAGCCAAAATACTTTTCTAAACGAAATTTTGGTGGTGGTAGTTTAATGGTATGGGGTACTTTCTGTTCAGCGGGAACTCTTATCTTAGCGTTTCCATCCACCAAAATGGACAGCCTAGAGTACATTGGCGTGTTAGAAAATCATCTATTACCTTTCTTGTACATAAACCAAGATGAAAACTGGATTTTCCAACAAGATAATGCTCCACTACATACGAGTCGGAGTACAAACTCGTGGTTTGAAACACACTGCATACCAGTATTAGATTGGCCCGCTTGTTCGCCAGACCAAAATCCGATCGAAAATCTTTGGGGAATATTGGTTAGAAAAATTTACGAAGGTAACCGTCAATTTGACACTGTAGAGGAATTAAAACTAGCTATTCAACATGCCTGGGAGGAAATATCACCCGAAATTATCCATTCGTTGGTTAGAAGTATGCCAAATAGAATTTTAGCTATAGCGGAAAACAAAGGTGGACCAACGAAATATTAACATTTTTGTTTTTATTTATTTTTATTAGTTTTTGATTGAGTTAAAGTTATTGAAATAAAAGTGGTTATATAGTTATGCAACAAGGCAAATTCAAATATTTGTTATTTTTGTTTAAAACGATTGAATATTGTAACGGTTTTTTATGTATTTTATATATTTTATCCTTACGCAACTTTTTGCATTAAAAGTTTTGAAATTTTTAAATCCGTTATTTTAAAAAATCAAAAAAACGAGTGGTTATATAGTTATGCAACGCACTGTATATTGTTATACGTGTAGTTTCCGCAGTAACTTTAGAGTATGGACGAAGCTCGATAGATGCATGTGCATATTTCTCGATGATAGGTCCATAATTGTATTGGAACAGTAATCGGCAAATATTTTCAAGTTAGTGGTTTGCAACAGGATTTGTATCTCAAGTGTACAGAAGTGAAGTATACACCACTAAACTAGAAGAAGGATCCACCAAGGAGTTTTGGTTACCGAGGATACGCATCGAAAATGTTAAGCAGCCATTGCAATCAGCATGTGGACTTTATGATTATGGAAACAAATAGGAGAGGTGTATCCGGTTCACAATTTCGATTGTAAAGACAGAAGAAATCTTTCATCAGCTTATCAAGACACAATTTATCTTTGAAAAAGGAACTATAAGTCATGAAACGATTTCCAAAGTAGATGAGTAGGCTATGCAAATTATGAAAAGGACGAATCAAAAAATGCGTCAATGTTACGCAGGATTGGCCTTCCTAGGAAACATACTGTAGTCAAACTTCTAGAAATCTATATAATAGCGCTGTTCCAATTACGATGGATTGAGATGAACCTGTTTCTAGACCTATAGAAGGCGAATATTTAACCAGTTATAACGATGAGAAAAGAAGATCGACCATTTAAGATTTGTAGACAGTAGGAAATTCGGATATCATGTATTTTTATATGATCTTAACGAGCCTACTTTGTGCCTTCCACCGCATACATAGCCTCACATTTTTCGATGAGCCGTATTTTTACCTGAAAGCAAGAAGTATAGTACGATGAGTTTTATCAAAGAAATTACATAAGTTTTAAATAGAATATGCTGAGCACCACTTACAAAAAAGCTGCCAGTTATTTTTAAACATGCATAATTTCCCTCAACATGCTGATAATAATCGTCCACTGGAAAACCTTATTAAGCATAAATTGTGATGCAAAACTGATTATCCAAAAAAACCTTTTTGCCGAAACCCGGGATTGAACCGGGGACATTTAGATCTTCAGTCTAACGCTCTCCCATCTGAGCTATTTCGGCTTATAAGTTAACAGAAGTATTCATTAAAACCAAATAGATCATTTCTCTCATACATTACATTATTGGCCCATTAGCTCAGTTGGTAAGAGCGTCGTGCTAATAACGCAAAGGTCATGAGTTCGATTACACATTCTCAAGGAATGAATATTGATATTTTGCAACATTTTAAAAAAATCAATGAGCTAAACTGTTTATGGATTCAGACATTAAATTGGATTAGCAAAATCTACAAAAAATTACAGAAAATGTAGAGCAATTTAAAAAATTAAACCAAAAAGGCGGGATAATTGGACGAAGCTGTAAAAACAAAACAAATCAAAGAACTCGAAAAAAAATCAATAGATAACGGAAAATTTCACATTTTCCCAGGCCATAATTAATCAATATCTCGCAACAAATCGCGTGTTCATATCGAACAATGAAATTAAACTTTCTTAATTTTTTTTTTTGCTAATATTTGCAGATAATCAGATGGTCCAAGCCAAAACCGTTAAAGATATAATTATATCCGATAACTAATATGGTAGCACATTTTGTATGTATCGCGGCCTTGGGTCAATAAAAATCGTCCCTCACCTAAAAAAATACTCTAGTACACAAGACAAGCAATTCAGCATCTACCTGACATTTTTTTTGCTTGGTGTACAATAATACAATATCAATGAAAGGGTTAACCCTTTCTAACAAAAAAAAAAAAAAGAAATTAAAAAAAATTGTTCTGTCTCGTCATCCGTTTCTCATCCTTTATAGGCGATAGTAAAAAAAAAAATTTTTTTTACAAAATTTAAAAAAAAAAATTATAAACCAAGTTACTCAATCCCATGGTCTTTTTTTTTTTGGTAAACTCATCTGCATACGCGTTTTTATTTTTCACTTTCGATTCTTTTCATCAGCATCATCATAACCGTGTGAATAATCTTTACGTTTTGTTTTGGTGTTTTTTTTTTGGATTTTTTTTGCTTTCCTGTAATCTATGTTTACGATGCAAGGAAGTGGTGTGTGTCTTTAAGACATCTATTAGTTTGAGATGAATAAAGGGATACGCGATTTATATTTGCTTCATGATTGTACATTTAATTGTGGGATTAGTTTGATTAACTGCTATCTGTAGAATTAAGAATTTTAGGTAACGGTATAAGTTGTTATATGATAGTAAAAATTGATTTGATATTTCATTATACGGTAATATACATTTCTTTGATGTTAAAACGGTATTTACAAGCTACTTCTAAATTTTTTCATATAGCATTTTTGATCCTAAAAAGCAAAAAGATCCCGAGGAAAATGCAACCCCGGGTGTCTGGATATTTTTGAATATGAAATTGAGCTCTCAATATCTCTTCTTATTTTCAAACTCTTCTTATTTTTCAAATTATTGGAAAAGGTTATTAAAAGAGGAATAGTTAATTTTTAGGAGAACAAAAAAACTTTTCTGTCTCCATTTCATTTCGGGATTAACACAGAATAAGCAATTTTGTCAGTTCTTGAACAGATAAGTATTGTTCACCTACATGACTAAAGCTTTTTATAGAGTAAACTATGCGACTCTCTTAAGGAATCTTTATTACAAGGGAATTAACAGCTGGCCTTACTCTTTTTACACTGAGCAGACCCAGAGGAATTTTTTATTAAGGCTGAGGCTCCTCAAAGTAAGTGCTGGGCCAAATCAAACCAAAACTTTTTTGAGTTAAAATAATGTTTGTGAAGAGTAGAACATCTGGCCTGAACTGGTTTTTTGTGGCCAAAATTGGATGAAATTAATTTAGATGACCTTAAGTTTCAACAAAACAATGTCACATGTCACACACATCGTAAAATCTTGCGAAATAACACCGTTACATTTTTTTGGGAATCTTTTAAAAGTAAAGTATGGCAATGATTCACAAACCATTCAAGATCTTAAAACAGCATTCAATCGGAAATTGAGGCCATTGAACTGGTTTTATATGGAAAAAAATTTCAAAAATATTGGTTTTCGGATCCAGATCAATAACAGGAGTATTTCATACATAAATGGCATAGAACCATTTTCACTTTCAATAAATGATTTAGAATTTCCAACATTCATCATGTGTGGGTTTTAATATTAAAAATAAATTAAGGGATACACGCTATACAGGACTATCTCTCTATATTTAAAAATAAATAAGCGGTGAAATACAACATTGCTAAGTCTTTTATAGATGGGTCAGGTGGTATCGAAATATTTTTTTAGTTTAAGGTACTTTAATTCATTATTGCAAAACTGTACACCAAATATTTCATAACAACGGGACATAATGACTGGATAGCTACTATTATGCTTCTAGATGGCCGAACTACTCACAAAACATTAAATCTACCACTGTATAGTGTTCGCAAAAAATATGGCGTTAAAATTTAACGCCATATTTTTTGCGAACACTATATACCTTATAGTGTTTGGGATATATACCTTCCAGTATAATGCAAATTCTTTTGTTCGTTAAAAATAAAAAACTTCAAGACATTTACAGCAGTAATCTACCATTCGCTGGCAAAATATCCATCTTGGTTGGAGATTTCCGATAACTTCTCCCAGAACTGCTTATTATGCACATAATAACCACTATTTAAACAACTTTACTTTTTAGAACAAATATCTATGCCAGCGAGGACGCTGTTAACATCTTCAATTGGTTACTAGATATTGGCAACGAAAAATTCGTGTCTTGAAAATCCCCGTTGATATTGTGTCGGTAGATGACGTTGCGGTGAAGTAAAAGCCATCAATTTAAAAATACTTGCGAAATTATACCCAAAGACATTGTGTCGGATCAAGCCAAAATAAAAAGGTAAGCTTGCGATATCCCAATGAATATTTAAATTCAATTACGACAAGCCCTGATATACAGTCACCAAAGCTAAAAACTATAAACCGCCTCAAATGTGTTTAAGGGAGGCATCAAATAATTGAGACAAAAGGAAGATTTAACCATTTGATACTGATGAGAAGAACCTTAGTAAAATATGTTGACGAGTTAGGTCAGTACTTTTTACCTTTCACATTCCAACTTAAAACTTAAAAGGGATTGTCCGTAATAATAAACGGAAAAAAGAGCTGGGTGGCTGTGCTTTAAGCATTATACACGCTTCTCTTGCAGCAGAAAGTTTTCATGTTATGTCTATTAGACATATAGTAAATTGTAAGAAGGTATCTAATTCCTCAACCCATGTTTTACTTTAAATCAGAGCTAGATGAGAGAAAACAGAAGGGAAATTATATTTATAATTTTAAATATTTGCTCCATAAAGTGCTAAGAATATGAACACACAAAAGCTTATTGCACTCAGTATGAAGTTTGCGTTATTTGTATAGCTTCACGACTCAGAGCAGTGCAAAAAATGTAAAAGTGATCGACCAGTAAAACGCTGAAGGAACTGCGGTGAAAATTACACCGCAAATTACAAAGTTTACTAGATATATGTCGACCTGAAATGCAAAACAATCCCAAAAATGAGAGCTGAGCTATGAATGCTCTAATCACAATAGAATCGAAAGGCTAATGTTACAACGAAATACTAAGTGCAAGCACACAAAATGATAACTTGAGAAGAAGACCAATGCCAGCACTTTCCATATATTCCATATAGACATTTTGCTAATATCTGAAAGACATTTTACAAAACATAACTTTTTCAATATTACCGCACACCGTGGCATCGCCATCTTAATAAAACGAAGATTGAAGCATTTTGAATTCCAGAAATATGATAAAGACCACACCCAAGCTACAAATATCTGCTTGGAAGAATGATCTGAAAAATATTGGATATTTTGTGTGCAATGGGGCTTGAGATTGATGTCACTTAAAGGAAAACAATTGCATGATGCATTAAGCAAAAAAATTAAATTATTGGTCATCTAGACATCTCCCATATTTGCCTACAGATTTATCATTTGATCACATGCTAATAATAATAAGTACCTAATAATAAGTCTTCAAAGCAGAACTAAATTAACGTTTAACAAATAAGCTAAAAAATCAGGTTGTACATAGAAATATAGTCAAACAAAATTGTTATTTGGGTCTACTATAAAGAATTAGAAAACTGGGGCAATTAGTGGAAATAGCAGCAAAAAAAATCCAACCTAGAGAAGAAAAGTTTAAAAATAAAAAATTAGTCCTTCTCCTAATATTCAACATTTACTGAAAGATAACCGGGTGACTAGGCGATTATGGCAGCAACAAAATCTCCTTACTTAAGTAGAAATTAAATAGATTTAAAGCACTAACAGAAATTTTGAGAGGAGAAGGATCCTTAGGGACTTAAAATTACCTAAGCGAGCTCTCAGCAACAGAAAAATAGATTACTAATAGATTACAATGGAAGGCAACGAGAAAACTAAAAACGCTAGTACATATCGAGTCGCCCAATAAGAAAACCAGATGGTCATAAGATTATTATGCGTAAAATATATATTTTTATATACTTTTATATAATATACTTTTATATATTATAATGATTCCAAATCCAGGATAAGACGATACTAAAGTCGCTTCCTACAGGCCAATAAGCTTACTATACCAAAAGCTTCAAACTTTTTGGAAAATTTTATTACAAAAATTAAAACAAGTATTGTCTGAAGTGTGCAATACATCAAAACACCAGGTTCAGCGAACAGCATAGAACAGTATAGAGTAGGGATCTAAACTTGAAATATTACAATTAAGCTCACTTAAGAAGAAAAAAATATTGTTCGGCAGTTAATTGATCTTTAACTTTCTTATGGCACTTGTAACTTCCCTCTCTGTTGGTGTATGGGTGGGGATTGTTTCGTTATAGTTCGCCCATCTGGAAGTGAGTCATTTTTTTTAGTGTCTATGCGGTTATCTTCGAAGAATTCTTTCCATATGTTTAGCTGTTGATTTTCTGAGGTTAAAATTTGACCTGAGGCATCCTTAATTTGTAGTATGTTGGTAAATTTTCCGATGTTTCATATTTCTGTTTGGTTCTGCTTCTTCGGCTATTTCGAGAAAGTTGTCAGTGTATTCTCTGCGATCACCCCGTGGCATTTGCTTCACCTGTCGAGCTCTATCTTCGTATTGCCTTAAAATTACTACCATGTTTTGATGACACAATAAAACTTCATCCTTCCACCGTATTTACGATTTTTCCGTCTACAAATTCGCTTAGCTATTCTCCTATGTACCATATATTAATAATAAGTATTAACATATAGGGAAACATTTAAGATACTATAACGTATTTTACGATTTGTATAAAGAAAGGATTAAGAATAAAGCAAATGCCGGCATAAAAAAAATATTTTAAAATTATTATACATTTTAATATAGAAAACTGTGAGTATTCGCCTAGCCTACAACACTTAGGGCCGTTCTCGTTATAAGGTGATTAATGGTTCACATATTTTAAAATGTGCCATAAAATCATTGTACATTTGCTCATATACACCAAAATGTATCATTTTAAATGTTTTCATTAATATTGCATCGAATATAGGGAATATTCAATATTTACTTAAATGACAATGAAGCGATCGATGATCACAAATATTCAATGAGCAAAAAAAGAAAAAAACTTATGTACGAAATACACTTTAACAACATAGTAAAACATTTTTGTCTTAAAATATCTTTCTCACAAAATATAACACAAAATCTGGTTAATTTGTGAACATAACGTATAGTCCTGGTGCTGCATACGACATATCCAACAATTTCCAATATATAAAACGATCGAAAAAAATTTCTAATAAATTAATTTTTTCTCCTCTCATAAAGTTCGGTCGTTTGTTTTTGCTGATTAAATATTAGTGGAATTTTCATTAACCCTTAACTGGTGATTTATATAAAAATTCGATAATCTTAACTATCCAGAATGCTACACTCGAGCTGATAAAATTGAACGATCAAAACTATTTTACACTGTCTACATAGGCATTAGAATTAATTACCACACCAATTAGCTAAAAATATCATTGATACAAAATGTCCGATCGCTCGATATAGGGTTAATTTATATAATTTTTTTATTAAACTGAACAATTTTTTTTTTGTTTTTATTTGAAATTTTTTTGTGTGTGGAACAAATTCCAATCGATCAAAAAAATATAAAAAAAAGTATTACAAAATTGGAGACCCAAAACTTGCGAGAGATATGTATCATCTTAAGTAAAGAAATCGCACGATAGCGATTGATAAACATTACTAGTATTAAGAATTAATTATAAATATGAACGATAAAATGTTGCACCGAAGATAACAAAAAAAAACTATGCGCTTTTTATTTTTATTTATTTTTGTGTTGCTATTCTGAATGGTCCTTTATGTTCCATCTGTCGTCAGACCTACGAGGAGACGGTCAAACTCATATTCCGTACAAAAAAAACGTAACTTTATATAATTTAGAAGGATATATACATTTTTTGTTGCCTCCTAAATATATTTCGATGGCATTCCATCTTTTCGAAAGAATCTTATCTGGCGAGTTTTTTTTTTTTTTTTTTTTTTTTGTTTAGTTTGTATCGCTGTGACCATGCAATTTTTTGTTTGTTATCATTTTGTGGTGTCCTCAAATAATATAATAGTCGTTGTCTATATATATACATTAATAAAAATTATTTTCAAATCGTTCGATAACATTTTTTTAAATCAGGCACAAAAACAAAAAATTCTTAAACAGACAAGTCAAGATGCAATAAAAACAATTTTTTTAGTGATCTTGCTGTTTTAACATCAATTTAAAATGTATCGATTTTGAATTTATAATGTACGGATAATTTTTTCGGGCCAATTCGCTCGATTATTAGTACAGAATTAATTATAAATTTTGGTTTGTTTTTTTTTTATTTTATTAATTTTTAGGAGGTCTTCCAAGTTGATGGCATGATATAATGCGTCTACTGATTAACTGAATATTAATACATTGAAACCATTTGGCCACAGAATGTTATGTTTTTATCCCGTAAAGCAACCAACTGACAATTTATTTGATACTCTTTAAAAGATGTAAATAAATACTTGCGCTTGAATTTTGGATTACTGACTGTGGAACCTTAGACAACTCAAACTTAGCCAAAATAACCGATAATCCAGCTTACCTGGGATATGATATTTTTATCCTAAACTACTAGAAAGACATTTAAAATGGAAAAGAGAACAAAAGTGATTCACTTAAAACTACCTGTTATGGCGGTTATCACAATCAGATAAGAATAAATTAGATGATCGAGATAAGTGCGTAGTGTTATGAAAAATATTTGATTTGTGGAATATTGATAATTCAACCTTCGTTTTAAATAGTTTCCTAACCTTAACCTTACCCATTTGTGATGGTCCTCAATTTAACCGGCTATAATTTGCTTACAGCTCAAGAACACATAGCACATAAAACAAACATATTTTTGAAAAAAAAATCTTTGAACTCATTTGAGTGTGACTTTTAAATAAAGTAATAAATAAATTTTTAATACTATGCAAGTTTTAACTGTTTCTGTGGCCCAATATAAATTTAAATTTAGAATTCTATATATTTACACCGTAAGGTTTGTTTAAATATTTCTAAGTTATTTGCTGTTTTTAATTTTGAAGTAAAAACTAGATACTAAGCTACTTTATGGGACAAAATAATATACCAGATTAGAAGATCCTTTTAGGAAATTTCTAATCGTGAATTAGATGTCAATAGTACTTTGGAAATATGTAATATTCCAACAAACTGAGAAGAATTGAAAGACACCGAAGACTTTGATAAAGATATTTTAAAAGATCCCAATGCATTTCCAACACAAATTCCAGATACTGTTGAAATTTTGTAATTGATACGACATTCAAAGCTGTATTGAAAAACTGCTAATGACATGATACCCTATAATTCCTCAAGCACGAATCGATATTTTGACAATGATTTAAAAAATATTAACATGTGGCAAATAAGGTTAAAATTCGTACTTCGACAGATCGGGTGTTAAAACTACGCAAATTAAAATTACTAATAGAGGGACTTTTGCAAGGATATTTCAATTGATGAGTCAATGGATAAGTATTAACAACCATGATCAATGTATATATTTATACAGAATTGCGTTACGAGAACAATAGTGATGGTGGGTTCTACATGCACGTACATGGTAGATATGACCATAACAAACTCATGGAAGTGTCACGATTGACAAACGAATTCAAAATGAACCAAAGAGAATTTTCCCGATATTCACACCCAGTTATTTGATAGGTACTTCATCATCAAGACACTACAAGAAGAGAAAATCCGAAGACTAGATGTTCATGTAAGAAATGTAAAAACTAATTAGGATAGAAAAAGTTTATTTTGAAAAATATCCTGTTTCTGCCTAACGTCTTCATTTAAAGACGCCTATTTTCCAGCGAAGATTAAAAGTTTTTCTTTGAAAGTTTTCTTTTATTTGTTTTTTAAACTATCTTTGATATAAGTTTGAACAACTTTTCACAAATAGTTCGTTTTCACCCGTTGATGGTTAAGCTACCTAAGTATGTTCTTTATAGTTTCCAAAGTAATGAATTATCTGTTAACTTTGTTAATATACAGCATAACCGCATAAGCCCAAAAAAAATTGCACTCATATTTGAATGGACGACCCAAAATAGTACCATCCAATAAATGAAGAACTACTATGTTTTTTATGGGAGTGCTACTGCGTTCTGGTTTATGGTCATAATTATTTTTATTATATCTAAACACACTTAAGTCTCTTACTTCTCATAGAATTTTTCTTATTAAACTTGATTTGAATATTTCATCTTGATGGTTAAAAGCTCACAATTTTAAAAAATTAACTGTTAATTTCTGGTAAATTATTTTTAATAAATTCGGACAATGGTTTAAATCAGAAAACTCAGATTCAACGGTTAAAAATTAGATTAGCTTGCCCATAGAAAAATTTACAAATATGTGACATGTAAAGTAACATTACACTCAATATAACGTAGAGTACAGGTGGCCTTTTATTTTGGAATCTAAATATATTACCTCGGTTACAAGGGATGAATCTTGCCATAGCTTCAAGTTATTTTGGTTTCGACCTAATAGGAAAATTCACGAATCTAAATTTGAATTCCCGAATCAATGGCAAAATTTGTCTCTTTTAAACAATGCTGGATCTATATTCCCGATGGATAAATAAAAAATTTGAATAAAAATTCAACAATGCAAGAAACTAAGAAATGGCTGGTTTCTATCTTTTGTAATTCACTAAAACAATGTGTCACTACGGTGTAATACTTAGTTTGGACCAAGAAATTTTTGTAGTTTAGTCGGTGTAGCCTGATGAGACTTTTAATTTGGAATTCAAATTTATATTCGTTGATTCTCATATTAAGTCGAAAACAAACTACCTTGAAACTATGGCAAAATTCATCTCATTTAAACAATTCTAGCTATGTATTTCAAATGAATAAATAAAAAATTCGTTTACAAGGCGTAAAAATATATGATACTAAAAACGAGATTAATTTAAGTATCTTCTAAATTCATGATTTTTCGAACCTCCTCCAGTTGAAATGCGATTGATTCTAAATCATGCTTCAAAATTGTAAATCCATCTGGACCAAATAATCGAAAATCACAGTTCTAAATGGGCTAAGCCGTTAATTGATCGATTATATTAGTTACGATTGATTATTTTTTCTTAAAAATAATTTTTCAACATAGAGGTAACAGTCACTGCAGGAAAATGTATAGGGGTCCTAGAAAGCGATTCAAACTAACCGATTATAGAATTCCGAACATTTTCAAATGTGTACAATTATCTTAATTTGAAAGCTTCTCTTTATTGCGTTTTTTCATAATTTCAATTTGTAAAATGATAAATTAAACCAGCATTGTATTTCTAAATTTAATAAATCAATAATTTTAAATTTAATGTGTAATCTTCTATAAATTTTAATTTATTTTAAGGAAAATCAAATTTTTAATAACTTAATTTAAATTATAAAATTTTCAATTCTAAATATCGAAATTATAATTCCAAGGTTTAGATCATTTTGAACTCAACCACAAAATTTAATCAGTTGCAAACGTTAGATATTGTAGAAAAATGAATAGCAACTTTACAAAATTCAATCAATTAATCAATTATCAAATTATTTGCAGTTCTAATACATTTTCAAAGATGAAAAGTTTCATAGTTTTACAAACTTCAATGGTTGGTTAAAAAAACAAACGAAATATATAAAATTTTCAATATTTTGTAAACTATTTCATTTAAAATTTGAAGGATTAGTATAAAATATTTTTAAATTACCTTCTATCTTTAATAAATTTAAATTTTACAATTAAACATATTTAAATTTAAATTGCAAATTTGAATATTCAAATTTAAAAGATTTCCGAATTTTGTAAGGTTTAAAAAATGTCTCAATTAAATTGTAGTTTTAATTTTTAAATTACTTCCGATCGTAATGCAATTTAAATACAAAATTTCAGATTCATTTGAACCTAAACTCGAAATTTAAACATTCATTAATTTTAATTTTCAAATTTTAAAATTATAATTTGCATGGTTGATCTACATATTTACAAATTTTTAAAATTCAAAATTTGTAATTAATATCTAAAGTTTCAATTTATTTGAATATTTAAATTTTGAGGTTAGGAAAAATTAAATATACCCAAAATTTCGTTTTTTTAATTTTAAACCTGTACGAAAATGTAAAGGTACTTTACAAAATTCAAAGTTCTGATACACTTGCGAATTTCAATCGTTTTTATGATTTTTAAACTTCTTTGGTTAGTTTAAAATAAAATCAGAATTTATTAAAATTCATAATTTTTATGTTTGCATTAAAATTTTTAGAATTTTGACTTTTTTAAAAATTTAACTTCTAAAATCACGATTATTGACCCTCCTCGAAAATTAATCGATTATCAAATTTTTAAGGATTGGTTTTCTAAATATTTAAAAGAAATTTTTCAATAGGAATTAATATACATTGCAGGAAAATGTAACCAAATTCTAGAAAATTAACTAATTTCAACTAACTGAGTATTAAATTTATAAAATTTCGATCCAATATCTGAAATTCTCTTAATTAATTTCATTGACTATTTTAAAGTTAAATCCAAATTCATTAGGTTTGATATTACAAGTTTAAATTTAGCTTTTAAAAATTTTAATTTGTTTTAAGAAAATATTTTGGATTTTTAAATTTGTCGAACAAAATAATTTGGATAATTTTATAATTTAGTTGGGAATTTAAATTTAAAAGATTTACGAATTTTATAAGGTTTAAATGGTCTTGAAACTCGAAATTTTATTAAAAATTTAAACTGGTATATATTTTAATTTTTTAAAATGTTAAACATTGTAGGCATATGTATAGAAACTTTTAAAAGCTGAAACTAATTGTCAAACTTACACTAAATTTTTATATTTTTCTAAATGACTTTATTCGTTTAAATTAAATCAGAATTTATTAATATTAAACTTTTAAATTTTTCTATCCCTAATTCTGTATACATTTTAATTAGAGGGGTAATTTTTAAAATTTATTAAAATTCTAACAATTTCTTCTTCATTTAAATTTTAGTTAAAAAAGTTAAAATTGCATTCGATCGAAATTTGATTTAGACCCTGTCACCCTGTTTGAAAAGTGATAAATAAAACCAGAACTATCTAATAACTCTAAAATTAACAATTTAATAAATTTAAAATTTAATTGCAAACTTTCGAAAGCTTCATAGAACTAGAAAATCAAATTTTACAACTTTGTAAGGTTATAGATAATTTTAAAAATTTTGAATTTAATTTTGTCGATTATTTTGCAATTTTTGATGTATTTTTTATATCTAAAGTTTAAATTTTGATTTATTTATAGATTTCCAGTAAACCGAAGTTATAATTAAGAATTTCGATCCATTTGAACCTAATCACAAAATTTAAATAAGTTAAAAATTTAGGTTTTCCAAATTTTAAACTTATAGAGGAAAATGTATAGGAACTTTACAAAATTCAAACTAACCGATTACTAAATTATGTACAGTTCTGATTCAATTTCGATTTAAAATAAAATTAGAACTTATCAAAAATTCAAAATATTTAAAAATTTAATATTTTCATAAAGTTTTATAATTTTGAATAATTAGTAAACTAAATGTATTTCGTTTTAATTTAAAGGTAAATTTTGTATTTGAAATTTAAAAAATTTAAAATATTATTCAATCGATCAAATATTTACTATTCCAAATTAGGAATAGATATCTAAAATTTGAGTTTTAAACTCTAAATTTCCATCAAAAAATTTGAGTTTTCATTCAATTTTAAATTGTAAAGTTTTATAGTTCAAAATGTTTAATTTATATCTAAAGTTTTTATTTTAAGTTCTTTATTTCTTTTCCATTAAACCGTTAATATAATTCAGAATTTCAGATCTAGTTGTCCTAACCACAAATATTCAATAAGTTAAAAATTAAGAATTTCCAATATTTAAGCTTGTAGGAAAATGTATAGGAAATTTACAAATTCTAACCGATAATCAAATTATGTAACGTTAAAATGTAAAATTTTAATTTTTATAATTTTACACTTCATTGGTTGGTTTTAAATAAAATTCAAAAATTCGTAGTTTTTATATTTTCATCCAAATTTTTCTACTAAAATTTTGAATACTTTGAAAATTTAATGTGTAATGTGTAAAACTTTTGATTTATTTCAGGAGAATGTTTTAAAGTCTTAAAAATATAAACTAAATAGGTTTTGAATTTTGCAATGTTTTAAAACATCAACAAAATAAATTTTTTATTTAAAAATTTTGAATTTTATTTACTCAATTAAATATTCAGTTAATCAAATTTGGAATTGATATCTAAAATTTTAATTTTGAGTTATAAATTATCTTCTTTGAGAAACAACTATGTTTCAGAATTTCAAATGAATTTGAACCAGACGACAAAATTTATTAATGCAAGTAGTAGTTTTAAAACCTTTGAGCAACTTTTAGACTTAATAGATATAATATTGAAATTCGATCAAGTCACAAACAACATTGTTGAATATCCGAAAATTACCTCTTCCAAAACAAGATTTCTATTATTTTGATCTAAATGATCTCAAAAACATAAATCCGGAAATTGATCATAGTTTAATATAACAAATTTATATATAAATTAACATATATACATATGTCTCTATATATCCTATTCCTAAACCCTAGATCCTTTTACGACCTCGGACATATGTTTGTTTGTAAGACGATAAATAAAAGTAAAATTCGTTTGTTAATTAAAGCTACCACATTCTAAGGTACACACATATTCGTTATGTTAAGTAAACGCGATCGCGGGTTGAATTTTTAATGATCATCACATTTTGCTTTTGTTTAATTTTCTATTATATTTTCTCACAGCATGCATCGTCCGCGTCCATAAACATGTATCCTATGTATGTATAAGATGTTTATAGTTATATATATATATATATATATATATATATATATATATATATATATATATATATATTTATATATATATATCGGATAGGTAAATCCTTTCGATTTCATTTTTTATAGCTACAATTGTTGTTTACGTAACTGAAAAAAAACTAAACTCCTGTTTACATTTTTCTTGTGTATTCAAAAACTCGATCTTAAACAATCTATACATACATTAAAAAAACCAACCGATCATCATGATCAACTTTAATATTTTTTATAGTTTTTATAAAAAAATTATATAAAAAAACTTCTTGAAAGGGTTAAGTTCATTTACTTTTTTTAAATTTTTTTTTGTTTGCATCGTCAACATATGGCCATGGTACCACGGTGGTTGAATATCGTCTTAGATCTAGATTACCAGGTTAAACAAATATACCGAGATTTAAATTTTATGGGGATGATTACGGATTTTATTATTATTATTATTTTTTTTTAAATCTACGATTGAATATTTAAATTGAATTGTCTGCTGCTATATCATAATCATTTTGTGGCGAGATTTTTGTATGGATCGTATGTAAGTTTAACGATGATGATCGCTGCGATTAGAAAAACCAAGATTAAAATCGATAAAATAACAATTCAATTAATAAACAATCACTTTGTTGTGTTTATATTAATACTGAAATTATCATTTAAAAGGATAATGAAGACAAAACAATGGGAGCAGTCGTTGAAGATGCGGTGCTAGGATCGCGTTTCGTGATATACTATAAGTTTGGATTACACAAACATATGAAAGTTATCCAATATTAGGTAATAAGTACCGTAATCCTTCCAAACCTCGTCTATTCTTAACACGTAGAATCACTAACTGCGGATTACGTATTTATCCTCGACTGTAAACTGTTAAAAACTTGCTTTTGATTTTGACAACATTTCTAATTACTAAATTATGCTCAATTACGTCTATAAAAGCTCGGTGACTGCCATAAGTCTGAAATTGATAGAAAAATATTTTTAAAGACTTGGTCTGAAGCATAGGTTCAAAGAAAGCGTATAGTGGCGTTAAACAACACGATCTATAGACGTCCATTATTATCTCCAGTAGGGGAAATTACATAGCTAAAGAACTTTTATTGCATTAACGTCATTTTGTCAAGCTTTATATGGAACAAAACTAATAAATTGATTAATCAATTAATTAATTATATCTGGCACCGGTGACCGAATTGTGTGTAAACCAACCTTCATTTGGCTGACCATCTACAACGTTCAGTTTTTTCTAACTAAGGGAGCTATGGCATTATTAGGTTACCGCTAAATCAAATAAAAAATCAAAATACTGACAAATAAAGCAGTTTAAGCTGCATTTAGCCCAAGCTTAACATATGTAACACAATAATAAGAACCGACGGTTATAACAGTAATAAGTATACCATATAACCAAGAAGATTCTCTCACTCATAAATTCTGGAAGAACCCAATCATTGCAATAAAGCCGCTAGCTCTTATATATTAGTTGCATCAAATTAGTTTATTTAAAGTCAAATATTCATCCAACAAATTTTAAAAACAATCCTAAAACGAGATGTTGCAAGAGAACTGCAATCGTTCGCTGACTGAGCAAAATAAATTGTTTAGCATTGAGCAACCGAAAACGAGTACTATACATATTATGAATAAGAACTAGCTAAAGAAACTGAACGGGTACAATTTAAATATCAAAGAGTTCTCGACTTCAATTAATATAAGATGATCTTAAACCAAACTATGATGCCAAACTATTAGGTGAAAAACTTTATTGTTTGTGTAAACATCTGGTAACACTTTTTCTATACATTTTTCATAACAGAACAAAAAGCAGAGTAAAACAAACCAACAAAAACTATAACGATGACGTTCCTTTAGTCGCATATATGTGATAGACATATGATAGACACAGCAGTTTAACCGAGAGCATTGCCATGCATAGAAATATGTATTTTAACGTTAGGCGTAAAAATTACTCGAGTACGAGTACTTACGGGTCATAATACTGCGCTAACAGAGCTTGGTAACATTTTTGTTACCCACAGAATTCCAAAATTCATTACCAGAGTGAAAAATTACAAATAGTGCAAAATCCATTATCTTATATATTCAGCAATATAAGTTAGGCAATAATATTTTGCAATTTTTATCTAGACCTAATTTGTTTCCTAATGTTTCCAGCTTTGAAATATTCATGTATATAAAGAGACTGCAAAGTGTAATAAAATAAATAAATTTACGCTTGAACAAACTTGGGAAATATTGAAAACTTACTTTCAAAAGGAGCATTTTTACCAAAAAATCCGACGAAGCTCATTTTCACCTCGGAAGCTTTGTCCACAAGTAAAACTGTCGCATTCAAGGCTCAGTAAATACACACGTAACCATGGAGAAGGCGATGCATCTACAATGAGTATCAGAGGAGATGTCAATTGGCCACCACGCAGCTGCGATTTGACTCCGTTCGACTGTTTTGTGGCGAGGCGGTAAAAATAAGTGTTACGCTAACCATCTAGAGAATATTCAAGACATGAAAGATCAAATCGAAGTTGCCATTGCTGAGATAGAAGCCCATAGAATCGAAAATGTTCTGAAAAAATGGGTTGACAGAATGGGGTACTGTAAAGTCAGCCGTGGAAGTCATTTAAATGAAATTGTGTTTCATACTTAATGGCAATGTAAATATTTTTTCCAATAAAACAAACCGCTTTGATAAAATTGTCATTCGTCTCTCGCCGATTAAGACCAAATTAAATTGCAAACGTTAAATGGGTCACCCTTTACTAGCTATAGTCAGGAGAGTTCAAAATTTAGTATTTTATTTATATGGTTTCGCTAAAACCCTCATCATTAAGGTACAGATTGAAAAGTGTACAAAACAGTGACACCACGTGGAGTAGTGGAAAAGCAACATGTGAGTTAGGTCGTCCTGATAATAAGACAAATCGTATCAGTTGATAATAAAACTGTATATGGAGACCAGACTCAACACATCACCAATTTTATGATTCACTTCATTTTGATTGATTTAAAGAAACAAGTGAACTTGGAGGAAAGTTTGATTAAATATTCACTTGATATTTTAAGTGGACCGAACTAAAAATTGTTATATGGCAAGTTGTGGGAAATCTTAAAAGTCTTTAAAGCAAACATATATGTAGCTATATCTGACTATTTCAAATAATGGTTTTAATATTAAGCAGATAATATGTCATATATAGCTTAACTTTACAATTCCAAAATAGTAAACAAGACTAAATCCACTTACAAATCAAGTATAGGAGTTTTCTTACTTAGGATTTGTGAAAAAAGTGAAAAACAAGAGAAAAAGTGATGGTGTACATAGAGCAAAACTGCAGGAGTGTAATTTATTATCAGCTGTTATTAAACAACCAAAATATTGATATGCATATAGATGGTCAAAAGTATAGCAATCGATCAGATACATAAAGAACTTATGAATATAGGAAGAAACCCAAAGTTTGCAAACTTGTCGAAAATTATTTAAAGTTGACTGAGACGTTTACTCCACCCGCCATATTGTTGAAAACGTTCCTTCGAACTACCTGTTTCAGCCACTTTAGAACGCTTTAAATGATTTAAACTTCCTTGGAACTCCAAAAATAGTACTATAAGTTTACTAATTTTTAAGATTTTTAAGATCAGACCATATCAAGTGTCATGAAACTCGACAAATAATTTGCCTGTTTTTTAAACAAGAATATTCTATGAAAAAATTCCAAAAAATTATTATGATCCGGGTCAATCGGCTGATAATGCTGCTAATATATCATCAGGCACAATCTTATTTTTGAAGTATGTGCCTGAAAACCAATATTGCGTGATCACAAATATAAAAAATTTGACCTTCTTTTAACATATATCGTACAACTTAAATAACAATTAAAATTTAAAACAATTAATAATTTAAATTGATAAAAGTGATGAAAAATGTGTCTAAAGTGAGCCAATCTTGATTTGCTTAAATTTATCGAATATTGATATGAGCTGAATTCTCAATACTTGCAGAAAATACAAAAATATATATGAAGAAAATGCCAAAATGGTCATAATACCTTCTGTTAGTTAATAAGAAATTCTTTTAAGTAAAAATTTAAAATATCAATTTAGATCAACTCCTCGATTATTAATAGCTGCATTCCGAAAGCCAACATTAGGTATATAACAGTAATCAGTTTAGGTTATGGAAACCAAACAAATAATTGTTTAAATTTAAGGGAATTCTTGAAGTTATAATTAGCAAACAAATAAAAAATTTAGAAATTTAATAAATAACAAAAAAAAATGTGTCCCACTTACTTGTTCCGTTAAAATTTCGTCCAAATGTCTTCCCCTGCGGACTAAGTCCTGGACTCGTCGTATTCGATTGACCACCTTGTGACAATCGTCTCGTTTCGCTGGTATTCGCTCCAATATCGTCGTTCACCTGATGACTTTGTTGTCCCGTCGATTGATTCAATCCTTGATGCACAATCACACTACCACTATTACTATTGCCACTTGTATTTAAATTTGATTGCTGATTAGCTAAATTGTTGCCGCTCGTATTACTATTATTATTATTATTATTATTTTGATTAGATGTATTATTGCTATTATTTGCTGATAATTGTATTCCACCAGTTGTATTCGTTTGTTCCATTATAAAACATAATTAGTAGAGTAAATAATTTATATGTATATATGATTTAAAGGCACATCATTTGCGATACTTAATATACACGAAAAGCGCGCGAAAATTAACTAAAAATGTGCTGCATCTACACGTTAAGATATATATTTATATAGATCTGCAACGTTGCGTTTAAATCAAATTGTTAAAAAAAACACTAAACCAAAAATCAACACCGCACACAACCAAAATGTATAAAAATTCTAGGCACAAAACTCTATTCTAATTAATAATCTTAATCAACTTATACAACAACAAAAAAACAAAAACGATTCTAAATACAATAACAAAACAAAACAAAAACGTCTAATTAGTAATTAAATAAATAAACAAGAAAATTTAAAATAATAAAATTGCACAGTAGCTTTTGAACAAGCTTTTCCTATTTTCTTTGTTTAGTGTATAGTGTGGAACTCTAATTAAGTTTGCACCCAACAAATTTAACTTTATTTTACTATGTACGTGTCGACACAATAAAATCAGAAAAAGTTATGACCAAACCGATCGCAAGATCTTAAAGAAGCGGTGCTTAGAGGAGAATCATGTATAAATAACCGAACGATCAAAAGAATTGGTTCTAACTCCGCCCTAAATTTTGAAGATGTATAGTGATGTATATAGTTTTAGTTCCCCTTTGTTATATAGTTTTTTTTATACATAGGTCTGTTGTACACGATGATTGGAAATCAAGAAACGGTAAAGAAGTTTTTTGACGTCTTCTGTTAATGCATTGTGTATGATTGCATACACGATAAGATCATATATATAAAATATATTCTGTGTATGGTACTGTACGGATCATATGTATCTCCTCCCCATATACGAGTATATAGTATTGTAATGTCACATCACCATGACGGTTTTATTGTATGATACATATCCTTACATACCAAAAAAAACTACTTCATATGTATACGTACTATAAAAGGGTTCTTGATGATCGAGTTATTGAGATTTTTTGTAACGGTTTTTTGGTGTGAAAACTAGATATTTTCTTTAAACAAAATAAACTGGAAAAATTATTAATTTTGCTTTAAGATAAGTTTATCACCTGCTTATAAATATTTCAAGATTAATTCGATGTGAACTTTTTATAATAAGATCAACCATGAATCTATTTCAAGTGGTCATCTACTAGTTTTGATGAGAAAATGATGGTATACTTTCCCTAAATAAAAAATCGCGTGATAAGTCATCATTTATATATAATACAGGGCCAAATGTTGGAGGTTAAATTAATGCGTTGTTATCGTGGATGTTTAACTATTTTCGTGTATAATCTGCGGTGTATCATAGAAAATTTAATGGGGAAATGGTATACGGTGAAAGTTATTTTTTTAATTAGGGTCATGGTAGCACGAGGTTAAAATGTCATCAAATTGAAATAATTAAAACGCGGTGCAACTAAGCCGAATACCTGACTTAAACTATATAATCGACTTGCACTTTATTCGGTTGACTAATTTGACAGAAATACAACTGTTTATCTATGAAAGATTAAAATTAGAACTGAACAACGGGAGCATCCCGTTTGAGGCAACATCAAAACTACTTCGCTAGTTGGCCACTAAGCATCTATAGCTCCAATTTCAATTGTTTTCTTACTTCTTTAGAAAAGGCTCAGTAGTAAAGCATATGACCCATTGTTTTATAAGCATGACCGCAATGTTATGGCCTGTAAAACAACAGCATTACAGGCCATAACTGACTCTTTACTGAAATTTTTACATGATTTTTAAATTGGCGATCAGCAGGCGAACGAACGATTTTACGCACAATTCGCACGGCTTTGTCAGTGGTAAAGATCTAACTCAGGACCATGGCGCGATAACAAACAGCTGAACCAACACTATTATAGCTGTGGCGACAAAACAAGTCAATCACTATTCGACCGGTGCATATGCTTTTGTAAACTTAGAAGAAGATTTCACCGTTGCGCTGTAGTCAAAGTTCAATGGTAGTGACATTTCATTTAGTTAGCCCAACTGGTACATTTAGATGTTAGTGGTGCTTCCAAAAGGCTGTATTTTATTATCTTATGGCTGCCATGTTTTAGGCGCCACATTTCTCTAAAACCCTTTTGGCATATAAAAGAAGGGCCATCTATTGGCTTGTTTTTAAATCATAGGTTAAGATAACACTTTTACTATGACAACTCTTGAAGTTTTGACTATTCCTCAATCTGGTTTTTCGCCGAAACCGTGCGAATTCTGAAAAGAAATCTGGGCCGTGAAAGAACGCAAAGCGTAACCGTTGTAGTGAAATTGGCGAAGAAAGTTCGTGAGAATGGTTTATTGGGTAACAGAAATGGTCTCAAGCTGGGACAGAGCGCTCGCTCGAGAATATTGCGGCGGTGACCCTTAGTGAAGGCCAGAATTCATCGTGACCTATACTCGATTCAGATCGTAGCAACTGGTTATTAGGCGCATCAGCTTGAGGAGAATAGTGAACAAAGACCACGGATTATTCGACTACACAAGGTCCAAATGACTCTGAAGTTGAAAACAAATTGCCATTCGCTTCGAAATCAGTCCCCTGCATGAGCCATAGACTATAGCTTGATAATCCTTTCATACTAAGCGCCAATAAACAAGCATAACTGCCGGACTTGGAATTTGGAAGAACCACACTTAATCGTAATCGAGAAACCAATACATCCACTCAGAGTAACAGTTTGGTAAATTAACAGTTTTGAAGTGGTGGCCCATTTTATGATGGTCCATTTGATAGTCATTCTTCGAAAACGATGCTGAAAAATCCGTTGCCATCAATGGCAACCATCACAGAGGCATGATTTTTAGTATTTTAAGGCCTCAAATCGATGCTATGAATATGTTAGACAATTTTTAAAATCAATTTAAGTCATTTTATAAAGCTTGGCTTCTTCCAAAATATAAACAAACAAAATGATATTTCTAATAAGTTAAAAGTTTTATCTAGAGCTTCCAGTAGATAGAGCATCACCTTATCGTTCGTAAATGCTAATCCGTGAATATCACTTAAAATATTTAAGACGATGTTCCAGAGATGTGGGGCTAATAAATAAGAAGTCTAATGAGCATCATTTGGTTACGTTTTTTGTAGTGTGCCATAAGTAAGCGTTTTTAAATACTGTAAATTTGCACTGCCTATTAACAGCTGTTGCATTCTGTAGCTTCACCTAAGGTTTCGAAATGTTTGAAATTTTAACAACAATACAATTTTTAAAGCAGATAACCTTTTATTATTAAAATACACATTTTTCTTTCAATATTATGCAGGTTTAGGATTTAAAGATTTAGAATTCACAGTTTAGCGGCCCACATTAGCCCTTGTTTAAATAATAAGTTCCTTTTTTATTTTGAAGCATCTAAAAGTTAGTATCTTACTACCAGTTAAAGCTAACCAATGCGCTTAGGATTTCTTTTTTTTAAAGTGTTTTTTTATTGAATGAGCCAAATATATATGTACTTATATAACGGTTTGTTGTACCATTTGGAGGAAAAGTGCCAACATATATTACTTAATCTTGGCCTTATACAGGAAAATCACAGGATTATTTGCTGAAGTATATATAGTGGCCTTTATTTATATTGGTGAAAATTTTAATAAAATATAGTATACATTGATCTTTCTTTGTTCTTGATTCGACGAGGAGACGTAAACTGCATGATGTGATCTAAAAGAATAATTACTCATTGCCACGGATTAATGACAATTTTGATACATTGGCTACGCTAGATCTTAATAGCAGATTTCGACAGGTAGCATTTTATGTGAATGGCAAAGAAAAAAATGCATTTACGACAGGAACGGGTTTTTGCCTATGCCTATAGTAATACCTTTCGGTCTATATGTGCAACCCACTTGCTACAGTAAGGCAGTTGATGGATTCAGGCTATAGGGTCATTATGATCTATTAACTTTAATACCAATTTTTTGGTTTTAGACTTTTGTGAGAATATTTCATTTTTTATTTTGTGCTTCTTCAGTTCCACATCTTCATTTGAAGTGCAGCTTAGGTTCTTCAATGTTTCTGTTACCTTTTCTCTTACATCCCATTAGTTTGTTTTCTCAATTAACCACCAGTCAAAATTCAAATGTCATTTGTAACTCACTATAATGATAGTAAGTGTTGGGCTATATTCCAAAATGAAATCTTCTTGCTAAAAGCTCTTCTATACGAGAATTAGTTTTTCGTTTATGTCCTTATTATGCCATAGTTTAGACATTTGCACATCGGATTGCAAATGTGAGATTCTGTGAGCGTAAAAAACGGTTTTATTATATATCTTTGATGTTTTTGCTTTGCTCGGTAGGTGGCAAATATTATATCCAGATCAAGCTAAGAGGGGATCAAATACTTGTGTTCATACTCATAGTCATCACCGCTCGCAGTCCAGTGTAGAACACAAGTTCTATGTAAACCAAGACATCAATAATAGTATAGTGTTATATTTTATTAATGATAAAGCACCTCTTGATTATTCTAGGTATAAAGTCTAAGGATCTTGCAGACAACAAAATTAGAAAAATAAACTGATTGTCATGTAGCCCCGATATCAGAACAACTACTTAAAGGAAAAATTTTGCAGGTAGAATACATCAACCTTAAAGTAAACCACACCACAAAACGTTGTGGATATCCTCTAAGAATATTCCTAATATTAAATTCGATTAATTTTCCCGGTATAAGACAAGCATTGATTGGATGAAACAGTTTCATGAGGCAGTGTCCCAAAACGGAGGATACACCAAACACAACTTAAAAACTACACACCTTAGGAAAAACTAATGAATAATTGTATAACAAACGTTAAAAATGTTTTAAAATTATTTTCAAAAAAGGTAATAGTAAAAATCGTAATTTACCATGCAACTAATTTTAAATTTATATTTAGTTCGAAATTAATTTTTATCTTAATCAATACCAGCACATTTTTTTTCTCTCCTCCAACACTTCGTTCATGTACTCGACAAACATACGATGGTAGGCACCTTTTTTAAAATTTTCAGATCTTGGTACCATCACAAAAGCAGACGATTTCGTAATTTTCTCTTGAGGATCCTTAATCAAATTGCCATTTAGATCGCATACGAAATTACTTCGGTATTCCCATTCGCCATGCAAATTCATTTGCATAATACTGGTAATTGTATTCTTTTTGACTTTTGACTCCTTAAACGGTGCTGTATCCGCACGACCGTTTACGTAAAATAGTAGAGTCATTTTTTTATTTTTACTTTTTTTGCCTTTTTTCCCTTTTCCTCTTTTGCCTTTACCCTTTTTACCTTTTTTCCCCTTTGGCGGTGTTTCGGCTCTAGGCGAAGGTTCTGGTGATTCTTTCTTAGCTTCTGGGTTTTTCGCCATGATTTAAGAAACTATAAACGCCAGATATTTTTTTACTAATAATTTTGCTTTCCTGAAGTTCGTCAAAATATAAACTAAACAAATAAAAGCCAACCGCCCGAGCGGAAAAGACATAAAGCCTACTATTTTGGATTGACCATGGCAGGAAATTGTGATACAGTTAATTCATTTTTCGTGGACTGGAATTTTGCTGCTATAGTTCCAAGTGCTAGATACAAAATTTTGCATAATAGTTTCCCGTACATTTAAAGAATTGCGGGCTATTGTTTTGAGTTAATCCTCTTTAACTCTTCTTGCAGAATGCATTTATCGGATTATATATGGTGGATTTGATGCAGTTTCTTGTATACTGTAACCATACTATTGATGAAATCCTTGAAGAGGAAATAGTACCACTGGCATTTTAAATAGTGAGCAAGAAATCAAGGATGCCTACCTTCATTTATTTTTTCAATTGAGGAAAATAAACTTTCAGTACGATTGAACCTTAATCCACAAAAACTATTGTGTGTTTTTAAAAAGGATAAATTGTCTCGTCGGCCAAAATATTTACCTCTCAAACATCTTTCAAGTTTCCCTAAACTCGTCCCTAAAACATCTTCTGTTCCATTTTGTACAAATGATTTGACGGAAAATCCAAAAAAGATCAGCCTTCAAATAGTGTCGAGGCAAAGCACCGCAGTTTAACAGTTTTTGTGGGTAAACGCCATGAAGGATTATAAAAACTGTTTAAAGAGCTATCGAACGAATTGATTGTGGCTAAACATCGTGTAGAAATAATTTGGCATGAGGAACAACTACGGAAAAAACAGATTATCAAAATAATCCAAAAATATGCGGAACAGGCACAGATATTGAAAAACTTAGAGATAAGGCCGTGTAGATTTTAGGTTTCATGATTTTTAAATGATAGATTTTATATACTGATCCCGAGGTTTAATCGATACTGATAGTTCTAAAATTCATTAAATTGTTTAGCAATCAGGCTCAATCGGTTTTAAAATAATTTAATGATCTTTCGCCGTCCCAATATTAGTTCTCTTTGGTTGCTCGATATGAGCCATTATCTTTACTTTATAAAGTTCCTAATCCATTCTCTATATTACTATATGAGATCGAGTGCGATCGCAAATTACATCACATTACCGACTGTTGGTCTTAAGTTTGGAGAAATTATGTTTTTTTTTAGTAATAAAGTTCCTAATCCAAATTCTTACCATATGATCCGCCGAGTAAGGATCTCATCAGATTATCCGAATTTAAAATACTCGAAGCTATAACATTTTTTTTTAGTTTTTCAATTACTATTTTGATTATTTTTATTTAATCTGTATCACAATATTATAAATTATCTTTAAGTATAAAAAATATACTCTTATCGTAACGATAAGTTTTTTTTTTTTTGTTGTATTACAAAATGAAGATGATTGAGAAATTTGCATCCATTTTGAAATGAGTCTTTAACGTATATAAATTTCCAAATGATTAGTTTTTGTATAACAAAACTATTTAAATTCTAAATGGAATGGCTTTAAATTTTACTTAGTAAACGATAGCCCAATCTAAAATGACCATTAGCAGCGCACTCAAACCAGCCGCAATGGGTATTGTAATGATCCAAGCATATACAATACTTCGGAATAAACTCCAATCTACAGCTTGTAAACCTTCGGTAACAATACCTTTTTTAAGATCAGATCGTTGTTGTAATTTGTTCGAGGTGTGTCCAACTATTACGACCGAACCGACTTTACAATGTGTCGTTGAAATTGGTAGCCCTACTTTACTTGCCAAAAGTACGGTACATGCAGCACCAACTTCAATGGTGAATCCACTGTTAATAAAATCAAAACGTTACTAAATTTGTTAAAATGTATTAAAATTATTTTTGAACACTTACGTCGGTGGTGTGATTTTTGATAAATCGTTTCCAATCGTTTCAATAACACGGCGACCCCATACCCAAAGACCTAATGAAATACCAACTCCACCGAAGAATAGAATATAAATTGGAGTTTCTGCCATTTGACTAACTGAATTATCAACGTATATCAAATAGATAGAAACTAGTGGACCAATAGCATTGCTCACATCATTACCACCATGCGCAAAACTACCAAAAATCGCAGTTAAAACTTGAAGGAATGAAAATATTTTCGAAACATCTTGATCTTCTTCAGCCAATTTAGCAGTTACTTCATTTTGGTCCATTTTTTGTTCCATAAT
This sequence comes from Tipula confusa, assembly GCA_963556175.1. Lineage (NCBI taxonomy): Eukaryota > Metazoa > Arthropoda > Insecta > Diptera > Tipulidae > Tipula > Tipula confusa. Next base: position 194,681,831 of record OY744476.1, on the reverse strand, counting down.
AATCGTAATATTACCATTTGTGTAGTTTGATTCGTCTTTCATGTATTTCTCACTGTTACCGTTCATTATTGGTGGTACTTGTTCCAAATATGCACTACCAACAAAAGCATTATTATCAATTCCATTTGTAATTTCAGGTGTAACTTCGGGTTTAGGATTGAGAATTTTGTTGCGTTGCCACGGTACAACGAACAATTGTACGAGCACAGCGACAATAAGACCAATTGCAATACTGATCACGATCACAAGCCATGTTGCAATATCATCGAGTGCGAGCACTATATAAATAAAAAAATTAACGATAAAATTGTGTAAATGTATAGTAAAACTTAATTGAACTTACATTTGGGCCCATCGTGTACAACACTAAATACGTTTATAAAAACGGTTATACCATAAAAAAATGGTAATGACCATAGTCCATATTTCAATGGATTTTTGGTGGTTAATATAAATTGTCGAATTCCAACATATAGCAATGCGCTTACGACACCACTCAAAAGTGGTGAAATGAACCATGAGCCAACAATTGTTCCCATTGTTTCCCATTTAATACCAGCTGTACCCTTGGCAACTAGACTGAAGCCAAAAATTGAACCGACCACACTATGTGTACCACTGATTGGTAGTTTAAAGAATGTTGCCACAAGTAACCATATAGCACTACTGCTTAAAGCCGCTACACATCCAATCATTAGTTGAGTCGGTTGGTCTTCGTATAGCGTAACATCAAGTATACCTTTTCGCATCGTATCCGACACCTTATAACCTTTAAGTAAATTACAATGATTAGAATAAATATTCAGATATAAATAGATGAGTACAGTTACCAAGTAAAATAGCACCGAGAGTTTCACATATCGTGGCCAATATACAAGCTTGCCGAATTGTAAGTACGCCAGAACCAACACTGGTTCCAAACGAGTTGGCAACATCATTTGCACCTATGCCAAAGGCGAGCACAAACGCAATTATAAACGCGAGAACCAAAAGCACCAATTCCGTTGTCATTTTGAAGATTTTGTCGTTTGTTTTTAAATTATTTGAATATAAAGCTATACGGACACGATCCTTTATATATTGGTGTTATGTTCGACTTCAATATAATATATCGTATATAGAAAATATTAGATCTTTTACTTGTGTAGAGGGTGGGTTTTTATTACAAATAAAATAATTTTAATAATTAAATAGTTTAAATAGTTAATGATTAACGGTTTTTTGTTTAAATACCAGTAATATTACTGTTAACGTTTTAATTTAACCAATTTTTTCAATAAATTTCGGTTATCTAATGAAACAGACATGATTTGTTGGAAATAGACGAACAGTTATTTGGTAGTGGTATTCTTATTTTATTTCTTTAAGGTTCCCGTGTCAAAATCTGAAATTCAAAATCAATTTTTATTTATCAATAAATATGTAAATTAAAATATAATTAACGAAATTTATCTAAGTGAACTGTCAGAATTTTGTAAATTATTTCCGATAGTGATCGTATTATTATATTATAATGATGGTCTTTTCCAATGTCACACAATTAACAGATAGTAATTCAAACATAAGCTTAGAGGGGTACTTGGACATTAGAATGGGCAGGCAAATATTTGTAAAATGATAAGAAATTTGAGTAAATCATTGTACCTATACAAAAAATTATCATCATGTGATTAATTGAAAGCGACGGAGTATAGATAAACCGAATATTCACGTGCGCATCAGCACACTCCCCTTATATACACCAACAACAACCAACCGATACGAATATATACGGTTACATTATCTAATCTTACGCTTGGGCTATATACATTTACAATGTCTGCTCCGAAAGAAAAGCATGATAAATTCACGTGTGATTATCGTGTGAATAAAATGTTTTACCATCTAAATGTGATATCTTTAGGTAATACTTCCTGACTGATCGAATAAGCCAGTTTGATATAATTAAGTAAATCTATGCAATCATTTTAAGGAGCTGAACTCTTCCAACTATTTTGCGGGAAATATTTTACGTTCGATTATATGCCGTTTCAGGTCAAATTAAGTCCATCAATATTGAAATATTAAAGGGATTGCAGTTTTTACTCTGAAGTAAAAACGTAGTTATTTTGTCAAAACAACTTAACTTAAATCACGACCACATCACGTGTATAGTTATCGAGTACTTGGCAAATAATTAATTTAAAACCTCGTACAGTTACTGAAGTTAGCTATCTACTTATTAAAAAAAGAAATTGTCAAACTTTTCCATATATAGGTATCCAATTATAGTTTACAACAAAATGACATACATATACATACATATAGATGGACGAGCCTCCAAATTTTTAAATATTTTAATTCTACTCACTTTTCACAACTATAGATGGCGATATTAATAGCACAATAATAGTCACAAATTTTCAATTAATTACGGTAATCTTAAATTAAAATTAAAATTTGAAAAACCAAAAAAAAAACGATTTTCTTAAAAATCAACTGAACTTGCAACTTGTTCTTTGCAAACTGAATTGAATAGCCAATTTATAAAGTACTTTATAAGTGAATTTGTATTTAACACGTGCTTGAAGCACACTTAACATGTGTGGTAGATAATAATAAAAAAAAACCAACAAAAAATTTTGATTGGCCGTGTTCAAACACAATACAGCAAAAAAAGAGATATATTGCCCTATGGTATTATCAGCAATTATTGTTACAAATTATTTTATTATCGACTGAGCTAAACAATTCTTTCAATCAAAGGTGGGCGAGTTATCGTGATAATGCAAGATTTTTTTTTTGTTTAAAAAATTAGTCACCTTTAGTTTGGATTTTTTTAAGTTAAATTCTTATTTATTAACGTCTAGTATTATGCGTTAAAATAGTTTGAAGGGGGAAAACGATTAAAAACTCAATTGTACTGTCAATATTAGTAATGACAATAGCATTGTATAAACTTGTCTATATAGGAACAGTTATCTTTGACTTAACTTAATATATTGTAGTAGTAAACTTGCGTAAGTCTGTAGTGATTTTCCGAAAGATGTGACAAATATATAAAAATAAATGTAGATGCATCTGAGTTGCAAGCAAGATGCAGTAGAACTAGATTTGTTCAAGATTTTAAATTTATCTTAAATTGTATCAATAATTGTTTGAGCAAACTGTCATTAAATATATATATATATATATATATATATATATATATATATATATATATATATATATATATATATATATATATATATATATAGATATATATATATATATATATATATATATATATATATATATATATATATATATTATATTATATCATCATCATATATAAATTATTATTTTGATAAAGCTTATGCTATAAAAGTTAAAGCTCGTCATGGATATAACTTGTAAAATCCGCTCTACACTGTATTCACCAGCATGATAGATTATCAATCGAGCGTGATAGGTTGAGTTCATTCTGAATGATTGTTGTTTGTTCCTTTTTAGACACTAATTGCAATAAATTAAATAGGAACATTCTATTTTCATAATTGTTTGGTAAACAGTCATATTTATTGTTCAGCCACCATTTTTAATATCAAGTGGTCGATGAGATTATTGATGAATTTCAACACAATGGTAATATGACGTTATGAATAAATAAAGCATAACTAGACTTAATGGAGTTTAAAAGAGAAAGATGATTCATATGTCGGTTACTTCTTTATTTAAAAAACTTCTATAGAAAGTCAATTTGATTTTAATGTCAAAATACGTTTCTAATGACTTTGAAATAAAACCAAAACCGCTTATTAAGTGATCTCTGATCTAGAAAAATTGATAGAGTTTGAAATGTGGCTACAGACCCAAAAGTGCAAAGAAATAAATAGCTGTAACCTTATAAAAGCAGAAATTTTAATGTCTTAATGTCTAAATATGTCTAAATGATTAACGGACAAAGAAGGAACTAAAATATTTAACGACTATTAAATGAAATTTTAATATAAAAGATCCTTATCAGATTTGGAACTGTTATGAAGTATTAGTTGTGCGCAGAATTTGTTCAATTGGGCAGTTGCCTAGTAATTTTTAATTAGAATAGTTCTGGTAAATTTGATGGAGTTTGCAGCTTTATACTTTCAGAGTTTTCATCTCGTTTTGTACATACTTTTGTATAGGATTTCAATACGTCACCTTTTTCAGTGCATCATTTGTACAAAAAATTTTTTTACCCTTCTCTTTTAATTCTTTTTTTTTTTTTTTTGTTTCTGAACTCTGCAATCTGTTCTGGGGCCGAAGCTCTCCCAACTCTTTCGCAGTTAATTTTTAACGTATTACCTCACGCCGTCACCAGCCAAATTGAGGACGCATGAATACAGGTTCGATTTTAAATCTATCTGCACATTGCATTGCCAGCCTGCACATTGCCAGCCTGCACATTGCCAGCCTGCACTGACTTGGACGATGGTTCGGCCCATGGATTCTGCACTCCAACAGGGGGTCATAGTTGTGTTTATCGTCATCACCGATCGAAATCAGGTGATGAAAAATCCCTTTTGCAACCCTCCCCCGTTGGGATTCGAACCCGGTACCTCCCGTCCTAAACACCGCAGCTTTAACCACTGCGCCAATTGCTCGGTCTTTTAATTCTTGATATTACTAAATTGCAAACCTTCAGTTGCAAATATAGCTTGCAATGAATTAATCGTTTTTTTAATGGTGATTGAGTTCATCCTAACGACGTACGGATACTTGGATGGCGCATCTTCATTACAAAAGCCATACGGAATTTCCAAATAGCCACGCGAAATATAAATGGATTTGTTCCCACCGACCGAAATCTGGATCTGATTCAAATAGTAGAGGCGGGCAGTGGCTTTTCCTTAGCATTTAAAAACCAATGAGAGATTACTGCACCTATCCCTTATAGTTTAAAGCATTTTCAGCAATAAAAAATCGTTGCGAAAATGAGCAAACTTTGGTGAATTCGGTATTTTTACGGCGTTACTCGTTTAATGAAGTTAGGTTTTTGCAAGAAACAATTCGAGTCCTTTTAGATTCTTAGGACAGAGCTAATTCTCAACGACAACTGCCAACTACTCTCTTATGTGACAAGTGTTTCATCTTACTGTTTGAATTCGAGCTCCAAAGTATTCAAGTTTTCTTCTATTGAGTCATCTGAAACTATGATATCATCAAGGTACCTTGCCGTATTTGATAATACTACCAAAAATAGATCCATAAGTTTTTTTGAAAATAGCGGGAGCGCTATCTATTCCAAAAGGCATTCATTGAAATTGGGTCATTCCATTTCGTGTGTTTATTAATAAATCCGGGTTCTTCATAACTTTACAGTCACCGCAAAGTCGAACAGACGAATCAGGTTTTGTTACGGCTACAATTAAGCTAGCTCATTGGCTATATTAGATTAACTTCAAGACACTTATCTTCACTAGGCGGTCAATTTCACTTTGAACTGATCCATTTGAGAAAAATGGAATGGAACCATTTTTTTTTTAAACACGGAACGAGATTTTCTGTCTAGATCTTGTTAGAATTTACAATTAACACTACCAGTATACATATACGGAGTAGATCTTTACATTTTCAACGGGCTTTTAACGATTTAAACTTTTCATCTATAAAATTGCTTAGCAGTTCTCCTAGCAAAGACCAATTTATTGTTCCTCTCAGTCGCAAAACGATTTTGTATAGTGAGGGCTACATTTTGTTTCTATCTGACGAAGGCAACAAGAAGAAGACAAGTTGATCGGACAGCGAACACTGCACCTACTAAATCGCAATTCACCTTTGAAAGATCACTGCACCAGCCATTTAGAAGCAGCTTACAAAACGTGACCGAGTCTGCGTACTCGCTGTCAATTTAATTCACAATATTAATTTCACGGCAGCCACCTCTCATTGAGATAAATGATTTTCAGTTGGCCAGTGTTATTCTTAATTTGGTTAGAGCCATTTTTGTTTAGCTGCTTCTGACCTTTCAACTGTTAATACCTCAGTTAAATCCGGTAGGTCAAATTATGGCACTAAATGGAAATGTGGATTGGGTAGGAATAAAACAGTTCTTTCAAGATTTCGAATGACACTCTTGTTTGGTAATACCTATAGTGCAGTCATTCTGGTTTCGACTGTCTTTTTCACGAAAATGAGACATTTCATTCCTTCCAGTCTCTCCAAGCCAAAACATCAGGCAATCTTTGGCATAATCACGACTGCAGAACGGCAACCACCACTAAAGAATCCTCTCACCGCAATATTAAAAAGGCAGTCAAATGAAAATTTAGCTGAATTTAAAGAGGTTAGATCACAAAAAATGGTTAAAAAGGTTTGGTGTCGCAAAGGTTTACTGTGTAAAAAGAGGGTAGTTGGCCTTCACAGTTCGTTAATTTTATGGATTGAGAGTTTTTTGCTTTGCCGCAAAATCCTAGTGATGATGGCGTCATCCATCCTTTCCACATTTTTTAAATGTGTCTCTCAGAGATTCCTTCTTTCACCGTTGCTTTTTACCAGTTTTCATTAATGATCTACTAACAGCAACTCTAAATCCAATATACTCCTAAGCTGATGATAACTCACGTACCCACTTCTTACTGTTTACCTTCTTCTTCATCGCGAAACGATATGAAATGGCTGTGAAATTTCAGTCCTGTGTTTTCTGACAGAAATGATGGTTATTTACCATATATTTTGAGTGGTGAATCCAGTTTGAGAATATGTCTGACACATTTAGGATTCCCTGCGTGACTATATGAAAGAGAATATCTTAGGCCGAACAAATAAACAAAGCAGCAATTGGTGCTGCCAGATGTTTTGAATTTTTACAACGATGAATGTTTTACTTGACTCCATCAGAAACTCTTACAATATACAAAACCTCTATAAGACCCAGTTTGGTGTATAACTATCATATTTGGGCTGATGCACCGAAAACTAATTTGACTGCACTCGGTAGGGTCCAAAACCGAGCATCTTGCCGAATGACGGCGGACGTGAATTTATTGTCAATTCTAGATTCTTTTTCCCATAGGCGTAATGAAGGAGGTAATTTCATGGACATTGTTTCAGCGATGCCGTTGCTTAAGCTCGAGTTATTAAAGGAAGGCATCACAAAGTTGCGACTCAGTAGATTCTGCAGTACGAATTTGTTTAAGGGCATCTACACCCGATGTCGAAATCAATGAGTTCTGGATACCAACAGAAACTAGATTTTATACCAATAGACTCGAAAACTGATAATTGTTTGTATCTCTGTGACTACCGTTTATGCAGCTTTCATTTTCGGCAATATACTCCGGAGAAATGTGAAGAAATTCTGAGGCTACGAATTGTACACGGCATACAGGAAACGAATACTAAAACTGTTCCAGTAAGCAGACAATTTGAGATTACCAGCTGCCTGATTAAAATCTAGATTAAAGTTCAAAGATGAACGTGATATCTGAAACTATAGCTCTAAAATACTCTGACATTACTAAAGCCTTTCCACTGGTCGAGGAACCCAGTTGAAATCCAAGGAGGAATACACAATTACTGTTTATATTTGGTGATGTTGATGAATAAATAACCACTGTGGTATAGTACAGCAGGATCGACTACTTCAACCATCGAACACAAAGTAAAGTAAGGCTGGAACAACAAAATACTGAGATTGTATCATACGATATTGATTAAGTACGTTTCTAACTACGATTTAAAATTACGATTTTCAACTTACAATTTAATGTAATCAAAGCCATCTGAACACTTAACTTTAAATGACTGTTATCAGACAAATACTTAAGTTAACAGTATTTGATAAGAATTGATGCATATGCATTGTAGCACAATATGTGTTGCATATAGCTTAGACATGTAGTACTAAAATTATATTTGTAGACATTTACATCGAAGATTGAAATATCTGCTTTCTTACACGAGCGCCATCGTTCGAAAAACTAAATGAACTTAAAATAAATTAATACTGACCTAGTTCGGACCCCTCAAATTACAAATAAAACACAAATTTGACGTTTTTAAAAATTTAAATTTATATTTTGAAATTAAAATTAAACGGATACAATACAAAAAAAAATCAAATATATTCCAATCTATACTTAATTTAGTCATTCTAAATGAGACAGATCGTCCAATTCGGGCGGACCTGATTGATTACTATTTTGCGACGTGTACACAGATGGTTTCGATACGACCGACACTTGATTTGATGTCGATTGATATTTGACGACCGAGGTACCTTGAAGGCCAACGGGTGTGGACGGACGCTGCGTAACTATTACGTATTTTCCCGTATTATTACCGCCAACGTTGAAATTTTGAGAAGATTGACGCTGCATTAAATTATTACCGGTGCCCAGATTTACTGTGTTACTCGTATTGGTTGGGGTGACAATACGATTTTGTTGAATTTGAATTTGTTGCTGTTGTTGCTGGATGGGTTGAGTCACTATCTGAGGTTGGGTTAATTGGGTTTGTTGCATCGTAATTTGCGGTGTTTGAGGACGTGATACGATATTTGGTGTTGGTAGCGTAGTTACACCCGAGGTCACTGGTGGAGTTTGGGCCGATGGAGTTGATGGTGAGGCGCGTGCTTTCACCACCGCTTGATATATTGTTGGGCCTAAGAAGCCATAGTCTTTCCTAAAAAGGGAAATTATTGGTTTTTACCACAATTTAACATGAACCGAAATGGTTTACTTACTTGTAATCCTCTACAAAATCGGGTGGATTTCTAAGTGTCTTAATGATAGGAGCACAACATTTCTGTAGGATCGATCGTATATGACCAGCGGCAATTTTATCAGTATTACTCATGCTATTGCCTTGTAAATGCACTTCGATTCGGTCTGAAATCAATTTTAGTCGTGGAACGATAAACACTTTAACAACTTCAACGCCTAATTCAGACAGCCCCATTATAGCACCGTACAACGATGATAGGTGTGTTTTATCGTTTTGAAGGGCCGAACTAAACAGTCTGGTGACTCGAGTTTGCAAATTATTTGTGGATGTATTAAAATTTTTGCAAATTTGTGCCATTAGGCGAGCGGCAAAATCTCGTAGTGCCCAGTGATTATCTAATTCGGGTCGCATACATAGTTGACGGGACACAATGCACGTTGAAACGGATGGAATAAGTTCATGCAACTAAATCCAAAAACTGAAATTAATATGCGGCTATTTTTTTCCAAAGATGTACTTACATATTTTTCCAGGAATAGTGCAGAATTATCTAGAAGTGCTCGTACCATTCGCATAAGGTAGATAAGCAACGCCAAATTATTTTGGACAACGTTAACTTTAACTCCTTCCGCTATAAATGTGCACATACGAGGTAGCATTTCGTGCAATCCAGGATCACAGGCAAGCGATTGAAGAGCCTCCGCCCGTCTCGCTTCATCCGAACCAACACATGCCTCTGTAATTTCTTTGTAGTACAATTGCTGTTCTACAGACAGCTCGTGTGTGGCCAACTGCTTCACGTGAACTGTCTCAACGTTTTTAAGTTTATGCGTTTTTCCGGTTGTTGGCTTACCAGCCGTATCCTTAGTATTGGTTTTATCCAGTTTTATGATTGGATTTACAGAGTCCTCTTGTTGCAGCTCTTTCGATAGTGGTGGTGGATTTTCTGGAATTGTCGGCTGAACACCATCAACACACAACCAATGCGCCCTTATCGACACGTCAAGTGGAATTTTTGGTGGAACACTTTGTATTATATCGGCCAAATCTAATTCTTTTTCATCGATAAAGTGAAGCTCTCGACCTCCGCCACTCGCAAACCGAAAAGGAACATAATCATTTGAAATAAATCCATATTGGGGTTCTATATTTCTTGCTTTCAATGAATGATCTATATCACCAATAGTTAATTTCGTTCGTTTCGCGTGATGCATGAATTTCGCGGCATCCTGAACGATTCGCTTTAATTTTGCGGACACATCATCGGCCAATTCTTTAGCCGCTTCGTCGGGCAATGAACCAACGCCAATACTTTCCGCAATTACTTTCATCGATTCGACAGATAATGTTGTTCCGTATAACATTTCTGGATCGCCCATAATTTCTAATTAAATTCACGTAATTAATTATTCGAGCGCTCGCACTTCACAAATGCACTCAATTTTTTGACAGTAGCGCGATGTTTATAAATAAAAGCACCATTTTGTATACGAAGTGGAATAGTTAACTTTGACACATCAAAAATATAGTCAATTTCAGTGTTGAAAACTATTGAATTTAGTACAACTAGTACTAAATATTTATTGTACGAGACTCGACAGATTATTCTCCTTTTTTTAAGTACAGAACGTGATAGAAAATGTAGTAGCGAAATGGATGCCGATACTATTCTATCACAATGCTTTATACAATAGTGACCACATTTCGTTTTTAAACGTACATGATCTGAATATGCGATATAATTTTTAACTTTGAAATGGTAGCACACATTTAAAAGCAAGGTTCATCCTATAGCCCAGACCGAACTAGCGGAAAGCGGCGTCGAGTTCTGAACTGGCAAGACATGTAATTCGATAGCGTGTTTTTAAATAGGCCTGTTGGAATATGGAACTGGCTTAAGTGAAATACATTAAGTGAAATTTGATTTTTTTCGGCCAACATCAAAACTATGGCTATGCACTTTTGCTCTGTAATCCTAGCCATTTGTGGCCATTTATGTTTGGATGATAGAGAACGACATGATTCATCAATTTATTTGAAAAATTTAGACGAGACACCTATTTATATATATATATATATATATATATATATATATATATATATATATATATATATATATATATATATATATATATATATATATATATATATATATATAACATTTAGGATAATATTGCATCCTTAATGTGAATGTTCTAGCGCTTCAAATACACAGCACTACTAAATAGGAAAGGAAGGATAAAGAGTGAAGAATGTAAGAAAGGTATAAAGTTGTTAGTTTTCTAATTTTTTACTTTTGACATTAAGTTTGAATCTATGTAAATTGAATACCAATGGGAATGTCTCATCATTCAGTTTATCCCACATTCACACACTCCGAACAGAAAACGAGTTTTGAAATTTACTGGTCCTGGCGATTTTGATTTCCAATTTGTATCTGTGCACAGGCCGTTTTAAATTACGCAAAGCCTTGACGAACTAGGCATTAATCTATAAAGTGCTGATGACCAATGACCCTAAAAGTATTTGTAGAATACGTATAAAACTCCCATACTACGCATATGGGAAAGAGAAGAATGTTTTGGGCCCGATCGAGTATAGTCAAATGAGTTTTCGATGCACCTCCTCAAATATGCGAATTATACTTTGAGATTTATAGGACTTGTATATTGTAAGTGTTTCCGATGGAGTAAAGTAAAGCCTACATCGTCATAAAAATCCAAGACATCTAGCTGCACTAATTGCTACTTTGTTTATTTGTTCAGCCCAAGATATTCTCTTTGATATATTCAAGCCGAGAATCTGGAATAAGCTGGATTCACCAGTCAGAATATATAATGAAAATCCATAATTTCAGGTTAGAATCAAGATCTTTCAGACCAAATTTTTACAATTGGTGATCGTTTTAGGTGATTTTACACACAATTGGTCACGGCGTATGGTCAGCGGTGGAGATCGAACTTACTACCGCGGTATGTTTAAGCCAGCACCTTAACCATCACTATGTGACCGGTATAGCCATAATTTCGGCCAGAAAAACACAGGATTAAGATTTGTTGGAATTGAATGAACTAATCTCTGAGGGACTCCAGCGTTTAGAAAAATATGAAACTAAAGTCGCACTAACCACCACTACTTGGATTTTGTGGCCAAGAAGAATATTCTCAATCCGAAAAATTAAAGAACCCACTACCCTCAATTTGCACAGCAAACCCTTGTGTCACACGTGATTAAATGCCTTCGAAATATCGAGCTCAATGATTTTTGATTTATCAGATTGATGAATGCACCTTTTTCATTGTTCAGTGACAACATTAAATAAGCTACCTGCTGAGCGCCATCAACGAAAATCATCACCGCGATGATAGCGATTGGACTATAATTCGAAGCATTCGATTTGCTTCCCTTGTTTGTACAGGATGTCCGTTAGCAGTTTTTCAGATGGAGGGAAAATTCCAAAAGACATAGATCAGTATGTAGAACAAACATGATAATAGCTTTGACAGGGATTTGCAAGAAAATTTGAGAATGATTGGGGGAATACCATCCGACTGTCGATCGACTGTCGTTGATGTTAATGATGGCAAGGACTTAATCGATTTTTAAAGAAAACTTTTTCTTGGCATGACCAGAATAGAACCTAACAGAGATATTGTATTTCTCCGCATGAGATGTTAAAAACAAATTCTCGTAGGCTGATCTACGAGCTGTATTGGTTGGTCTAAAACTGCAAACAATTCTGTCGCCTCATTAGACGATGTAACGGACTTAGAATATGGAAACCATTTGTTATTGTGAACATTGAAATCACCTGCCACAGCAATTTCAGCATTTGCTGATTTTTTATGGATTGCTTAATTTGGCAGAGTATCAAATCAATAATGAGCAGCACTGTTTGGAATATTTGGACATCGAAAAAGACCACAAAGGATGATGGTGTGTTTCGAGACATGAATTTCAAACCATATAAAACTGAAACCATTATTGAAATTTGGGCCTACAACCTCGGAATGGAAAAAGGTGTATTGTTGTAGATCTAGATGGCCAGCCCATTTATTTCCGCAACCTCTTGATATCCTGGAATAAGGCACCTTTCGGATACCTGGACGATCCTTTGTCATCTTATGCATGGAATGATTCTTTATCGGTTGCACATTTTCTTCCTGTTTTTTTGTGATTTTGTGTAGACCAGTCAAGGATCCTGTTCTTTTTTAATTCAATGTAAACTCTTCTGTTTTCCAGAAAACAGCTTTCTTCAAAATACAACAACTGAAGGATTGTAAACATAATTTCAAAGTTCAGAGTGATACCGTTTTAATTGCTCCTTTACATGTTAACATTGATGCGATATTCGATATTTGGGAGCGATATGTTTTGATAGTAAAAACTGCCATGCAATAGCTCTCGTTTGCACGGTTTTCAAATTACTATCCGAAATTTTAAAATACCAGCAAGAAGGATTTCATTTGAAACGCAATGGCCTTAGTAGTACAACACATTTGAAGGAGGGACATATTTTATATTTAAAACTCCTCTGATCCAAAAGAAGTGATATTAAAATAACACCCCCTTGGATCCGAGATATTTGTCTTATCGGTGTTAGCCGCGCTTGATACATATACCTTATGTGAATGTCTATTACTAAAGTTGTAACTGAAAATAAATTGTAATAAGATAGAACGATTGATGGCCGATTAAGCCGGATTCTTAATACGGCATGAGCCAGTGATGGCCTGTAAAATCCGTTTATTATTTTAGGTAATTTAACACATGACGCACGTTTAGTTATTCGATAAATGAAGATGATTACTTGCTAATCGAAATCGATATTTCAATTATTATTTATCACATAACCTTTTACAATGGTTATCTGGTGATTTAAGAAGAAAAATGCATTGAAACATGAGATTTGTTTTTTGCTTGTCGCGTAACACGTGCATTAGCTATTGTCCAAAACAATCTTTGATGAGAGAATCTGGTCGCTATTTTTCTGTCATCCTTGTATCGTATCATTATTGCACTTATATAAATTATTGTCAAGGTTAATGTTAAAATATGACTGTATATAAAATTGATAAAGACGTAAATTTTGATTAGATATTTTTATTATCATAATAATTATTATTATTGGAAAATTTTATAAAATTTAAAATGGGAAAAATGTATCTCAGATTAATATCACGAGACTATCACGTTTTTAGTACTCAAAAATCGAATCATCTTTGAAACACATGTGGGCTGTCAAAATACTAGTATTAGTGCCAATGGCGGCAGCAAACCGAATGAACGAAGGGGAAACTACTATCATCATATCCCAATACAGGTCAAACTTTGTGTGTGCAAAAATCGTTTAGTGCGCCAGTCGTCAAAGCGATTCGCTGTTTTAAGTTATTTTCTGTTCCGTCGTCGTGTGTAAATTTCTATTATTTTTTATTTTTGTGTTAATTTGTTTTGTTAGTGAAAACTCAGTAAAATAGTTAATCAATCGCAATTTTATTCATATTAACTTTATCCATAAAACTATAATAAAAAGCAAAATAACATTTTTTTTTGTATATCAATTGTGCAAGTAAGTTTTATTTCTCTTTCTAACTAACGTAATAAACACCCTGGCGAGACACCACAAACGATATTTCGAATGTGTGCTTTGCTCCCAGCCACACTGTATAAAAAAACCCACGTGTGAACAATTTCTTTGTTGATCTTTTTTCAATATTCGTACATAATTTGTTTCCAGCAAATTTGTCAAATTCCATTTTATGTGCAATATATTTATTTACGGTATTTAGATGGAAGTAAGTGCTCACAATTTTCATCATTTGATTTTCAGATTGGAAATGTCTGTGTATCGATATAGTAGCACACCGAAGACTGCATTGTCGACAATATCGATTTAGCATAGAATTTTTTTTTTAAATAGAAAATTGTTGATTTGTGTGTAATTTATTATGTTATCTATATATATATAGGTACGTATGTACTAAAGTGTTTATGTATGATCGGTGTTTCGTTTCGATTCGATTTATTAAAATGTTTGACATAATTATTATATTCTGAATGTATATTTATTTACGCCATTTGCCAATTATATTAAATATATCGTGTTTAATTCAAGTGAATTTTTTTTATGTAAGTAATTTAATCCAAAATACTTTTTGTGATTTTATTTCGTTTGCGTGTGTGCATATTTGTCAATAAACATATGCTAAAGATGGTCGTGTGTGTTTATATATATACATATATCGAAGGAATTAATCCGTAATTCCGGAATGTTTCGGCACATTAGAACCTTGGTGATTTATTTATTTTAATATTAACATGTCCTTCTTATTTTGAAGGACCTTATTCATCGTTGGTATCTATAATTGTTTGCATAATGTTGTGTAAAACAAGGAAAGCGATTTCATGTTTATAGATGTCAGTGTGTTGTACTATTAAATATATGTACACGTTTTGCTAAAAAAATATATACCTCTGATTATACAGTAAACTAATAAAGTGTTATGTAGAGGTAGTTTTTTGCAATTAAATTGTTCTGCGTCTTGGCAAATTAATTATCGTGATTTTATTGAAAAAAAAAATGTTGGCTGAATATCAAATTTTGGAATTTTGAGCTTATAATTTGTGTAGACGTAGTCTGGCAGGTTTTGTAATTGTCTCGCCCTATTGATTTCCGAATGCCCAGTGTTAGTACATGATTATTATTTAAACGCCAAAATGTTGGCTATTAATATTATATAGTGTTCTATAAAGTATACATAATCATAATGTAATATTTGAAGAGGTATCTTAAACCTTCACCTTGTCACTATATACCCGGGTAAACATCGTAATTTTGACATTTGAATTTCTCCGCGGCTTTTTAACCAATTACAAATCATACTCGACTGTGACTCAATTTGATTGAAATTTATGAATATTCTTAATTCAGGAACTTTTTTTTTAAATTATACCTAGGTATATAATTCATGGTTCCAAATTTCAATTATTTTGTATTAAAATTCTCATACGTTTTATTAAATGGTAGCTTAATATAATGGTTACCTGTATTACTGTAACAAGCCATAATATAAATACATTTAGTACTACCATCATAAGAAAAAAACAGTTTGCCCATTGATGTTCTAGGTGTCGAGTCGATAGAATATCGTCGACAGTTAGAATACATATATGACATTTAGGCGACTATACATTTAAAAAATATTTTGATTATTTTAAAACGATACCAGGAGTGACTTCTAGTATGGGTGTGGGCTAACATACCATGGGAGTACTTAGTGTATTTGTATTATGAACAAGCACAGGATAACTATTTAACTGCTAACTGAAGTCGTAAGTATGTTTGAATTCTGAAATGTTTAGAGACAAAAGGAGATTCTTGTACCTTTGTGGGTGTCTGCCAGATGCATCCATATCCATTAAATCATCCAGAACTGAATGATTGTGCCTTTTAAAATTCCTCAATTAAGTGTTTCCCTATTTTTTTAAGAAATTCCATACGACGACCTATTTTAATATTGTGGTTGACAGATGTATTGTTTTTGGTGAAAATAATTTATGCAGCGTATGATCTTTCTCTTTGTAGTATATTATTTTGTACTTTGCGTCTACTGCACCTTTCGTTGAGTAATATAAAATTGTAATACAAAATTATATCTGGTTTATATTGTAAACCGGAAACGCCATCATCCTTATGCTGTGTAGATAACACCACATACATATTGTTTTTCTGAACGTATGAGCATAAAACAATTTTTATATCAAAACGCAAATTTTGACGATAGAACCTTCCTGCTTTTAAACTCATGAGGGATGCAACTTTGCAAGCTTTATTTTTTTTCATAGTACAGTACCGACTATATATGTATATAAAAATTCCATCCAATTAAATCTTTGGCTAGAGAAAAAGTTGAAATGAATTGTCCATTACGTTTCTACCGGCTTTTTTTGTATGAGGCAACTAAATTGTTGACTCCTTGATTTTTATATGTTCTATTTAGATTTTTTGTGGTATATGTCTACGTGAGGATTGCGATGAGTTTGACTTTTATTAGAAGGTTTGGATTTTGCAGTTGGTGTTCTAATTACATACATAAAGGGTCACTGGCAAACAATTTGAAGCCATAGTGACAAAATTTCGCACAAACTTCACGTTATTGACCAAAAAAAACACGATTTAGTGCGATTTATGGGCCGTTACTGTCAATGGCGCTCACAAGCGTCCAATGATTTCGGACTTTTTTTTGTCAAAATTGCCTTAACTGAATCTGGTCGATATGTGGTTTCAGCAAGAGAATATTTTTT
Source organism: Tipula confusa (assembly GCA_963556175.1). Classification (NCBI taxonomy): domain Eukaryota; kingdom Metazoa; phylum Arthropoda; class Insecta; order Diptera; family Tipulidae; genus Tipula; species Tipula confusa. Next base: position 194,664,863 of record OY744476.1, on the reverse strand, counting down.
ATGGGGCTACGTGAAGTCTATGCCAATAAACCAACAACAATTGCAGAATTAAAATAAAAAAACATTAAACGTATCATTAGTGAGATACTAGCCAAGGTACTCGAAAAAGTGGTGAACAATTGCATGAATCTCGCATGAATCACTTAAAACGTAGCCGTGGCCAACATAAAATAATCTTTAAAAAGTAATTGGTAAACTTGATTTATCGATTCAATTAAAAATTCCATACATTTTTGCATTTTTACTATGTTTTCATAAACCAAACGCCCAAAAAAATCATTCATTGTATTTATTACTTTTCTGGATATATCAGCCAGTTGCAATTTAAAAGACTGAATCTAAATTAGGTTGAAATTGATTCCAAGTTATTTAATATTTCGGTTCATTTCTGATAGCTTATCATTGTAACAAAATGATCTGGTTTTTTATACTTACAAACAATGACCAATGCTGTTTGGAATAGTTAGACCTTATGTCTTGTACGTTCTTTGAATGAACAAGAAATAATGATGTATATATCTGGAAGCACACCTCTTGTGGTTGCTTTATTTTGCAAATCATCTAAAACTAGTTTATAAGTCCATTATTTCGTTCTCAATTGATTTTGATTTTGCAAAATTCAATTAAGATGGGCTTCAGTATCCTCATAATTGTAATCAAAATACTATCGAGTCATTTCACCCGCAGACATAGAAATGCATTCTGCATATTTTAAAGAAAATTATGGATTGCATAATTTTGGTCTCGAAAAAAATGTGCTTTGAAAATTTGAATTCTTTGTGTTTCGCGAACGGTATGATCAATAAGCGACAATGAATCAGCAAATCTCTTCAAGAGGTAGTACGCCATAGTGTTTTTGAATGCCACCGCTACCGCAATGAACATTTAAAAAAAAATTCATTAAGGTTTTTCTTTTGCATTCGGTGCAATTCTCAATCATTGATATTCTTCGCTTAGAGGTAATATACAACTGCGCAAACTTTCGTTGAACATCATGTTATGTTAGTATAAATTGCTTCTGTCGGTATGCTTTTACTTTTAGCTTATTCAATAAAACTGTGTCATTATTCCATATTGATACACGTGAGTGACTTCTACAGGTGAACAACAGTATCATGTGCTTGTGATCAAATTTCTTTAATAGTTCAAAATAATTTTACAATTCTCAAACTAAATAATCTTTGAAACCATACGCAATTTTGGAGAATACTCATTCTAGTGCAATCATCTGCATATCAATAGGCATTCAGCCTATTTCAAACTTAGTTTTTTTGAATTAAGGAGGGCATTTATAGAGATTACTTTTTTTAAAGCTAAATAAACATGTTTTGAACTAGTTAATTGATTAGCTCCCATTTTTTTATAATAAAATTAAATAATTTTTAAAAAATTATTTCGAATAGTAACATTTTCTCACATGACATCACTTCATTTTTTCCAAGATCTCTTTTTGTTTAAGTTTTAATCTAGTTTTATCCGTTCCAGCAACGACGTTATTTCGGCCCATGTATTCTACACTCCTAACAGAGCGTCATAGTTAATCATAATCACCGAAAAATTCCGATACAAACACTTATAACATTAAATTTTAAGTTAATTCAACTGCTAATTCGCATACAGTTTCGTTCGTGTTTAAGGTCATTTTTTCTCATAATATTACAACCTTACGAACTTAAAATAAATATAAAACTACAAAACTATAAATAACTACTTACTAATACCTATGTAGAATAGTTACACAATATCTAAAATGAAATCATCCAATTATTTTATGATACAAAGCGTTATTCATTTACATATTATTGGAAAATCAATAATAATCCATAGTTATTCCTTTTTATTAGATCAATATTATGTAGGTACATAGTATCTATATATACATAGTTTTATGATTTAGCGTAGCTAATACAAATTGTATTATTCAAATTTTGACTAGTACGTGCAATTTAAATTCGAAAGTATTCGAACAATATGATAATAATTAATAATTCGATGTTTGTTTATTTCTCTGCTATCTATTCTGGAACCGACACACTCCGTACGTTCTAAAGTAGTGTCCATCATCACCGATCGAAACCAAGTTTATTTGAATCTAATACCTTTAGATCCAAACCCCACAGTTGTTTAACTACTGCGCCAAGCTCGGTAAATTATAGGTCTATAAAGCAAGTTTCATTTTCCATCTAAAGTTCTTTGCACAGCATACAAATTACTGCCGGATGAAATTGTAGGTGACTACCAAAGAGGATTTCGTCCGAACCGATCAGTTACTAATCAAGTTTTTTAGCTAAGATTAATTCTTTCTAAATATTTTACGAAACATTCGTGAAATACATCAGGTGTTATAGGGTTTCAAGTAAGCTTATGACTCAATCCATCGGGATAGGTTATGGTTTGCTTTGTCTGGGAATTCCTGAAACATTTGTTTATGTAAAATTACAGTAATGCAGTCATAATGTTTTGTCAAAGTTGAGAACAAGCTATCAGGAACTTTGCAGTTAGCTCTGGTGTACGGCAAAGAGATGCTCTGTCGTTGATACAAGGTTCTGTCGTATATAGATGCTAGTGGTGACCACACATTTGAAGGACCTATAAACTAAATATTATACAAATGCCGACAAACTAAAGTTGTTCAAGATGTTAATCGGTCATGTATGAGTATGAGGAGGGGTGGATCCTGACGGATGAGTATGAGATTTCGTTAACGACATTCCATATATCATACGAATGCCATATTCCTCGAGGTCATATATCATTCGCAGACGAGTCATGCGACTGATATATGGTCCCAAACGCGACGGTTACGACACTTACCGAGTTCTATTCAACCACGAGATGAGGAATTTAATCAAAATTTATGATGTCTTTCATGAAATACAAGAACAGCGAGTACGCTGTCTCGGTCACTTCTGATACGGTGTTTAAGAGCGGTTATTATTTCCGTAGTAATATGAGAGTTTTTTTTCTTAAGATTTTTAAATAAAAACTTTAAAACACCTTTACTATTTAGTAAATGCGCAACTAAATGGCTTATACTGCTTCAACATACAATTTAAATAGTTTAAGTACATTTACCAACTAAACGTTGATTCTCAAACCGTTTGCAATAAATAATTGTTGTAGACTTAAACCATCTAGCGGCTTTTGTAAGCTATACTATTAAATAAAAGTAAGCGACCAATTATGAATCATAGCGAACACATCACGTTCGACAATCTGAACGATAATTTAATTCTTTATTCTGCACATTATTGTATTATTCTTCACAGGATATACGTTTTTGCCATTTTCTCAATTTACTATGTCTTGTGTTATATTCGTGCTAACTTTATATTAGCATTAGTCCCGACAATTGCAGTGGTATATATTATACTAACAACAGCTAAATTAATAGAGTGATTAAAACACGGCTGCTGATTTACTGATGCAGGCAGCATGATATCTATTTTATCATTATCGCAACTCCAGCAATTGGTTAACCCCCAATTATATCCATTAAATCATGTTTCGGCTGTGCAATCTAACTTGCTAAATTTGTTAAGTGAATTGGTTCCTTCATAGTGTGGTATTTTGCGCAGCTGCAAACAGCTTCTAAAAATGAAACTAACATTATTTGTGTGTTTTTAACTTTTTATTTATTAAATGCCTTTACACGATTGTTACAATTCAGTAACTTGTAATGATGCTTCTCGTTGATAATTTTTATCTTTTATTCGAATTTTATCTCAACTTTTAGATTTGATGTAATCGCCTTGGCAAACTTTTATGCAAATAATGTGAAATGGAATGAAATTTTGTAACAGAATATCTTTTAAGTTCGTGTCCTTTTGATTGGGACATCAATCAACTAGGTCAGACCACTATTACATGTTTTATTATATTATTCTTGCGATTTGGCAAATTTGTAAAATGCATGATATCATTTTTAACTCTAGTTAAAATATTCTGAAATGTTTAATATCTATCACGACACAGTTTGCGGCATAATATTATATACTATGAAGATAAAGGCCATAAATATGGAATTTACCGAGTTTATAACGACGAAGATGTGTCTCGTTATTTTAATCATGTTCAATTATTGAGATTTGAAATAGGGTGTGCAGTCAGTTTCGATCTGTCAGTTTCTGATGAAGAGTTTGTAATAAGTTACTGTTAACAATTAATTGTCACCTTATCAGGCCATGGCGACTATAAATGGTAACTATACACAAATGGTTTATCGATGTATCATTGTATTGTGTCTTTGAAATATCAGATTAATTTTGTAGCGGAAAGATATGATCGCTCCATTCCAGTATTACATGCATTTTCCAGGCCAAATTGTATGATTTATATTATTTTGTATACGTTTTGTTACAATCGAAATAAAAATGGTTCTTCATTACAAAATCAAGCATATTTTACATAACCAAATTAAGCATAAAGTTAAACTTACTAAAAATAACTAAGGGTAATATTTTAAGCTAGCGAGAGAATCGGACGATAGTGTAGCGACAAAAAATTATACATAAACTCCAATGCCAATTACAGTTTTGTCGAAACATGTTTGGATATAAAGGTAGCTTGATTTCAATGGTCGCAAGCCAACTAATTGATACTCAATTGCTTATCTGTGTAACATTTAATATGTAATCAAATAAAAGCAATAAACGATTGTAGGTACATAATTGGCAAAATTTATTATGGTAAATATTTGTATAATTTATGGTACATATTTGTATTTGTGTGGTGTTATCTATTAAAATTTGACTTGGCTTACCACTCCGCCCTCGAATTACTTGTTTGATAAGTTGTTGATAAATGAACTTAGTTCATAATCCCAAAAATAGATTGCGCTTATTGCTCTATACTGTTTTACTCTTCAATTTTAAATATTATTAATTTTAGCTATTATTATTATAAGATCAGTTCTATTCATTTAATTTGTTTATTATACAAATTATAAACTACTGTATATCATTATTCTACATTTAAATCGTATAAGTTGACATTAAGCAGTGTGAGATGATTTGGAAATCATTCAAGTTGAATAGAAAAAAATAAGCAAATTACAAGTAAACATTTTTTCGGTTTTTCCCCATTCGAATCTGTGTCTTGTCTTGCGTATTTGTGTGTGATTCATAAAAATTTAATATGCGTTTATAATGCGGGGCTTAGCAATACGTTTGTGATATTACCTGCAAAAAACTTGATTTCGAAATTATGCCAATAATCGCATACGATTAATGAATTTATGTGCATATATTCTTCTTTGAATCGCGCTGTTATGTACAACTTTTTGAGAATTTAATTATAACTTTTAGTATTCAATATCACGATTAGTATGGCGCTCTATTTATTTATTTTATTTTTCGGATAATCTTAAAAACCTAAATTGATTATATTATAATACATAATTTGATTTTTACATCTTTAAAATTACATCCATTCAAATCCATAAATAATCTTTTTGGAGTAATAATTGTCTATCCCTGTTTAAGTAGATAAATGCCTTGTTGAAAAATTTTCGTGCTACAAAAAAACACGGATCAATGTATATATAAGTTTTATTGGTTTATCATATTGTATGTATATACAGGAAAAATCGAATGAAAAAGAAAGTTTAAGGAGAGAAAGTTTCTTTAATTTTTTCTTATTTTTATTTTGATTCTACTTATTTTTCCTAATTGAGGGTGGAAATTTCAGGAAAAAATCTATACAGCTCAAAATAAAAATATACGTATTACATATATAAAACGAAAGAAAATTGGTTTTCTTTGACATTGAGGATGACAACAGCCGCGTTTTTTTATTCGCTCTCGATAGATGCTATGCTATACTATTTATTGGTAATTTCAATTTATTTAACATCAAACTATAATGTTTAATTCAATAGCTCAGTAAAAACTCAGTAAAAAATGTTCGGCTCTACATATTTATATGGAGCCGCTATCGGGAGCGAGTTTTATATGACGGCTCTTGATAGCAGCTCCGGATAGCGAATGAAAAAACGCGACTAATAACAACTTATTGTGGAAGTAGTTGTAATATAGTGAATAACAGCGGAGTCGGCATTGTTTTTGGTATGTAAAAACATAAAAAATATTTTGTTCTAATTATATTATTACACCATGGGTCTGATGTATTACTATATACTACTAAGATATATTAAAGTTGACTTTTAATCATTACAATTTAACCTGACTAATATGACAATAATTTGCTATTTCCAAAATGTATATACGCATACCTAAATTAACTCCCATCATAATATAAACATACGATAACAGATTTTTATGTTTGGTTAGCAAATCTTTTCGATATGAATTTTTTTATCTTTGTAAATTGTTTATTGCTACTGTTGCAATATTTTGTTTAGATAAATATTAGATTGATAGAATGACTAGATGTAAGAATCTAGGTATATAATTAAAATTTATTTACCTGATGTTAAGTATAATTTCCAATTATGTTTTATAACATAAATATGAGCCTTCATAATATTAGCCTATGGCTGCTGTAGTCGACGTGCTCTCGTTTGTCTCGTTATAATTTATAAATATTTTTTTATATTTATTTTTATTTGCATCCGTTTGTCTCGTAATATATTTACATGTATATATTTAACGGATATAATATCATTTTGATACCAGTCACCTAGGCCGTATAGTGATGGTTAAGGTGTTGGATTAAACAAACTGCGGTCGTGAGTTCGATCCCAGCCGCTCATCAATTGATCGCCAATTGTAAAAAATATGGTCTGAAAGATTTTGTAAAAGATCTCAGCAAAGGGTCAACTTTGGCCTATAATGCTGTTGTTTTTTTTTGTATGATAGCATTAAACTGTCACCGTAGTTTCCTTTGCTTAGGAAAGGACAACAAAAAAACTTTGAACGTTGAATTGTGAAGATCAAATAAACAAAGATGAGATAATCCACTGCTAAAATATTGTTAGCAGTAGCATTATGAAAACCACTAAGCGTCTTGTTATTGTGACCGGTCTATGGGAGAATTAAACATTTTGATTCTCAGTGTCGCCCATGAGACACTAGGTATCGTACAAATTTAACCTAAAATTACTTAGGCCTTTAGAGAAGAATGTAAACGAAAAAATTTGAATGGTATAAGGCTGAAAAGAAAATAACTGATATATGGAATTATTTTAAAAATTTGTGCGATTTAAGTAAAATTCTAGATCTGCAGCAACAATGTGTTATGGTGTACGACCAAAAGATAATCTTACCTTCACTTTAACCTGGTATATATAGATAATATCTGTATATGTTTGGAGTTCACATTTGAAAAAGTGACGGGCTTCGATACCTCCGTCAAATTCTGCGAGCTAAAGTCCCCGCTAAAGTTCACAGATGAATATTAATACTATGTAAAGTTATATTCATATTTCCAAACAAGGCAAACTTCAACAAGTGTATTTTTATAATATTGATATACTAATATAATATTGATATATTAATATTGATTAATATTGATATATTGATATTATATATATACTATATTGATTTTGGTAATAATGTACATGTTGTAATGTGCTTCTGGTGAAAAAAAATGTTTTAGTTAAACATTATTGCTGTTTCTTAACTTTATTTGATTGTACATATCGATTCTATGTAGCTCATGTTACTATAAACACTTCAGTCGTTGAAAATTATTTTTAAATCATTTTTATTTTTCTAAAACCCATCAAATTTTAAACAATTTTCAATACTTGACCACATAAACCCTGGGACTATTCCAAAATGACGGTTATCTATAGTAAAAGCAAAATAAAAATTGCCACCAACATTTTTTATGGTTTCATGCCCTGAGCGACTGATTTTTATATTATGTCTGAATTCTAAAAACGAAATTACTGTTTATTTATTATCATCCAATTTAATAACTGATTTGTTATAATCAAAAATCTATGTCGTCAATTTGAATCACTTATCATTTAATTTTGTTTAATAAAAATAATCTTATAAGTGCTTATTAGCTGAATTTGACAAATAATCTAATTAACATTTAATGCGTGAAAAATGTTTTGCAACATATTTCATATATAAATGTAATTTTGCCAGATCCGGCACAAAATGGTCTATCTGTTTAGTAGCAAAAGACCACTGACCTAACGACAACGTTTATTTATCGATTTATGCTATCAATTATATTTGGTTCAGTCGCACGAACATTAACAATTCGCATAATAAATATAATTAAGCGCTAATTAATAATATTACAGAGCGGCAGTTCGATTATATGTCAAGAAGTTTATTTTTTGGCTAATTTTAGATGTCAATGTAACTAATAAATTAATATATGCGCCATATAAAATATCGCGATAATTTTATTATTTTTTAACCATAAACACAATTTTATTTATTTGATTATTTTAATAATTTGGTATATACTATAGTAAAGTTTATATTCTACTTAAAAATTATGGAAATTTTGCAATGATGTCATTAAAAAAACCATGCGTTTCACAATAATTATTAAAGTGAACATGCAAACTCCATATTTTTTTCACTAATTTATATCAAGAGTTTTATATATATATATAAATAACTCAATGTTATGCCTTTTGAGTTCGTAGCCCCGTATTAATTTATATGAATTGCACAATTAAATGTCAATTTAAGGGAAATCACTCAAACAAAATTATTATAATTTATGCAAACTTGTTTTGTGGTATTTTGTATTTCACTAAAACCAATAAATAAATAAATAGATCTCGTCAGTTATTCTCGTAAATTAGGTTAAAAAAATAAAGTAATAATTTAAAAATTTATTATATTTTATTCTCGCTTCGTTGGATTAAAGTTTAGAGGTCAATTAACTTTTCGTTTGGTGTGTAGAATTTAGTTACACAAGGAATTTTTAAAATTTTGACTTGTTTGTTACGAACCAGTTAAAATTGCAAATTTCTAACATGTAAATTTAATGCTTATCGGCATGATGCAATTTCGAAATATAATATACAATCGGACACGTTTGCATTTGTACAATTTTTTTTTCGTATAATTAAATCATATATGTTCTAATAATGTGTGATATCAGATTTTACTGTTGAAACTAGAAAGGGAAAAATTTTAAATTATGTTGGTGTTGGCAGACTGGCAATATTGATTTATTGTTATTGGCGCCAGAATAATTGGCGGTATAATTATCCATCTCTGTTTATTATTCTATCAAATTATCAATTGCCAAACATTGCAAAAAAATAAATAAAAAATCATAGCGCTTTAGGTATATTAGGTTATATAAGTATCTGGTGACACTTCAAATGCCATTTTTTCAGACATGATACCCATTTTATTGTGTGCGCATTGATATTTTATATCTGTGTTTTATTTTATTATATAAAATGTCAATACTAATCGGATTTATCCAAGTGGATGTATCATATGTATGTGCAATAAAATCATTATGATTTTCACATATTGTTATGAAACGAAAACATCACCAATATTCAGTATGTACATAAAAACACAAGCCTATATCGATTTTGGAATATCTGGAATCTAGTAATTATTGCAATATTGATTGATAGTGCCAATCTTTTCGTTTCGATTTCGTTACGATTTATATCTATCACTAAAAATGTAACTTAAGAATTATTGCAACAATTTATGCTTTAAAAAAAAGTCTGATTTTTTAATTCCATATTTTTAGGCTTCTCATCATAGTCATAATATATACATACATATTATTAACAGTCGTTATCATTACTAACAGACTTTTATGTCAGGAATATAATAGTTATATTCTCTTTATATTCAACAATAAAATAAACCGAACTTATTTAGATTCTGCTAAAACATTTTGGGATTTGTTTTATTTCTAGTAGTGGACCCGTGAACGTCTTAAAAACCGGCACCAAATTAATTTATCAACGGAAATAAAATATAGTCCCTTCCATGCCGTCCTGTTAAAATGAAATACAAGTTCTTCAGGAGGAACATTAAATTAAATGTATAGTTGTTGAAACGCTTCCAGTTGTGATTTCGATAATTGTCAATAGCAAGAAAGATGCTGAATTATTAAAAAATAATTTGCAAGATTTTGAGGTCTATCGAAATATTTATATGAAGAAGGTATAATCAATTTTAAAAATTTATTATCAAATATATGCTTATTGGTATCCAGTTGACGGTTACTACAGTTTAATACAAAACAAATGTTGAAATAAAAGTGATGATGACTCTATGCTTATAATTTATGCTTATGTGTTAAATGAAATCTAATAACTGAAGATGCTGAATAACTAATAACTTAATAACATGACCAAGCGTAAAAATGTTTCAACGATCAGTCACCAAAAACGATTACACTCTTCAAAAGTATCTTATAAATTAGTTTGAAAACGAACTAATTTTTATTTTAGAACGAAAAACCTGATGGAATAGTTTATTACCTAACCTAAAACTTTTATTTTGATTAAAACTTCGGTTTGTAAAAGTTAAAAAACCAATAAGTGTGTTTTCCTGTCGAATACCTAACTTATTTAAGTAAGTATGCTAGCACCTGAGGTGACTTATTTACTATATCTTTCTTACGGAAAAAACAAGAAATTATTCAAGAAGTTTTTTGTTAATTTTTTCAAAATAAAATTAAAAATTTTAAAGTTTGAGCAGAAAGCAAAATAAGTTAATTAAATCAGCAGTATAACTGCATAAATTGGCCGTGGCACCTTCCGGCTCAGACAATTTTACATTATTAATAAAATATTACAGTAAAAATGAAATAGAAAATTCTTAAGGTTTAGACAGTATTTAAAAGAAAATTTCTGTAAATTTGCAGTGCTTCCTTGAAGACTACTCGTGAGGATATGAATAAAGAATTTATACTACAAGAAATTTAATTTGATCATAAGATTAAAAGAAATCCGGTTTCAATACGAGTTAATTGAATTTGTTATATTATGCTAATACTATTATGATATTAAATCTGGTAGGATTGACCCTTTAAAAAGGTGTTTCTGACAAAAGACTCTTGTATTACGCTTTAATGACTAACATAACATAATCTAAATTAGATATATATGATTAATTGTTGTTGTGATAACCTATAAAAAGTATTTCATACTGTGCGGTTATCCTAGAAGTGAAATAAATAAATAATATCAGTAAAAAGGCGGAAAAAATCTCAATTTCGAGTGGGAAATTTTTATTTTTCGATTAGTAAGATGTATATAAATATTACAAAACACACATATGTAATTACTTGTACAAGGTGTTCTGCAATACTTCTGGTTAAGGGAAACAAACTAAATTCACAAATAATGAAAGTTCTCCGGAATTGAGTGTTTACTTGTATTATTTGTTTAATGGCGCATTTTGAATTTCAGTAAATTTAATTATTCGCCTGTGGTGATTGTCATATTTTCTGTTTTTAAAATCCTAATTAAGTTTTATGATTAATAATTCAGTGGTAATTCCAGCGGTAAATAAAACACTTAACTACACTTAAATACTAAAATAAGATAATAAACTTTTTAATCAATTTTACAATTTTCAACAATTGATATATAGAACATTTAATCAGTTTATGAAAATATTAATAGCTAAATTCTGTGGCGCGTGCCGCTTTTATTGAACCATACTTTGTTAATTTCGATATTATTCGAATTAGTTTATGGTTGTATAATACACCGTGGTTGCTAGCTGCTAGAGTTATTCAGTTACGTGACATATACATATACTCCACAGGTGCTTCACAATCCTAATACTAGACTATTCCTGATTGTTCAGAAATTAAATTAATTATATTCTATAAATAATCTTAATATACAAATTAAAACAATTAATGTAATAAGTAACTAGTTATATGTATTTATTACATAATTTCAAAGGCATGGTCCGTGTCACTTTTATTGATCCATTAAGTTTTATAATCGATTTATTGTATATTATTACCTTACACTCTTTTATAAATCGTTATTATCTGCTATAGGAAGTTTTGCTTCGTTTTCAAATAGACTGCGGTTTAAGTCAAACAAGGACATAAAAACCATTACTTAAATTTTACCCGGAACATTCTCTTTGGTTTTATAGCGATAATAAAAATAATACTTTAAGCTCAAATAATCCATATGAAGTGAAGCCACGGCCTATTCCAGCAAATAATTTTTTATCTTTAGGTAGTTTCAAATTAAAGCATTACCACATACAAAAACGTTCGTAAATTTGTAAAAACGGATTTTCTTCATTTCTCAATAAATGACTGCATATTTTTAATTTAAATTAATGAAAATATGCAGTCATTTATTGAGCAATAGGAAATCCGTTTTTTGAAATTTACGAATGTTTTGGTATGCTTTGAGATTCTCGCCGTTGACCCCAAAAAATAAATTTACAAAATAAAATAACATGTTTAGCTTACATCGATGGTCCATTATTAACACACATTCCTACAAGTGGTTATAATGGTCTCATTTAGTCTTGAGAAGTTCAAATTGGGCTGAAATTTCATTAGTAGCTTCGTTACACATTTAAAAAAAAATTAATTTCATTTTAGTTTTTTTGTTAATTCGAAATTTCCACAAATCTTGTTAATATATAATTCTTGAATAGAACTTTAAAAATGCTAAAGGAATTTTCGAATTTATAAATTGTTCGCATCGAATTAAAATCCGGACTTTAATTTAAAATTAATGGCCCTTAAGATTTACACTTTAAATTATTTTCTTTGAGACTAACATTTTTTAAAAAGCTATACCATCCTTTTTGCGTCGCAGCTAGCATAATATTCTTGTGGTCTTCTTTTAACATCCTACTAAAGGCCGTCACTATAGCAAAGATGTTCGTTTATATTATATATCTGTACCTTGCATAGTTCTAGGCAACCTGTAATTGTGTTCATCAACAATCAAAAATATCAATTGATAAAAAATCCCGTTTAAAAATTAAAAGTTTCATTGCACCTCACATTTTGGACTCTTCTTAACTCGAATGGCAATATTAGTAAAATGTCTATCGTCATATTTTTCTATATTTTTCTTACTATTTATCCTTCTGAAATAAGGTATATAAACAAGCAAAAATTTAAGGTATTTCATACTATGTCTTATTTTTGTTTTACTAACTCTCGAATTAGTTGACTAATTTTACTACCGAAATTTTGTTCTTGTTCTGCACCTTCGGTGGCATTTTTGTATCTTTATTACCACATCTGCTTGACAGATTAAATTTGACATTATTCTAAAATAAATTTTTTTAAACCATCGATGTTTTTAAGTGGAAAATAAATATTATTCCACTTATAATAATGTAGTAAAAAGATAAGACATGTCTTTTGTTGTTGTTTTCGTGTTTACAATTTTAGTTTATAATTACCGATCGTAATCAGGTGGTGAAAACTCACTTTTGCAATTGTTCCGGTTGGGGCTCGATCCCGGTACCTCCCGTCCCAAACACTACAATATAATTTGTTTTTGGTATAATACAGCATAATTTTTCCAATTAGCACTTTACAACTGAAAAATAAGTTACTAGACATTTTTTTTCAAAATAAGATATCCATAAGGATATCTCTATTTAAAGTTAAATCGACATGTACATCAATATTAGAAACTACAAGGGCGAACTTGAAAAAATAACTTCATGATCGATGCGCACTCCTTTTTACAAGTGTCATCAAGTTTCGTATAATAATATCTGCATCATTTATCAATAGGGGGCCGTGTGACAATCTGGATTTGAAACATATTATGGTTATAATTTCACTCAATAGTGATTGCATTTATTTTATAAGATTTCTACTAAAATCATTTGGCTAAAATTTTGGCATTGTGTTTTGTTGTAAAAATTTAATTTTAACGTTTTCTAATACCTTGTTCAAACTATATCTGGGCACATTGTCAAAAATAAACAATGCTTTGTTTATATGTTCCGCTTAGTATTACAATTTGTCACAGACGTTGTTAAAACGATATTCAGTCCGTTTTCTAAAACTATGTATGTCGTGATTCACCCTCGTTTGTTTGAGAGTCAAATAGCATTAATTTTGATTGGTTAATGTCCTAAAATATCCGTTGGTTCTTTGCGGCATAAGCAAATAACGTCTTTATTTAAGGTATAATATTATTCGTACATAAAATAAATAAATTATGAACAAAATTGTACCATTAAAATTATTAAACGTTTGGCGGAAAAATTATTGTTGTTAAAAATTTATCAGCCAAAATCGAATCTTGTTTTTACCAAGTTGGCAACGGGAAGCGAACATTTTGAAGGTAAAGATAAGAATTAATTATATGTCAGTAAATAATTTAAAAAAAGTCATAAAAATAATGATTCTCGAGAAGATTAGAATGAAAAAAAATATTCAAAAAACTAATGCACATGTTTAATTTTGTCCGTTCCCCAATTGTATAAATTTGCTCTTAACTTAACGAAATATGAGAGTGTACTGCGTCCAGAATTTGGATAAATAACTATCAAACATAATTTGTTTGGCATTGGTTTGTTTATGTTTATATTTTATGTTTAATCGATAATTTTTATAAGTGGTGTATAAAAACCTGATTCTTATACAAAACAGCAAAACACTTCAAATAAATGTTGATGAGCTTTTTTAGTTTAACAGAAATTCGTCATTTTACACAGTAAAGTACGTTGTTACATAGTACATGTATTTACACAGAATTTTAGTTTATGAATCATAATATTTTAGGTGGTATCAGGGTATTATTTTAAAAAGAAATACTAACAATAATAATGATAAGAAAATAAAAAAAAAATTAATTTGGCGGAATCGTTTACCCGAAATCTCTCAATAAAAATATATGTTTTGTATAAGTAATTCGCTGGTGATGCGGTTGGTTTATTTACAGAAAAGAAACAAAATGAAAAGAAAATTTATTAAAAAATATTTTTAACATTAAGACGATTAAGTTTTATCCAGTTGTTACTACATTATAGAAAATATCAAGCAACAACAATATACATAAATTGATGTTGGGAAATGCCAGTATAAATAGCGGTTGAGTTGATTATTTATTATTTTATGAAAGTTTTATGAAACCTAACTATATAGAAAACATGATAAAACTTAATTTTCTGATGGTATTCTGATGGTAGTTGGTACTTTTTTTTTACATTATCAACTTTTTTGTTTACTGAGTAATTTTATTTATTAATTTGTTTATAAAAGGTGAGCCATCTTCTTGATTAGGTTTAGAAAATAATTTCTAAACCTAATCAATTTAAGGTCCATGCAACGAAGCACCAACACCCAAATGACTTGCATGATAATTTTTTTGGTGTGTTGGCTTTATTCTTAAATCTTTCTAAGAAACTCTTTCTAAGAAAAGTATTCAAATCGTAGGCTAAATTAATACATTTCTGAAGTCTGAACCAACGATAGTACTTATTACTAGTGCGTTCATTTAAAACACTGGTGAATATCACCAAGATAAAGTTATATCACCAAGCCTATATCACCAAGATAAAGTTTTGTAAAGTAGCACATTATTGTCTAATGATAATTTAGAATTTCTTCAGGAATCAGCCAATAAATTTTGGAAAATGCTAATTTTATTTGTTTGCTTCAGTATGTTGTTTCCAGCATGTCAACATTCTTTTTTGATGACCTTGGTATTTTACTTTGGTGTGTATTTTCGAAGGTATGTTTGATTGCATTTACAATTCTATGCACATGCTCTTTGGTCCCATGCTAGTTTCGGGACACAAAGTGTTAGTCTAGTATAATTTGCCTTTCTTGTAATACTGCGGTTTTAGTTATGTTAATATTATCTTTTCAAACAGATTTTAGTTCACATGATCGCTGGAAGATGAATGTTATTAATTTTATGCACTTATCTGGTACTTATCGTGGTGCCACGTGAAATTAAATCATTTATTGTGTACACTATATCGCTTTCGCTATATTGCTCAATCGAGATGCTGTCACTGGTGTATTAAAATCACAATAATTAGAATACCAAATTAACAAGGAACATTTTCTATGAAAAGTATTTTTTTTCTAAAAACCTAAAAGAAATCACGATATTTTGTTAATAAAAGACAGCAACCCGAGACCTAATTAAAAATCCTTTTAAGCTTTTCTAATGTTCTTATAATTTATAACTTTGTGCTTGAATGAATTGAATTAATTCCAGTTAAAATTATGTCTGATGAACATAAGAGATTTAATATTACCATTGATTATCATGCTCAACGTTATTGCTCTAACAATATTCGATCGTTAAGCTAACCCTGGTCGTATGATTCATCAATGATTTGATAATTGTCTAAAAATAAATTTTGTGTTATTATTTAAGAAATTGTTGATGAAAGATGAGTGTTAAAAGAACAACAAGTACACGCTTGAAAACATTTTATTTTATGTAATTGCACGATTTTTTTTTTGTTAATTTAAATAAAATAAAAAAAACGCGACGAAAACGTTTTCGTTTCCAATACGGAGCATGATAAATAAATTATACATTTTTATTTTAATTGAATGGAATGTCAAATCTATTACGAATGTTTTCGGATTGAAAACATATAAATATATATATAAATATATACTGAATGTAATCATGGAATTATTAATTGTGAAGCGTTAAATTCCTCGTTAAATGGAAGATGATTGATATAAATATGGCTCTAGTGGAGACTTGTATTGTTACTGAGTTAAAATAATTCGAACGTTTAATGGTTTGATTTTAATTAAAATTTATTTGTTATAAATTTTTGTGGAATTTAAATTTTAATTAACTTTTGCAATGTAATAATATTTCATAAGAATTATATTTTTTGGTATGAATAGATTTTCAAAACAAAAAATACCTTCATTAAATTTTGTTCCAAATGTATTGTAAATTAACTAACTCAAAACTAAAGTTAATTTATTTTGGAATTTAAATTTAACTTAATGAACTCGTTTTTGGTGTTATTGAATTGAATATAAAAACTTTTGTGAATTTTGCCCACAAAAAATCGTTTTTTCAATGTATGATACATTTTACATATCTTTGCGAGCTTCATTCTTAAAATCCTACTAGAACTTATTTTTGATCATTCTACCCATGTCAGTGAAGTAGCTTAAAAAAGTTAAAATAAGCAGGATTGCCTTAATAGAATTTTGTATTAAAAAATACAAAAAAAAAGTATTAATTAAACTATTCATATAGGTTTAATATTAAACTTTAAATAAAATATTTCAAAACTCAATTTCGGTTGTCGAGTTAAGTCAGGTATTATAGCCTTTAGAGAAAAACAACAAAAATTGTAGCTTAAAAATATTTATTAGTTTGATAAAAATTTATATATTCTATAATAATAGAATTTCATTAAATAGTTTTTTTATTATTGTTTTAATTGAAATTATGCTATCCGAACTAAAACTGTTTAATGTGTACGTAGGCATATGCACATGGTTAGGAGGCTACTGGTTTATAATTTATATACATATATCGTATATGTGATCTCATTTTTCGGTTTGTATACTGTAGACAAAATACGTCATATTGAAAATTGATAAAAATATAACACTTGTGTCGTGTTTGTACGAAAATGTGATATGTACGTCAATAATTTGTCGACGCTAAAGTTTAATTTTGTGAATATACATATGTACATTTACATTTTATTTTAAACAGTATGTCGGAAAAAATTATCCTTAGTCGGGTGACCACTAACAAAAAAGCGATCGTTCAATCAAAGTTGGCCTACCTTTTAAAATAAACTCTATATATATATAAAAATGAAGGTAAATATTTCGTTTTATCGATTTATGTTTATAGTCACGAAAGTCAATTAACTTTAATTGACGATTTTATTCACAATATTCCAAACGCAAATTATATCAGCGGTTAATTTAAAAAAAAAATTCACTAAAGTTGTGATGTTATTTCTATCCAGTCATGCTGAAATTAAATCTTGAGAAATCTGAAATAAGAAAGGTAAAATAGTAAATACGGGTTGTTAGACTTTAATTCATATAAAAATATTTAAAAAAAAATCATAGTCCTGTGATGTTTTTGAAATTGTTTTCCGGTCATTATGTTATTCCATATCTAAAAATAGAACACTTCTAATTATTTACCATTTCCAATAAAAACTAGAATATTTGCGTTTTAATTTTGGATTTATCTGGAATTTCTAGAACAATAAAAATTCTATTTTTGAACAATACCCCGCGATTTATGTAAGAATAATAGGATGTCAAAAATCAATCAATGAGTTATTCAGTCATATAGTTATTTCTTAATTTTTTTTTACGAAATGTGAGAAATGTGGAGTTCGCAATAATCAAGCTGAAAAATATTTATTTTTTTTATGATTTTTATTAAAAATACTTAAATTATAATATTTTACTGGTAAACATTTTTGATTAAAATTTGGATTTTATGTATTTTTCCAGTACACCTTTTTCCGTAAACAATTTTGAAAATTGAAAAATAAAATTATATATACAACCGTCCTACGAATTAACTATTTATTATAAATATAAAAAACGGTATCTTACAGGGTGTCAAATAATACAAAAACGTGTTAAGTGGCTGAGAAACTAAAACTAATTATCAGAAAATTAAGATGCGTTCTTTTGCATAGGTTAAGAATTTAGGTATTGTGATTTCTTCTAATAAAAATTTAAATGCTGCCGTAACTGCTTGTTTTGGCATGTAAGAAAGCAGTTGTGTAGTTAATATGTAGTTAATATATTATTTGTTCGTTGTTGGTTTTTTTAACATATAAATAAGCCGATCTTCTGAATTTCCTTAATAAAATCGAATGCTAAATAAATTGGCTTTTTGTTTATTTATATACATCTTTAAATCTAACGACAGAATTACAAAATTAATCAAATTTAGTAAATAAAATAACCGGTCTTTAGGATCTTTTATTCTGTTGCTCAAAATATGATATTTTTATTTATTTATTTATACTTGCCTAAAGTTATTACTTAGGCTGCGTGCCATACTCAAGGTAAATTGCATTTTCGGTAAATTATTTAGTAAATTGAATTACTGTACTAAAAAGGTGGGTAAATTGTAAGGAAATAAAACAAACAACACACATTTTTATGGTGTTGTGATACTTACTTTTTTCTACTTAGTAAAGTGAAGTAAGTATTAAAATAGTTAATAAAGACAAAACAATTTTTATTCAAATTTCATCATACCCAATTTTGTTTATTGTTTCAAAATTGAAATCGTTTTACTTGAGATTTCTTTCTTTGGAATGACTTTTTTTTTTATAAATATTCACAATTGTTAAACACTTGTTTATGACACATCCGAAAGTGTTAGAGTTAGTTAAGAAAAATGGGTAAATTAAGTTTGAACAAACAAATTCAAATTCTGGGCTTAGCGTTTTGAAAAAGAAATGAAGAAATACTTCAGAGATATGTCAAAATATTGCACAACAAAAAAATCCCGCCGAGAATTTAAAAACATAATTTTAAACATTTTTTAAGTGGATCGCTAAGATTTGGTAAAATAAAATTTAAGCATTGAGGAAAGAATGTAATAAATGATTTTGATAATTAGATCGAAAATTTCCGCTTAGATAAAGTTGCTCTACAAGTATTTTGCGAGAAATTGAGACCAGCTTAACCAAAACTGGCTACCAAACCGGATAGACGAACAAAAGTGGGTATGGCTTTTATATGCCATATATAAGAAGATGCTTTATATATGCCTTCATAGATGCCTGAAACAGTTCTGTGACGCTGTGGTAAATATATTACATAAATAGATGCCGAATATGGATAAATCTAAAATAGTTTGTGAACGTTTTAACGCGAATAGCAATGTGCGAATAGTGCTAGCTGCTATTGATGGATGTCAAATTCCTGTGCACCCCCAGTAGATTGATGTCGTAATTTCATCAACAGAAAGACATAGGCATCGATTATTTCCATGGTGCAGTAGATACTAACTAGATAAATTTGTAGCTAATATTTACACATTTAATTTAAATTTTAATTTGTACCTGCCCGCTACAATTATTTGCTTTTTTGTAGCTTCCTATTTTTGGCTATTTTCAATGTTAATTAATGTTTTATTTAAAGTATTTCTTACTAAAAATTCACTCAAAACTATTATGAAAAAGTATTTAATAATATTAGCGTTAAAAACCTTACCACTGTTTATGTAAATGCTTCTCATTTATTCGTATTTCAGCTTTTGAAAGACTTAATATCCAAAATATTCATACTTTTCTGAATTATTTGACACCCTGTATCTAAAGACTATATATAAATACACATATATATATATATATATATATATATATATATATATATATATATATATATATATATATATATATATATATATATATATATATATATATATATATATATATATATATATATATATATATATATATATATATATATATTATATTATATTCGTATATATTCCTGATTGATGCCCAGTACTTTATTTTGTTTTCTGTACAAAGTTATAAAGAAAGTTATTTTTGAACGTATGTATACGTTTAGTTGTTCCTTGAGCTGAATCGCAATGCCCAAATTATTTTTTGTTGGTTTGGTTGTTGATTTATAAAAAATTAATTATACATACGTCATATACTATTAACATCAAGTACAAATAAATCTGATTTAATATTGACATAAACTGTTACACATTTCACGAGAAATTATTACTCGTTGGTGCTGATATCTTTAATGGCGTTTCTGAATTTACGTCAATTCTTTTATAACTGCTGCTTTGCCGTTTGCCGAAATCTTTTTATTTAGTCTTTTTTAAGTGCATGAATTCGCTGAAAATGATTTTGTTTGTTAATTCCCCTTCGTAAATTATGTGCAATTGGCCTGGGTCCAGCTTACGGATCAGAACAATAAATAATTATAAAAAAAATTATTTGTTTGTCATTGCGAGCTTCCACCTTCAACTTGGTTTATATATTTTATATGACTTTGTATACAAAATGTAATATCCGTATTATACGAAATAGAGTGGGTGCAGATATTGTATAGTACATGCCTCCTAAACATTTTTCATATAAATAAAACTAATATTTTCAACCAGATCTACGACAGATTAATAGGGTGAACTTCACAAATATACAAAATTTTCTTGCCATTGAGAATTAATTTTAAACATTTTTTTTTAATATACATTTAAAAAAAAATAAGATCTAAAAATAAAAATACTAGCCCCTTATTTTGATGTAACGAAATTACTGAATCTCTTACTAAAAGAAGTCAGCTAAAGTTAGTACAATTTACATTATAACTAAATTGTTTTTTAATTAAATTGTAAATAAAATTATATTTTCTAATAGCTTTCTAAATAGATTAGCCTGATTATATGGTTTACTACAGAAAACACACGGTGCTAACGATCATTTATTAAACTCTCATTAATCTGCTGCAATGTTTACACATATTGTGGTAAACATATTATTTTTAATTCTGTACACACAATTTATATACATTTAATCAGTATTCCGTTTCCGAAATAGTAAATAGTATAGCTAGTAGTAGATAGTATTAGTTTTTACTACACAAACATATGTGTAAAATGTACTAACATAAAATATTGTGATTTCATTCAAGGTAAATTTCGTTTTTTTTTAACATAGATTTTTGTATACTGTTTTGCTCGCGATATATCGACGACGGCATGGCAGCTACTAATAAAAACCGATTATTGATTTCACTTTGTACTCAGAATTATTTTTAAGGTATTTTAATAAGAGAAGGAAGTATATTATGTAGAAAATAGAAATTACGGTCAACTATATATAAATACTCAAAGTATACAATGCCTGTTTTACACCTACATATTTAAGGGGGCTTTGTATATATGTATCATTACTTATGTATACGAATTGATTTCTAGTACCCAAAATTGTACTCGATATCCCCAAAGAACCTGCGGTCTTATGTACGACAATATTTCATGTATTATCCAGTTTTAGTAAATTAGAAGTAATTTTGTTTGTTACATTTTAGTTCACATATTCCAACATTGAACACAAAAGTATTGTTCGTAAAATTTTACAAACAACTAGGTGATATATAGGTAATTAAGGTGCGATCTATTTACGTATATATAATATACCTTTATATGATCTAACAAACTATAGAGTCATTGTCACATGATTTGAATCATTGATTATGTTAATATGTAATTCGTATAAATGTCGCTATATTTCTTCCTATGCGTTGGCTAAAGGTAAATCACCTAAACGTGATAAACTTAAAAAGACTAAACACGTTTGAGTCAGTATCAGTTTTTCGAGCAAGACTTGTATAATTAAACTAAAAATGAAATTTGTGTGATTTTTTTTTTAATGTGCATGCGGTTTAATAGGACAAGATGAGAATATTAATTTATATAACTAATCAAAATCTTAAGCTAGAGACAAATTGTAATATTATTAGTAAAAGTTGGTAATAAACTTAAGTTTAACTTATAATATTCTTTTTTTGTTGGTCCTCGATAGAAGATAGACAATTTCGGATTTGTTAAAATGTGATTAGAATATATGTAATTAGAACGAATGTAACATCTTTCGATTTCTTCGATTGGTACAAATGGAACGTACGATTAAATCGATCGAAAGTAACGTTGATAATGCTGTAGGTATTAAAATATGTCTATTGCCCGCTATTATCCGCGTTTTGAAAAATTTAGCAAAATCTTAAGAAATTGTGTAGGAATATTGATGAGGAATATGTTTTCATGACCTGAGTTAACATACAACTTATTGATTTGTATGTGCATCACAAAATATTTGACAAGTTTTTTAAATTATATAAGCAAAATCAACCAGTTTTCTTTTAGATAAATTAGAAATAATTCGGCTCGCTAGTCTTATTATTACCAATAATTAAGTGAAAGAGACTGAAATGTTTAATGGAAAATAAAATCTGATGCTATCACGCACGGTGAGGTGAACAGTACATATCATTCATTGAATCATGGAAAGTGGCAAAATTCGAATGGCATGTAGAAGTTACTAAAAAGTTGTACACAACAAAGGAATTGTTAAAGTAACAATCAAGTTTATTACCCTAACTTGATAAATTGAAAGCTCAAATTCCATTTTTTTTCTATAAATTGTATTATTTTCATGATCATTACAAACAAACATCTGTTGAATTTCGAATTTTTGAGTGTAAACAAATAACATCTTCAAGGAAATAATAAACATGCATGATTCATTGGGTTACTCAAATATTGGCCTATTATTCTGATTATGTCAGTTAATTGTCATTATAGTAATAATTCGTTTAGAAAAATTTTTACAAATTATTTTGATGTAAAACAAGTTAAACACAACTGACTTAATTTAAGTATACAAATTAACAAAGCATCGTACAGTAACATTGGCCACATTGAGCTGTACTAATAAATGAGGGTTATTTTGAAGACAAAACTTTGTATCTAATCAAAAAAAAAATTATTATAATAAATATTTAGAAACGGTTTATCTTGAAGCTTATTAAATCTGTTTATGTGTTAAAGAAGATTACGAATTTTATGAATCAGCAAAATTTATTAATAATATCTAATTTTATTTTAATAGAACTCTAGAAGTTATATATAGACTTAATATACTATACATTATATATTTTGAATGTGTGAGTCACCACCACATCACGAGCCACCGTGCTACAATCGTGGTGTTTTTTTTTTTAAATAAAATAATAGTATGTATACTATCTAAAAATTCCAATAAATTTTCTTAACCTTTACAAATTTTGGTATTCATTTTCATAAAACGTACCAATTTTCGTGGAATCGATCTAAAAATAAGAATTCATATTTTTTTTTTATATTTTATTTGTAAATATGTAAATACAGCAAGACGAAAAATAAAAACAAACAAATTAAACAATATGCATACATTTACGCAAAACATAAGACACGTGATGCTGATCAAATTAGCATATTTTGTTCTTTATTACACGCCAACATTATAACAGCAATTTTGTTACTCGCTTAACATATGCGACAGTTTAATCTAATCCCTGGTAATGAATAATGATTTTTGACGTCATGTTAAATTTCTAACTTTAATGAGTAACCTATGCGTGCAAGCAACCGTGTTAGGTTACATTAACCTTCTGTCGAGGGTATATTTATACTTGGTTAATAGACCATAGTTTTATTTGGCACCAGTGATATAATCCGCTTTGAAATTACCTTGAATACATCAGAAAAAGTGAATTTTACAAAAAATATTAAGCCAATAGTAGCTACTCGTGTAATTGTTGGAATGGTGACGATATCAAAAGGTTATTTGATCCTTAATTTTTATAATTTTTAAATTTTCGCTGGACTCAAAATTAATGAGTCTAATTCGAGGTTCAAACATAAATTAAATTTGTGTAGTGATAATCATAATTAGCAATTTAAAAACTACCGTGAGAACGTCGTTGACTACGATGGCGCCAAGTTCTTGTTTGGCCGATAATATTGTGGGTTATTTATGATCTAATCTTTAACTATATAACATGTAACACGACAAAATGCAAAAAATGTGAATGTTATTTAAATTGTTAAAAACACTCAGTAAAATTCAGAATAATGATGATCAAGTGCGTATCTCGGAAATTTCACCAGTTTTCAGAAAATGTACTTCTTAATAATGAAAATTGGTTTTTAAATTCTATAGAATATTTTTATGTATGATTTTATAAATAGGGAAGATTACTCAAATTTTGAATGAGAACATTTATATTGAAATATAAGAAATTATTAGATGTGCTAAAAGTGGTGGTTAGAAATTGACAAAATGTATATACAGGTAACCTTCGTTGTCTTTTATTATAAAGTAGATTTTTCGTTCTGAATTTGAATACATATATTTTTTGCAAATGTTCTTTTTATTGTATTATTAATTAATTAAAGAGTCGCAGGCCCAGCTTTTTATGCTAAAGCTTCAAAATATTTATAAATTTAAAGATACGAATATTTTTCGGTGTGACGGACGGATCGGTATCATAGACTTTCAATAAATCGATTAGTATTGAAACTTCTCTAATATTTGTCCACCTTGACATTTCTACTAAACCAATTTTTTGCTCTCTGTCGTGTTATGAAACACTTCTACTCAGTTTCCATACTGAAACAAATCCTGTTTCTTATGTAGCTTATTTTACCAAAGCCCTTATTCGAATGCTCTGGTTGTCCGTCGACCTCATTTTATTTTATTTTTTATTATATAGAGCAAATTGGTTTTTGACCTCTTAAACCAATTATACTAAAAAACTAAACTATGGTATATAGGCCGTAATCGTCCCATACCGCCACTCTAAAGAGACCTTTTGAATCACTTGTTACGAATTGGCGAACGTTGGGCTAGCTCAACGAACGTTAGGCAGCCTACCTATAACGTACCTATTTTTTAAAGTTTATTTTATTAAAAACCTAGTGGATAAATTCCTACCGCTCTAAAGCAGCAATTCAATGCTATCTTATAATTATAACTAAACGAATGTACTACCTTTCACATCGTGATACTACTTTGTTCCCAAAACATACCTATATTCCTTATTTCTTTAAGGAATATGGAATATTTTAAATAAATTAGGAAAATTTTTTTTTTATTATTCCTTTGAATAATTTGAAAATATTGGATATGCATCCTATAAAAAAAGCAACTAAAATATATTTTGTTAATTATGCGCTAAATATTTTTACTCTTATAAAGCCCTTTGTCATACCAAATTACAAAGCAAAGTAATTAACTACAAAGGTGATAAAAAAATTTAATTACCAAAATTGTAATTGGTTTGAAGCACAATTTAAGCTTTTTAATTGATAACAATTGTCGCTAGTTTTAAGTGCATTTTCAGAAAATGTAACTTTAAAAGTTTCAACTAAAATTAATAAAAGATGGTAGTAATTGAAAATAATAAAGTGTGGAAGTTGTAAAGGAGGATTTACTTAGTAAAAACAATGCTAAACGTCAATTTTGACAGAGTAAATAATTCAAAACTGACATCTAGGGAAAAAATTACCTAGGTATCAGTTATTTCAATAAAAACAGTTGTTATTCATATTACTTTGATGGAGTGTTAATTCTTTTGATGAATGCATCGTAGGCTGCATGATGCTATAGCCGTGGAATCCTTTTCCATTTTCAGTGAAGACAATAAATTACTATAAGAGGATACATACTTTTTTAAAGATACATATCCTAAGTAAGCATAGCATATTTCTGGAGTATCTACGACCAATTATCAAATTATATCTGATTGCGATTTATATTTCAGAGTTATCTACTTGCTTAAAATAAATCAATACATACTATAGATTAAATTTTGTTAGTTTATTAGTTTGTGTTAGTTGTGGTTAAGGTAAATGATACTAATATTCATCATTTGTACTCGACAACAGACACGACTGATTTGGTTATCTTAATTCACACCTATGGGGTCATATGCTCATATGATCATATGCGCAATAACCGTGTTGCCCAAACTTCTCATTCAAAACCATCTAACCGAGAGATGTTATGTTCGTAATAACTCGACTTTATTTAAATTCATTTAAACTAAAAGCAGGGTTAATTTGCATCTAACATTCACACAGCTATAAACACATATGAACTTGTATGCAACCAAAAAGATTATCAAAAAACAACATTCCATAGCAAAAAGTTGTTAGATCGTTAAAATGTCTGACTATAGTGAGTTTTTTATTTTTAAAGCGTCAGAAATCAAATTTAAGATACATGTGATCAAGAATGTTGTATAATCATAGTTTTATAGGACATTCTGGTATGTTTTAATGATAAATGTTCCCATTTATACAAATTTGATTTTCACAGGCATTGTGACTCATGAAATAAAAAGCAATACATCTGTGGTGAATTTTCAGTAAAATGCAAGCCTATAACTTTGAGAGATAAGGCGCACCACAACTTTGATTTGGCTACTAGTACCAAATTTACTGCTGAAATTACCAGCAGGTATTGCCAAATGTATATTTTTACAAAAACTTAATGTGCTTGCCACAATGGGATCGTGTGCGATCGTAAATTACAATGAATTATATTTTTACCATTATCCTTGTCCCTATAGAACGTGTCGGGAGGACGAACCTATATTTACCACTAAGTCGTTAGTCTGGTTAGTCTATTTTTGGCAGCTCTAGCATTAAAGTCTCCAATTTACGAGACATGAGAGTGCCCACCGTCTACAGGTATTTTTCATATATCTAGATGTAAAGCATAACATTTTAGAGCCACCCCGTTTACTATAGTATTTATGTACACACTTGATATCAGAATCTGTGATACACGTGATGATTATAATGTAAGCGGAATATCAAAGAACCTCTTTGGTACGTAAATGGTCAGGCGCGTTGTCACTTATATGGGTGAAAGACCATAAAGTCTAATCGCAAACTGAACAGTGATCATTTGAGAAGAAAAGCTTAATATTAATTGTAATTAAGTGGAAAAATTGTAAAAAGTGACATTTATAATAACTTGTTATGTATACATAACATGTTACTCGGCAATTAATTTAAACAACTTAGAAAACCAAGAAGTGTGGCAAAACCCAAATGGTAATAATTTTAATAACTTTTCTTTTATTATTATATTACTTATAATATTTTTAACACATCCCCGCCGCTAATTTAATGATTTTATGATATAATAATTATTGACTTGCTGGTTCATTACCGTCGTGATTCATTATTTTTAAATACAATAATTTTCATTTTATTTACTGTACACATCAATTATTATTTATTCCATCTGATCATTACAACAACAAAATAAATGTATATGTATTATGATCTTCGTATAATTTTGGTTTGAATGCTAAGAATGTGTCTACGTAAGTTAAAATATATAACTTGTAATCGTGATCGTTTGCTCGACAAAAAAAAAAAAAAAAAAAACGAACATATATTATACTCAACTATATGAGCTCGTATATAAATATAAAATATCGCAAATAAAACATGAATATGTATATATGCGCGAATTTTTCATATAAAAAAACGATCATCATCAGAACAAGCACTGATTGGGAGGATTTTTTGGTGTGCGATAGTATCATTGTACTGATAACTCTTTCGTACTCTTTTTTTTAACACATACAAAATTCGTTACAGTTGATGCGATATACGCTTATCTTTGTATCCAATCAAATTGTATAGAGTTTTTACAATATGCGATCGTAGTAGGTATATGCGATCGACACTATATATATATATTGTGCATGTATGTTTAAAGCACGTGTTTGGTTCATATATTAAAATATTTTACAAATTAGTTTTTACTAGTTAGTTTAAAAAGAGCAATTTGCAAGTTGAGTTGTGTGATATTTTTATTTGTTAAGAATTATTTGAAAATTTTAATTAAATTTTTAAAATTGAATTTTTTTATTTTATAAATTATAAAACGTGTTGTGATTTTAAATATTTATACTATATTTATATATATCTATATAAAAGTGAAAATTATTTTTGTAAAAAAATTTCACAAAAAATTTTCTTCTAAATTTAACTACTCGAGAAAAGAAGTGTTAAGATATTTCAACAACTATAATACATTTTAGTTGAATTATAAAAGTGAGTAAAAGATACAATTAGTACCGAAGATTTCGAAAGGAATCAAACAATTTAATGAATATATGTACTGAAAAAAATGGTTCTATACAACCTATTCACTGGTTTTTTAGTGAAAAAATGTTATCGCGCATTTTTTTGTGTCATTATGGCCAAATTTATTACTATGTATAAGTGCGATAACGTTTTACCGCGGTTTTACAAGTGGCATAGTGTGTAAGCTATAGTATAATAAAGTGATTGATGAGTTTTCCAAAAAAAAGTAAACTTTAAGTTTAAAGTGCACTAGATATATTTTTTAACAAAATTCACAAATGTTCTATAATAATTACTTAAAATTGACAATCATGATCGTATTATTCATTGTTTTTGTTTTTGAAAATACGATTGTCCCAAGAAATAGGAAATCTAATTTAGTGTCACACATTTCATCATGCAAAATTAGTAAGACACTAATTAGATTCGTACACAAAGTATATCACGTTCCGAATAAATATATTACATATCGTTGACAGTATTAATTGTATAATATTATAGATTGATATTAAATATAGTATTTAATTCTAGAATTGATTTTGTACATTTAATAATGTCATCACGATCGACTTCGACTTCCTAATTATGGGTTTGCGAAATCGTAAATAAATCATTGAAATATTATTCATACACATACCTTGAAATGTAAAATAGTAAATTTTTCAATTCGGGAAATTCTCAAGATCAATTAAAAACGTAAATATGATCATTTCTCAATATAAATAAAGAAATGTGATTTTGGGACGCCTATGATCAAGTTAAAAAAGAAAAATTCGGTGCCAAAATCAATATACTCGTACATGTACAAAATCTAATTTCTATGTACATAGATAAATTATACATTTACTGAGTTTGGACTAAATCCAATATTGTGACGAAGGCGACGTCGATGGTGAAAAGCCTGTTTCTTAATGTTATAAAATTTTATTTTTAAAACATAAGGTTGCCCTTACTAAAGTGCAGTTCTGGAATTTTATTCTGTATGGTGCTTAATTAATTATCTCGAAAGTGAATTTGTAAAATGACTTACTCATTTTGGGCAAATTTATACGTATACGCAAACAAAATAGATAAAATCATGCACGAATAAATCACGTGAACACTTTGTGCTTTATGTAAATCTAAATATATTATTGTTTGTCACTGGGTGCTTAGTCAAAACCGCATATCGACGTCAATATTATGTACCAAATTATTGTATTTTGCGTCATAACAACAAAATAAAAATTGGTTGCCATCGTAGTACAAGAAGATTCCAATTGGCTTTTTATAAAAGTAAATGTATGCGTTAATTTCTTTTAATTTTTTTTATCTTTAGATTAGATATGAAATAATAGAGGAGTGTCTGTGATGCGGATCACCAAAATTTAATTTAATTTTTACTCGTTAAGCTAAACAAATAATTTTTAATATATCCATTTAATATATCCATGCGAGATTAGTGATGAGCATTTTGCAAGCAAATTTGTGTATACCTGTTTGTGAATGAATATTTTGTTTTTGTGTTTTCCTTATATGGTTTTAGTAAAATAGTTAGCTAATTATAGATTTAGTAATAAATAATGATGTGAATGGCAATAAAGTATAATGTGGCGGGAAATGGAAATATTATAAATGACTATTATCGGAAATATACAATACTTTATTGGTGTGTTCAGCGCCAATGTTAAATTCATGCCAATTTAATTATGTTATGAATTAATGTGCGTAATTTTTGATTTATATTCTAAATTAAATTAAATTTAATTGTAAGCGATTAAATTATTGAAATTGCATACTAAATCATTTAATTTTTTGGGATCATCATTCATTTATGTGGAATTCGTACTATCCGGAGCCAGAAATTATATTCCTAACCAAATACTATTCATTAATTTTATTAAATAGAAAACATTTTTCAATGTTACGATAATTTTATCAATCAATTTGATTATCATGATGAATAGATTTTAACATTATATCGTTAATGATGACCAAATTAACTGATCCAGTTAGGTATCCAAGACTAAATTACTGATTAATAAAATTCATATTTTATCAATTAGTATTTAATTTTAGATTGTGACGACTGAAAATGACAATCTTTTTCAATTGTGGAATGATGAAATAAATAAATAAATGAACTGTTAAGAAAAGTTACATTATTTGTCAAACGAGTATAAACAACTTTACAAACACTATGCACGACAAACTAGTAGAGTGTAACCTAGAAATTTAAATAAGTTTTGGATTAACATTGGCTCGACTTCCTAATATTAAACTTTTAATCGCTAATTCGATGTGTTCTGTCTAACATAAAACATATAATTTAATATAAATCAAATGATTTATTTATTATCTGTTGTGACCTTAAAAGTACAACAACAGCAAAACAAAAAAATCTCTGATTATCAGCCAACTTAATGATCTCCTAGAAAGTTTAGAAATTTGCAGAGTAATGTCAAACATTTGATACGATTTATTATGTGTAATGCGAATTGTCTTCTACATATGGTAAACCACAATAAAAATGATACATAGTGTGTCAAGATGTAGGCTAAAAATAATCATATTCTGTACGTTCCCTAATTGGAAGCTGAATAAATTTATCTTACCGCGTTCCATGCATATTTTAATGACTAATATTTTGTTTCTATTTTTTATCTACTTTCAGAACTATGAACAAAAATCATATATAAAAAAAAAATATCAAATTGGTCATCTCACATCCAGAATCAACAAGTTTGACGAATTAATTACCAAAAAAAAAAAATAGTGTAGCCGCAAAGCATAGCGTATCGAATCAAGTTACAAAATTTATGTAAAGTAACTCACTCGTCTCTGTTGACAGAACGAGTCATCAACAAAAAAAATAAGCACACCAAATTTTTTTTATTGAATTGATTAAATTAACTTATACTCGAATTATTAATAATTAATAAATTCGAGTTTAATTTATAATAAACAACACCACTTAAATCCCTCCATAATTAAAAACAAAAAATGGCCGGGCCATTAATTAGAAGAAATTTATTACCTAAATTAGTTAAATTAAAGCGTTGACTTTAATTTTTTATTTTTTATTTATTTGATTAGTTTTATTATTATTATTTCTTTTTTTTAATTTAATTTAATTTTAAATTTTCTTTTTATCTATTATATATACATACTTACACTATTTACTATACTTAATTTTACTTCTCTTGTTAATATTTTGTTTAATTTGTTCATAAAATTCTTAATTTTCTTTAATTTATATAAAAACAAAAAAATAATAATCTTAATTACCGTAATAGTGATTTGCTTTTAATTTTCATTTTAACTCTACCTCAATTATACAAGAGAATTTATTATAATTTATACACAAAAATTTAAATATCGCGGTTACATTAAATACTAAAAAAGCACACATTTACTTAAGCTTTGGAAAAGTTACTTAAATAAATTATTAAAAAAGTAAACGAAAACACAAAAAAGGATTAAAAATGTCTACCGAGTTGATGTTGGTTATTATTGGTTTTATCATCGCTTTTGTATTGGCATTTGGCATTGGTGCCAACGATGTCGCAAATTCATTTGGAACAAGTGTAGGATCTGGAGTCTTAACAATACGACAAGCATGTATATTAGCAACGATTTGTGAAATAGCTGGGGCGGTTTTAATTGGTAAGTACTTGATTACATAGTAAATATTTAGGAAGTTTATATGATGTATACAATATTACAAACATTGCTGACATGATAACCTTTTTGCAATGAACTTTATATAAGTATTAAAAAATATATAATTAGTTTATAATCTGGTATGTTAGTAACGTTTGTAATTATTATATTGTATAAAAATATATTTTCTTACCGACCCGGCTTATCGCTACAGTACAGTAACATTTTATTTTAAAGTTAGCAAAATTATATCAGGGTCTATCATTTTTTTTTTTTTTTAAATTCCTCTTGCCTACACCATTTTAATAAATACACATTTATTTAAATACTTGCGTTTCGATCGACTATTATAATTTTCTCTACAAAACTTGCATGTGTAATAAGGGTATCGCAATATTATATTTATCCGAAACGGAATATTTGTTATAAATTGATTGATAATGAGAATGATAGATTGAGGTTTTCCAGGCCATGTCAAGTAATATTAAAATCGGTCATGATCAGTCATAATTTATCAATGGATAAAGAGCACTAAAAAGTTTTCGAATATTATCACAATTAAACGTGAAAATAAAAACCAAGCGTATCAGTATGCATAATTCACGTGTATATCATCTAGTGTGTGATGTGTGACGATCATAACTTCAAAAATTTATAGATAAAAAAAAAATTGTATATTTAAATATTCTAATTTTAGTCATTTTAATTATAACGATTTTATGAACCTCGTTTTAAACATTAAACTTAGATTAGACAAAATGATTGGAACACTTCTAAACGCGTACATCGGTCGGTGATGAAAGAAATAACTCATATTCATTTAAAATATCGTGGGCCGTCCCAAAAATGGGTAATCTCTAGTTCGATTCGTAAAAAAATTAATAATTTTCGTTTATAAAAATAAATCCCCAACATTACAAAAAGAACTGATGATGCAACCATTATTTCAATTCCCGGTATTCAAATAAAATTTGTCTTGTCATTTATAATACATATTACTTCGGTTTAATAAATTTTGTGCCGTGCTTCATGTTACTTTTTTTCCATTTGCATAAAGTAATTTATATGAACTGAAGGAGAATTCAAGTGTGAGAAATATTGTACGGTTGAGAAACGTTCGATTCCATGAATTTAGAATAAACATTTTTTGTTTGTTTCATTCGATATGGTACGTGGATTATAAAAATGTTTTTTTTATTTGTTTTATTTGTAGGTTATAAAGTATCGGACACGATGCGAAAAGGAATACTTGATGTTACTTTATATGAAGACAGCCATACTCAGTTAATGCTTGGATGTGTTGCTTCGTTGGCTAGTAGTGCAATATGGTTACTCGTTGCCACATTCCTTAAACTTCCAATTAGTGGAACTCACAGTATTGTCGGATCGACAATTGGTTTTAGTTTGGTAGCTAAAGGTACTCAAGGTTTAAAATGGAATACGCTCGGAACAATTGTTGGTTCATGGTTTATTTCGCCGGTATTAAGTGGTGTTGCTAGTACGCTATTATATTTGGCCATAAATAAATTTATACTGAATTCGTCGGAACCACTGAAAATGGGACTTCTAGCGCTACCATTCTTCTATGCAGCAACTTTGTTTAT
Organism: Tipula confusa; assembly: GCA_963556175.1. Classification (NCBI taxonomy): domain Eukaryota; kingdom Metazoa; phylum Arthropoda; class Insecta; order Diptera; family Tipulidae; genus Tipula; species Tipula confusa. Next base: position 194,631,077 of record OY744476.1, on the reverse strand, counting down.
TAACGTGTTCAGTGTTGCGCATGATGGGCCTTCGTGTGAGTATTTTAAATTTTTATTTTGTTTCGATTATTAGTTTATAATGTTAAAATTTATATTTACAGTGTTAAAATTAGACAATATTCCAACATGGATTGTACTATTAGTGAGCCTAGGTGTCGCTCTAATTACTGGCATTTTGGTTCAATTGTATGTGGTTCCATGGCAACGTAGAAAAATTTTAACCCAACCCAATACCGCTAATCCAGTTCAATTTACATTTGGCGATTCGAGCGATCCATCACCGAATGGAAGTCCAAACCGTACGAAGCGACCTGTTTCATTAATAAGCGAGGGCAAACAGTTACCAGCGATTACAGAAATAACTGAACTAGTTTCGCTTACAAATGCTCACGATGAACATAATAAGGTGGTAACGCCTGATGTATGCAATAATAACCAAAATCAGCTTATGGATATAACAAACCCGTTTCCAATTCCAAATGGTCGATATAAAATTGATCCAATGATTATTCAAAAGGCTGAAAATTTATTAGGTAAAGCTAGTCTAGATAATACGGATTTAACAGTAACAAGCTTAAATTATATTGATGAACACCAAAATGGCTGTGTCGGAAGTGGTAAATCACTTTCAATTTTTACCGATCGTAATAGTGTAAAATCACCTGAATTATCGTTAAATAGACAGGTGGGGCCACGTACACCAAGTTATAATGGCGATGCGATACAAATCACAAATTTCGATACCACCGATAATAATAATTCTAAACCGATGAACGGGGATTTGAACAATGTGGAAAGTTCGATAAATTTAAATCATATGTCATCCACTCTGTCGCCAAACTCGAGTAAAGTACCATTGATAACGAGCAACAATGAAAGTAGTTTTAAAATAAACAAGCCGCCGGTCGAAGAAAACGAAGATGTATCAAAATTATTTTCATTTTTACAAATCTTAACAGCGACGTTTGGTAGTTTTGCGCACGGCGGAAATGATGTGAGGTAAGTCTCTAAGCTACTAGCAGCTAGGAAATAAAAATTTTAAATGAATTTTACTTTATTTATCTTTATAGTAATGCTATTGGTCCTCTAATTGCACTGTATTTAATTTACGAAAGCAACGCGGTAAATCAACAAGCCGAAACACCAATCGCTATACTTGTGTACGGTGGTGCTGGTATTTCGCTCGGTCTATGGTTATGGGGTCGTCGTGTAATCGAAACTATTGGCAACGATTTAACGAAAATTACACCATCCACGTGAGTAGAAAAAAAACTATTAAATCATATTTTCAGATGCTATAATATATTTTTTTTGTATATGATTGCAGTGGTTTTACCATTGAAGTTGGCGCTGCTCTAACGGTTTTGCTCGCAAGTAAAATTGGTCTTCCAATCTCGACCACCCATTGTAAAGTCGGTTCGGTTGTAATTGTCGGTCATATAGCAAATAAAATGCAAAAAACACACGACGATGAGAATGGTATAATATCGGATGATAAGTCAGCAGTTGACTGGAGTTTATTCAGAAATATTGTATATGCCTGGGTTGTAACGGTTCCAGTGGCGGCCGGTCTGAGTGCTGCTATGATGTTTGTTTTACAAAAAGTGGTTTTATAATTTAATTAATTAAATGATAGTTTATTCAATGTAAAATAGATTAATAAAACAAAAATCATAAAGTTAGTTAAAAAAATTAAAATTTAAGGAGAAAAGGCCGCCAATACATTTTTTTTAGTTTTTCGGTTAGTTTAGTAAACTATATAATTTTCATTTTCTTTTTTTTTTATAATTAATTCAAATTGAATATTAGTTTTTAATGAAAAAAAAATGTTATTAAGCAGTATTTTAATTGATAATGCCAGTGGTTACGTTTTGTAAAAAAAAAAAAACAATTTTACAAGGACTCAGTAAGAAAAATGCGCGCGCGTGCTTTGTGGATTTACTTAATAATTCTTAAATGTTTTTGTTGTCGAATAGAAGAGTAGAGATCCGTTGTTTCATAATTAGACCGTGTATTTAAATGTATAATTGGTGTCAAGCCTTTGTTTTACTGAGAAATTATAAAATATTTAACAACGTGGGTATACCCGCCTTTGTAATACAACAAAGAGGTTTCCCCATAAATTAGATAATTCGTGTATTGCTTAATTTTTATTGTGGTAATATTTTTAAGCGTGACCTACGCGGGTACGTCAAACAAATTTACTATTTTCTAAATTAACGCGGTTAATCAATTAAATATATATACATAAATATATATTTATATTTATAATAAAACAAAACTATTATGTACTATTAATTATATTAATTACTATTTTCATATTAGTTAGTTTTTGAATTCATATTTATTTTTTTAAAACTTTTTATTTTTTTAATTTTTATTGTTTTATTACATATTATTATTATTTTTATTAATTTTTAAATTCAGCTATATGAAATTAGCATTAAAAAATGAAGAAATGTGTTAGTAGAGAATAGTTACAAAAACAAAAATACAAAAAAAAATCTATACATCTTATTATTATTATATTACTATATAAATATAATAAATTGTAGTTTGTAAAAATTATAAAAATTATCAAAAAAAAAAAAAATTAAAAAACTATAAAACTGATGAAAAAAAAAACTTTACACACATAACAAAAAAAAAAAAAAAACAGAAAAAAATGAATAAATCCAATTATTTTTATTTTCATCGAACAAAAAATTTAATTAAAATTTGTTTTTTATTTGCCCTCGAAAAGTTAGGGGAATTCAAAGACATTAAATTAACATAGAGTTAAAATAAAGTTCCCCGTGAAAAAAATGCCGTAAAATAATGCGAAAGGATATCGTATCATAGGTAGGTTAAAAATAATTATTAATGTACAATAAAAATTATTAAAAATATTTTTTTAATTTTGTGGCTATAATTTAAATAAATTGATGTTCATTTATTTTTAGAAGACCAAAATGTAATGCAACAAAACAATTATTGTTGAAGATGATAGATTACAGTAAGTCTGGCAAAAGTGAATGTTAATTGCTTATTGCGATATATTCTGATGACCACCTTAGGGAAATTACCGGTCATGTAAGTGAAACTAAGTTTAAACTTTGTTAAAATATAAGCTATTATTGGGAGTTCGTCAATTTCATTCGAATCGAATGTAAAAGGATTAAGTTTTAAGAATGTTCGATCCTAATCTGTCTTTTAACAATAGGTTCAAAGACAAAATTACTAATAAAAATAATTTCTACTCGTTTCTTGGAAGAACTACATAAATTTAAGAATTACGTGAAATTCAACAACCATAAAAAAGTCACTTTACAAAAGAATAATGGATACGATTACAGTGAACAAATCTACACTCAAACGCTGATCAACAAGATAAAGAGCAAAATTAGGACCATCCATAAGAGAATAGATACAAGATTAACTTCTTGAAGCTACAGAAAGAGCAGCTCCCGGCCAATTTAAGAAACAAAGCTGCAGGCAAAAGACAATTACAAACACCAGATAGCGGACAATGATTCTAGCTGATAGGATCTGAAAAACGATTGCAATGGACAAGTTTCTTTAGCCTGTTAAATTAATTCATACATCATGTGAGATATATTCAGTTTGCCCGTTGAATAAGTTACAGTGGTTAGTCCTATAATTGATCCGGGCTTCCAAGCCAACGTTATAACTAAAGAAGCTTACAAGAATATATTAAACATACATCGCATAAATACGTCGGAGAGAAGTCGGTAAAACATCCCGTCTAATTAATATATTATTAGGCGAAGCCGCAGATATCTGAGGGCAAATGATAATGACGATTCTAATATAAAGTGCATGCACCTAATAGACCTATTGAACAATAGGTTTGTCCAAAATCCTGGACGAGCGTGAGACATCATGTATGAGCATAAAAGGAGGAGGAGAGCTCAACGATAAAAATCATTGTCGTTTTTAGCAACCAACTTATCGGTGCGGACCTTGCAATATTTATAGAAAGATAAAGCCGGTAAATATTCAATTGCTAAAAAAATTGCTCTATCTGACTTCTATGGTGACAATCTTATATCTGGCAACAAAACACTCGACGATGCATTGAAGTGCTCCGGCGATTATTGAAGTGCTTCTGCCGAACATTATAACTTCCATCGAATTGCATAGCAACACGAAGCACCAACTTATAAAGACAGAAATAAGGAAGGGAAATGGCTTGGCCACACAGTAAGGAAACTACTAAGTGATATAACAAAGATGTCATTGGGAAGGAGCGCGCAAGGGAAAAGGAAAGCCTTCCAGCAATGACTTGGAAAAAAACTGTGAGATTTCGGCAACTCATGGATAGAAATAAAAGCCCAAAAGAAAAAGATGGTTTATCCTAGTAAACGCCTTAATTATTCTCCTAAATTGGAGATAAAGGAAAAAACAGCAAAACAATTTTAACGCTTTTTTATTTAAAAATAATAATAAATGGTATTTGGCTTTGGCCATTGCTGGCTGACCCGTACCGAATTAACAGTCCGGCTCTATCGATTTCGAACCGATGCTTACTCTTCGTATTGTTCTAGACAACCCAAAGAAGACAAGTCATTCTCTACCTCGAGGCGCCTTCATCGCCGACAGCGTCCTCTGCATCTGCTAAATGGTGGCTCTTCTCTCAGAGGCCTCTGCGCAGAAAGTTACCGAGCCAACGTACTCGTTGTCTTTTTAATTCAAAACCAAGACGAGGAATTTTCATTGAATTCCTAATCTTGTGGTTGAATAAAATTCGGTAAGTGTCGCGACGATGACGAGTTTGGAGCCATATATCATGCTTATGAATTCTCGCGAATTTCATTAACCATTCCTCATACTCCGTCTGGGTCCAACTCTCATTCCCATACATGACAACGGGTCTGATCAATACCTTGTACCACTTCATCTGGTCGGCATTTGCAAAGTATTTTGAGCAATGGGCGTAAGGCATATAAAGGACGGTTATCAGCGAGACAAGACGCGCTTTAATATCCCCTCCCACACAGTTATCTTGAGTGACAAGGGACCCGAGGTATTGGAAACTTGTCATTCCTTCAAATATATGGTCACCACTACTAAAATCAATTGCGTTTTGGCCTCTAAATCTAGGAATAATATATTTTAAAACCAACGGAAGATGAGAATCGTACAAGTGGATCTAATAGTTCTTTAACATCGTGACCGTTCATTAAAATTACACGGTTATCATCTGCATAGCCTGGTAGGACTGACGGTACATTGGTTCACATGCTTGTTTGAAATCCAAGAACACCTGATGTATGTCCCGACTCCGAGGAGTTTCGTAATATTTAGAAAGAATCATCTTCAACGAAAAAACTTGATCAGTGACTGACAGATTCGGACGAAACCCTCTTTGGTAATCATCTGCAATTTCCTCCACCAGGCAAGAGATTCTCTGCAATATTATGTAGGACATTTGAATTCTGTGAAAAGGAGAGCTACACCATTCATCAGCATTACTTTTTTTACCATACCAATCGTCTGTTTGAATCGTAATTGGCATACCAATTTTCCTAGCAAGGACCGCTTTGTTCTTCCGTGCGAAAGTAAAACGTATTCGAATTTCTTTAAATACTATATTCTGTTGCTCTTTAGCAAGACGACAATCTTCATCAAATGATCAAACCTATCACTTTTCGGTTTAATTTTACCTTAGCTAAACTCACCTGGATAGCACGGACAACCGATGTTTTCAATACCTCCCATAGAGCGTTCACATCATCAGAACGTTGGTTGATTCCATATGCTACTGCTAACAGGATTCTGATATTGTGCTTTCTCGTCTTCGTTTATCAGACTTTTATAGTTGAAATGTAAGTTTCGTGTTACTGTGATCCCTGACTTGTATGAAAACTCCCACCTTAGCTTTGCAGTGATCATAATACAGTTTCTAAATACCACCCTATTTTATTTTAGTCTATCCGTTTTTCCCATAAAAAAAAACCCATTTTAGGTTTTGGTTATTGTTTTAAAATAATAAATATATCAATGACTTTGGTCTTCTTTTAAAAGACTTTAATTTAAAAAAATGTCAGTTTCTATCGTAAAACACAAATTTCCAGTGAAATTTCTTTTTCATGTTAATTTTAAAAATTTAATTTTAGTACAAGGTTGTTGGTTCATTTCTATGGTGAAAACTGTAGTATCGACAAAAAAATTCATATGGATATTAGTATTTTAGATTTATAACAGCTGTCGCTGGTTATTGTATAGTTATTTGTGTTAATTCAAAAATTTTAACAATTTCTTCAAGAGCAATGGGTCAGACAAAGGAGTGGAGGTAATAAAATGAATATAAAAAATAAATGCTTAAACAACTGAAGGAGTTAGATCGAATACCTTCTCTAACAAAATCATTTCTATCCGCTTCTCGTGAAGCTCAAGGTTATCACGTAGATAACGTAGTTTGAGCTTCACTTGACGGCACAAATAAAAAATTGAAGTCGATAATACAGATTTATTAAATCTTAAGTCATGTAAACACATTAAAACATAAAAATAATAAAATTTCGATTAAATTAAATTAAATGATAATGTATTTATACAACATTGTGCCATAAAAATCAATATTATTTTTTTTTATAACAAATACAAATAAAATCAATTGAAATTGTACATCAATCGAATTATGATTTCAGAATATTGGTTGACAGTCACTGATTACCAATATTGATTTGGTTTGGATGTCAAATTCGATTTATTATTTGACATTTCACGAAGGAATACGATGACGATAGTTTTGCAAATAATACATGCGAGAAACGTGAATTTCTTCAGTTATGTAACATCTGTCGTTGGGGTTGGACGGTTCTTCGATTAGTGGTGGTGTATTTTGTTTTATATTTTCATATAAATAGTGAATATGATTTATTAATATATTTAAGTGGTCGAGTGATTGTTAATCGATAAATAACGTGTTTTATGTGAATTAAAAATTATACGATAGTGTTCGTAGTGAAGAAAACACATTATAAAAAGTCATTCTATGATTTTGGTGTTTGTGGATAAGCAAATTAAAGTAACGGTTAGTGGAAATTTTTTATCAATTAGATAATTACTAATAGTACTAAATTACTAATAGTAATTACTATAGTTGTTAGACTATGTATGTGATTAATACACCTTTCGTAAGTGACGAATTGAACAAAATTTAAAAGAAACAGATTTGATTGTACGTATAAATCATAATATAATCGTCGTTCTTTAGGCGCCAAACTATTTTTTACGTGATAACGTTTTTTTTATAGTTTTCCTTGTTTTTCAAGGTTTAAGATCCCATAACTTGTTGCACAAAAATAACATCTTGATTTTGACAGTGTCGGCTTTTTCTTTTTTTTCTTAATACATATGGATAAGTTAATCGGCTTGATATATAAATTGTTTACTATTAATAAACGTCTTATCTAAACAGTGAATGAGTTAACTATGTTTGTTTGTATTAAAATAATCTATTTAACCAGTAAAATGGGTTACGCTTACAGTTAAACCTCAATAAATTTATCATTAGAAATCTGACAAAGTCGCGCAATTAAATACTCTTTGACATAGAACAGTAATGTACTTGGGGATTGGGGTTATTGTGTTAAATATGTATCTGGTGAAATCTATTTTAAGAAGATCAACGAACTCTTCAAGATCTTTAATGTTTTTTGCGCTTCCATTGACTCTTCCGTCGTTCATTGTTTTTTTTTCGTTTCCGGTTCTTCGCTTAATAATAGGTGGATTATTTACTTTAATTTTATGACACAAAAGCGTGACCCAAGGTGGGTTAACTTTTAAAATTAAACATTTACATAGGAAATTCATGAAACAGCATCAATAGAAATTCAAAAAGGTTTAAAGAATATAAATCTGCTCGCTTTGCTTTAGGGGCACTCGTGTTTCCTGTAAAGTGCATAGAAACGAGCATCTTTAGAACTCCACAACAGTATCCGTTCATTTGCTGTACGAAGTGACAATTCGATCACCGATGATGTATTTATTTGTATCTTTATTATATTTTTAGGGCTCTTTGATCCAGAGCCATTTATGCAAAGGTTTTATGCATAAGCATGATATCCTTGAATAACTATTAAACGTATGTTTGATGGCTGGATCGACGACCCGAATTCATAAAACAGCTATTGTTTAAAAAACCAACAAACAAAAATATGGAAACCGCCAAAATTTAACTGAGGCTTTCGCTTTACCATTTACGAACAAGCCGTTTAGAATTGACAGGTGGAGCATGCAATCGTTCAAAAACCTGGGCACGTTTGGTGGTACTTTGTCAGCCATGTTTGGAACTCGTTGCTCGCCAAGAAACTCGATGACTATAAAGTTGATATCATGTGTCCAAAATTTAAACGTTGTTCACATTGGCGTGGCTTTATTAATTTTAGTGTAAGCTACGCTTGCGCATGCGACTAGTCAACAGCTAGAAATTATTTTAAAAATAGACTCATTTTACAACAATAAGGTGTTTTGATGAGATCCATACCAGAGCACGACGTCAGAATAGTGATTGGTGATAATACTATATAGAACTATTCAAAAACAGAGGTCGCTCAAATTGCTGAAACTATCGTGTCATACCTTTTTTTTCCACGGCATACACATCTTACTGAAATTTTATAGATGACTATCAAGAAGGAGTTCGTTTCGGTCTGTCGCTGATCAATTTTTCTGGGAATATAATCCTCAAAAATATCCGGTTATGTAAATGTCTGGATATTTAGATAATGACATTTTATGCAAGGATATGCTCTGTCTCCAATACGAATTCCTCTTTCGTTAAAGTGGATCAGCTCAAGATAATATTTGTGCATGAAGGTGATATCCATATGAACAGAGTGAAAGGCAAAGGTGTTTGGATCCAATTGTAGGACTCCCATCTTCTCGTGGTCGCAAACCAACCACTTATGGATTGTTCGTTTATTATTTACTAAGATTTTATTTTAAACTGTGTGCATTTTGGAATTTTGTGTGTGTTGATGGGTCATTTTACTGTTCATTTTGAATTTCCAGGTGATAAATAAATTTAATTTATTACAGTATACTGCTTGCTGATATTAAGGACATTCAATTTTAATATCTTTGATTTATAGTTTAGTTGAACCTAGTACTTTATTCAGATTGTTATAAGTGTTACTTAAAAAGAGTTACATCTGTACGTATTTACATATGAAAATTCGTGTATGTATGTTTGTATATGTGCATGCTTGGGTGTTTGCATACGTATGAATGTATGAATAATACATTTCCCTTCCTTACCTATTGTTTTATGTAAAACTGCTGTAGAAATAGACCCGGCGTTGTCTGGGAGATTAACCAGAGCTTGATTCTTTAGTCCAATTAATCAATCAACCAATTTGCCTTAGTTCATTTTTTTTTGATACATGGCTTCGACGTAAAGATATATAATGAATCGAAATCTGTACAATCAAAAGCCAAGTTTTGCGAGCTAAACGAACGGTTTCCGAAAATCAGAGGCCATACTAAGCATGAATTTCTAAACGAAAATATTTTTATTACAGTGCTATTCTACAAAACTTTGAAGACTGTCTGTCGACTTGAATATTTTGTGATTTTATTGACTAAGTAGTTAAATTACATAATCTGAGACATTGTATAATCTATTGATTATATGTTTCAGTATATCACAATATTCAAAATTTAGTAAATAAAATATTTATTTCTATTACAGAAATGAGGAAGGAGACCACGTGATGCAAAACGTGAAAACGTTGGAAATTATTAATTAACCTTTTTAAACTTTTTATTTGATAAGTTCATGCAAGTTCTTAAGTAACGGCTGTAATTCTTGCGCATATATGATTTAAACTTCAACCCGGTTGAATAAAAAATAGAACATTTTTGATAAGTCAATATCGTTGGCCTACCCTATATTATGTTTTTATTATGTAATTATTTAACAATATTATAGCATTCTATATACTGATAACGGCAAACAAACGACAAAAATGGAATTTCGTTTCTTACTATATGTATGATGACTAAGTTTCTTAAAATAGTATAAGTAGTAAAAAGACGCGAATACTATAAAGACAATTATCTTAAATTTATTACATGGTCTACGTCAGAAAGCTGTTGGTTAAGTAATTCAAATAATTTGTGTAATCAAACATACGTATTACATCATTCTTTCTTAATTATGTAGTTCTTAAATATTGCGAACAATAATTTTATTTTACCAATTTTAGGCTGAAGCAAGCTTAGAAGATTTTTTTAGTGTTTATTCCATGCAATCTGTTCTGGGGTCGAAGCTCCTCCAACTATTTCGCGGTTAACTTAACGTCCTACTTTACTCCATTAATGTAGGCAAATCGAACACGCGCGACTCGAATTTAACTGGCTCGCTTTTAACTAACATGGACGATGATTTGGCCTATAGATTCTGCACTCCAACAGGGGTTCATAGTTGTGTTCATCGTCATCCCCGATTATAATCAAGTGATGAAAAATCCCTTTTGTAACCCTCCCTCGTTGGGATTCGAACCCGGTAATAATTGCACGGTAAGCTTAGACTATTGGCACGATGGAACCTACAATCGTATTTATTGTTCAGACGAGTAAATAAACTTATAATAGGTTACCCACTTAAAAATATTGAGATAAGGCTACAATCTGCTCTCATCAACGAAATAATCTATGTCAATAATTAAGGTAAATAATTTTATTTGGAATAACTAGAGGCGAAACGTACATTCATTACATTCAGCTGGTTGTTCAAATAAATATGTACAATATTTACATAATATTTGTGTATATTTATCTGCAAAAAGATTAGTAAATATTAGCTGTAGTTTGATGAATTTACTGTAACAACAATGACACGTGTTATTTGAAAAGTTTAATGTACAATTAAGATAAGTATTTGTATAATTTATTAATATCCAATGAAATATAAAGTTTGCCACTGAATACATATTTCACCATACATTTATGGAGGCTAGTACCGATTGTTGCGAATTATTTTACTCTAGTGATTGCAGCGTTTTAGTGACCATGTGATATAAATATGTATATATACTGAAATGTATCATATTTTAGAGCCTCCAATTGAAGCCTTCGTGAGTAGAAAGAACTAGTCAGGAATCTATTCTTGTTAACGATCCTCAGCTTTATTTGATCTTAAAATCAATGTTATTAAAACATACTATATGATTAAAAATATAAGTTACTTTACGTTTATATGATTAAAACACTTCCGTTTCCTTGTCACTCCTGATAAAAGTGAGAAAATAGATATCAGAGCGAGTCTTGCTGCTGGTATTTATGCTCTGAATTCCCAATGTTCACGAATACAATTTAAATACTTCAAACGCTATCAAGTTAAAGTTGTAAAAGAACCGGACCTATTATCAAGTTTTCGCAAAATTGGCTTTAACTTAGGTCTATCTTATCTGTCGGTAACGATGGCTCGTCAGTATAAAGAACTGTTTTTTGGTGGTCTAAAACAATTTACCGGTTTTTGAACAACAAAGCCGTTTTGCTTTACCATTTTATTTAACAAAATAATCAATATATTCATCGTTACGATCCTGGTCCTTTAATACACAAGTTCAATACTATTTTCACAAATCGTTTTGAAATTTCGCGAAACCATAAATTTCCTTGCAAAGAACAACTTCTAATCGTGAACTTTCGTAGAATTTCGTATTCAAGTACCCTGTAAACTCTTTAAGTGAGCTTTAAATATGACTTGATTTCTAAAAAATTTTTTTTTCCATTTTCTAGTAAGTAATTGAACATGATCATACCGCATTTCAATACGCTTTAAACAGCACTGCAAAGGGATTCCATTCTTAAAAGAAATTCAAACAGATGGCAACAAGAAATGTTTGTTCTAATGTCTAGCAAGCATATAGACACATAAATTTTTCAGAGTAACAAATCGGCAAATATCAATTCAATTATAAGCAGATATTACTTATATTCACCATCTCAAATTTCTATTTAAAATTAAAACTCGTAAAAGCTTTTAACGATAAAGTAAAATTAAATGATGTAAAGTCACATGATTTTTCTTCCTGTATCTCTAATTTTAGGAGCATAGGGCGTCTACTGTTCTAAACCATCTTAATCTATTTGGGGCTATTGCTTTAATTTCCGCCCATGATTTTCCCAGGTGTTTTGCCTCTGCTAGCATCGTTCTCTTCCATGTCATTGCTGGCCTTCCAACCTTTCTTTTTCCTTGCGGGTTCCAGTCTAATGACATCCTATGTCATTTATATCACTTGATGCCTTTCTCAGTATGTTGCCAATCCATCTCTATTTTCGTCGCATTATATCGGTCTCAATGTCTGACTGACATGTTGTTCTGTGCAGATTGATATTACTAATCGTGTTAGGCCAGAAGCATTTAAATATTCGTCGAAGGCATTTGTTTACGAACACCTGTAGTTTTTGTATGATTTTACCTGTATGCTTCCATGTCTCACAACCATACAGTATATATAGTATATACAGTATATGCATGTCGGAGTGTTTGTGTGTGAGCAAGCATATGTCGTCTGCATAGTCCAAATCATTGAGTTTACCAGTTAACCCTCATTGAATGCCATTAGGGGACTTGTTATCTAGTTTCCGCATTACACTGTCTAATACGACTAGGAACAGCATTGGTGAGAGTAGGAAACCTTGCCTTACTCCTCGAGTGTTGTAGTATGTCTCACTTTGTTTGCCTTTGTATTGAATTCGGTTCCCAGCTTATCGATACATTTCTTGTATGAGTTCAATTAATTTCTTTGGGATGCTCATTTCACAAAGTGTCTGCCAACGTTCCTGTTTATCGTATCAAATACACGTTCGAAATCGACGAAGAGCATATACAATGGTGAATTCCATTCATTGGATTGTTCAGTGTGATACGGATTGTGTTGATGTGATCAGTGTAACTTGTTCCTGGTCTAAATCCAGCTTGTTCGTTCCTTAATTTTGCATTGATCGTAGGTGAGATTCTTTTAAGGATGATCATTGCGAGTACCTTTATTGTTGAGTTGAGGAGGGAGATACCTCGCCAGTTCCTACATTCTCTTAAATCACCTTTCTTGGGTATCGTAATTATCAAGCCTTCTTTCCATTTCAGTGGAATTCTCCCAGAACTCCAGACTTCTTGGATTATTTATGTTAATATGCATGCAGTTGTAAATGACTCTCCTTTGAATATTTCGGCGGTTATATTGTCTGTTCCAGCGGCCTTATTGCTCTTCAGTCTACTAATGACATCTTTAACTTCCCGTTCCGTTGGTGGATGGGTGTTGCTAGTTTCGTTATTGATGTCAATTGATGACTGGAGGTTTTCGAGGTCGGCGACGACGCCTTCTTCGAAATATTCCTTCCATCCCTTTAACTGCGATTCATCTGTTGTTAGTACTTGATCATTAGCGTCCCTTATAGGGTTTGTAATTTTACCAGTGACCTTTCTTACACACTGGTGTAGTGCTCACATATTTTGGATTGCTGCTGCCTCTTCAGCGGCTTTGAGAATGCTTTCTGTATATTTTCTTCGATCATTCCTTGCCATCTTTTTTACTTGACGCGCTGTTTCCTGGTATCTACGTTTCACCTCTTCCGTGCTATGTTGGCACATTTGCAACTTAAATTGACGGCGTTCCTCAACTTTCTGCCATGTATCATCACTGATCCAAGGTTTCCGATTGTATTCTCTGTAGTCGAGTACGTCCGTGACAGTCTTGATTTAGGCTTCTTCTGCTTGGTTCCATCTTTCTTCTATACGGGTGGCTTCAGACTGGAGATTGAGTTGGAGCGTTTCGTTGAAAGTGTTTCTTGTTTCAGTGTTTCTCAATCTATTTGTGTTAAATTTCCTCCTATTTGTCTTCGAATGTTTTACAGCTACTGGCTTGATTTTGAATTGTGCTATTACCAGTTGATGATCGCTGTATACATCTGCGCCCCGCATTGTTTTTACATCTTGTAGTGATGTGAGGAATTTCTTATTGATCATTACGTGATCTATCTGCCATCCGGTGATGTCCATGTGTATTTATGTATATTTTTGTGTGGAAACCTACTGCCGCCTATGAACAATTGATTAGTGATACAGAAGTCACATGATAAGATTTTTTAAAATTTATATTATACCATCTTTTATGGGGCCGAAGCTCTCCCAACTTTTTCGTGGTTATTTTTTCTCGTCTTAATATGGTCGTCACCAATTAAATCGAAAATGAACGCTTACAGGTACGCTTTAAATATCCATATTGCAATGCAATGATACAACAATCTGGTACTGAATCGTATCCGGTACTTCCCGCCTAAACCTTGCTGCTTTAAACACAGCACCAATTGTGAATATAGTAATTTGATAGGTATTTTTGATTTTGATCCGGAAATGGCATGATAGTGACTATATACTAAAGGACGTATATAGTCACTATCATGTCATAATGTGCCTTTAATAGTACAAAGATCTGACTCGGGATCAAAGCTGATGTGGTCATATAAGAGTTACTCAATACTGCTTATGCTTAATAAATGCACTTAAACTATCGATATATAGTTTCAACAGCTTAACGTGAATATATAGATCATACAGCTTATAATCTAGGACATCCAGTTAATATATACTTAAGTCGATTTAATCACATGTTGATTTCGAATTACTGGGTTCGTGATGACTAAGCATTTCATTCGAATCGTTTTGCGATGTAATAAGTAGCTAGCAGTGATTGCTATAGAGAGATATAAAAGGAATTGTTCATCACTTGATTTCGAGTAGGGATGACGATAAACAAATAATGACCTGTTTAAGTGCGAAATCGACAGGTCGAACCTTCTTCCACGTTAGTTGGCTGGTGCTTTGCATTGTGTTGATGGTAAATCAGTGTAAGGTAGGATATTCAAAAGAACCTACGAATATAATATGCCGAAAGCTTCGCAATCGACATTTTTAACATTGATGAATTGCTCAAGTAAGTCAAATTGCTCGCTGACGACCTATGATAATTTTGAACAATTTGGTCTCTTAACTGGGAAGTTATCTCGCTACAGAAGATTTTTTAATAAATAAAACGATGCGACTGAAAACCAGTTTCTTTCATTTGACTCTCTTGTCGAAATTTTCCATGACCGTTTTGCTTAAATGTGGCTCAATTTCGTTAATTTAGCTCTCAATTTCCTCAGGCGTGATTGGTCGTAGGCACGTTGGCATACATTTAAGACTTAAAAAAACCTCAAAGAAAAAAGTCCAACAGAATTAAATCGCAAAAGATAAGCGGCCAATTCTTAACATCAAAACCGGAAATTATATGCAACTGTACAATTTCAGAGAGTTCCGCTTCCAATCAGTTGGATAATAGATAGGTTCCACCTTTGGCGATTACACCGATACTATCCGCGATGCAGCCGGTTGACCAGATTCTAGTAAGGAAGTGTCATTAATGGGGAGTTTTTTAGCCTGGGAGGATGAGAGGGAAGAGTGGTCGGTTCTAGGATTTTCCTGCTCCTGAAAAGAGGCTGATCAGCCTAAACAGCTTTAGAAAAACAAACAGTTTTATTGGCTAATATATTATTATTATATTATATTAATAATAATTAAAACGTGTGCTAAACCGATGACGTATTCAAAACTCAATACAACTTTAAAATAAAAAAACTGATAAAACGTTCCTAATATTGTACACGTAATTCAGCAATAACTAAATGTTGCATTAATATTCAGTTTATTTTTTCTAATCTTATCTGATTTATAATTTAAGATTGTATAATGACGGGGTTAGAAATGCACTTAAATTGTATAAAGAATACTAAATGATATCAGATGCCGAGAGATTAGTCCCAAAAATATCTTATCTTTACTTGTAATTATACCTATAACATCCGCTAAATAAATTATTTGCTGTCCCATACGTTTCTTGATTAAATAGTGTTATCACTAGTAAGTATTTAGAATCCGCTTTATTTGTCCACGCGTCTAAAAAAATTTATTGGCGTTACATGACATCAAATTTTTTATTTTTGTTAAGCTCCGGTTTGCGATATTATTTAATAATCTTTAATGGGTTCGCTAAGTCGTTAATTTTTGTTTAATTCGTACGACGGTATATATGGTACGACATAATTAAAATACTAAATTGTCCAATGCTAAATTAAATTATTATTGTTTGTGTTTCATACTTATATCGATTTAGGGTAGTGCGGTAGATGTGCTGGAAACATCGCTAAAAACATCGCGGTGTGAAAAATAAATTAAAAAATTAGTTATAGTTAAAAAAAAAAATACAAAATATGGATAATTCGAAGAAACCGACGGTTGAAAATCCAAAAAATAGAAGTAATATATTCAGTCAATTAATATTTGCATGGATATTTCCGCTTCTGTACAAAGGATCACGACATGGACTAACTACAGATGATCTCACAAAATCACTGCCAAAGGATGAAGCGGAACGTCTCGGGGATTTACTTATAAGGTAATTAATTTTTATTTTCAATTTAAATTTTTTAAATACTTAACGTGGCGCGTGATCTTAGGATATGTAATAATATGGTGCTCGAAATGATTATTTATTTTATTTAAGTAGGCCAATGATTTATTATCTTTTGACGAATGTGACTCGGTAAATATTTTTTAGATAAATAAATAAGCGAATTACGATGTCATAATCACGACATTAGTATTTTTTAATATAGATTTTGTATATTTTCTATTATTTGATATTACTTTATAATGTTAGTGCACATTTCTAAGATTCTCAGCTGGGACATTAAACATGCATTGAGCATTTGAAAAAAGTTTAGCTATTTATTCTTATTAGCCTAGTATTCTATTTTCAAATAAAGCTCGGGTTTCATTTGTTCTTTGTAGTAGGTAATTTTGAAATCTAAGCACTTTTCATATCGACTGCGTTGACTTCGGACTTTAAAAATGAAAATTTGTTTTAGATCATTTAACCTATAAAAATTAGGTTTATTGGATTAAAGTACTTTTCATACCGACGACTTCGACTTTGGACTTCGAAAATGAAATTTTTTTAAAAAAGATTTTAAACTATAAAACTTATTATAGGTATAAAATTAATTAGTTTTAAGTGATAAATCTAAGAAAATAAAAATACAGTGCAATGAAGTTAGCTGCAAAGCAAGTGCGATACATTCCACTTTCCGACTTTGCCAATTTGAAGTTGTACAAAGCACCTTCGTTCATTTTGAAATGTCAATCGATAAACAAAACATCAAACTGGCAGCCGATGATGTGTTTAACTATTCTGTGGAATATTATTATGAGGACGAAAATAATGAAAATATAAATAATAATCAAATAAATATTAGGGAAAGTGAGAAAACTTTCTTAGTGACAATCATTTTGAGGATTGTCTCATCCTTGAGATGCAATCAAACTTGATTTTATATGATTTGTCAGATACTGACTATACAACTCACAATTCACAAATAAAATATCAAAATATGGCAACTGTCAAACAAAATCAAAGTCAACGCCGTCGGTATAAATATATATCAATGATTTGTTTTTCTGGAATTTAAATGTTTTGCAAAGTCGAAAATCAAAGTCGTCGTTATGAAAAGTACTTAACATTGTCCAGTTTTATTGAAATAAATCAAAATAGTTATACAATTAATTAGTTTTATGTGGTAAATATAAAAAAATTTAAATACAGTACAATGAAGTTAGCTGTAAAGCAAGTGAGATACGTTCCACATCGCAACTTTAACATTTTGAAGTTGTATAAAGCAATGTAATTCATTTGGAACAGACAGTTGGTATAACAACAACATGGAAGTCATAATCAAAACGATTATAGAGAATTTTCTTTTTTTTTTCGTATACATTGTAGCGACTTCGCTACACAAACACAAAAAAACAATTATTCAGATATTTCGTGCACATTCATATAATTCGCTAACGCTACATGTACACTGTACATAAATATATATAGAGCTTAAAATAACATTTACAAATAGCACTCGGTCGCCATGGCTTGATGAAATGACAAATAATTTTTAACAAAACTGTTACGATTCCTTATCAGATCGAAACTGAGCTTTGCTTTGCACAACATCCGAATCTGAATAATTAAAAAAATAACGATACGTCGCCGCCGTCGTTATAACATTTTCTTTTTTTATATTTGCCATGACTTTATTTTAATTAAATCGCTTTAAATTTATAATTTAAACGATAGAACTCATAATTCTCAAATTAAATTTCAAAATTTAACAGCTGTCAAATGCGGTTAAAGTCAACGTTATCGGTATGAATACATCATTGCTTTATATATGTGATATTTAAATTCTTTAACGCAAAGTCGTCAGTATGAAAAGTACTTAAATAAATCCAGTCAAACGGCCACTAAATAGTCCTACAATTTAAAATTATAGTTAACTTCATCAGATCGCTTTGCTTGAAGCAAATGTTATATTCCATCATATTTTTGCCTTACATTAGCAGAAACATTTTACACAATGATTGCTTAATGTGCTTCTGTCTAATATTATTGTTTTTAATAAAACCTTAATTTAAAGCCTAAAGCCGCAGTTTAAAAAATACCTGTATAATTTTTTCATTTTTATCTGAATTCAAACCTTTATGCCAGACTGTGTCAAAAGCCTTTTCTATATCCAGAAAGGCTGCGATGTTTGATCTATTAAATCGTTTGGCATGTTTAATAGAATTTTTCAGGCTTAGCACTACTTGGGTAACAGATAATCCTAATGAATATTTCCATGATCTTACTTACTCCGTTTAAAAGCGAAATTGAACGAGGGCTTTTCTATTTTATTGATAGGAATGATTTTGTCAATTTTCCAACAGTCTGGAAAGTATCCTACTTTTAGAATTCCGTTAAGGATCTCGGTGAGCTGAGTGATATCTTTATCTGGTCACCCGAAGTTTTCTTTTGTTCAGATGCCGAAGAAAATTGGCAATTTCTAATTTTTCGACCAGCTCAATGGTTGGATTATGAGGAAGAGAGTTAAGAAAACTGTTGACACAGTTGTTGACTAACTGTTCAGCGGTTTGAACACTGAGTATGTACATTTTCATAGTGAAAAGTGATTTCCTCTGCTATTTGGTTAGAATTTATAATAGAGTTAGAAATTTGTGCTATTGAAGTTTTTGGTCATTTTGTTTTTTATCGTTACTTTTTTGTATCCTATTGAATTCGGAATTTCTTAGATCACTGAACCAACAAATAAGTTTGGAATATAAACTAATATCAGTTTTTAAGATAGTACCTGGGTACTTATTCGATTGCGTAGTTTAATCACGGAATGCAGTTTAGTATTCCTCCTATTACCTTTGCTGTGGATGAGGTATGGTTTCCTTTATATCTAGAGGTAGAGATTGTCATGAACTTTAAATTTCAGCCAGTTAACTTGGAAGTAGTTTCGGAGCATCTTTGTAGATATAGCTTAGGTATTGAATGGGATTTTGAATATCACTGGTATTGGTCAGAGTAAAATTGGTATAAGACGTGGACGAATGATTAACGAGAAATTTATAACAGTTGACGTTTATAAGAGTTGCTTCAGTCTCAGCTGAAACAAATGTTCTTGCATGAAAATGAGGAATACTATTCTGAATCAGGATGACAGTGCCTCCAGATTTGTCCCTTATCGCATCTAGCTTGAACGTGCCATATCCAACGATGTGAAACTTGTGTCGCTGAGTTAGATGGGTTTCAGACATGAGAAATAAGTGAAGCTTGTGGCGGAGCAATAACTCTTCTAACTCTTTACTAGTGGTCTAGTGAAAATAGTCTGTTTTCGTTTAGAGTAATGCATTTGAGTTATTCTAGCATATTGAATTGCGGGTAAGGAAGTATGGTGAGTCTCATGAAGGCAAATCGTCTTTCAACGATGTTTGAAGTGGGGAAGCAATCTATTCTGTGAAAATTGTGTCGCATTTAGATTTAAGGTCGGAGAAATTAGTGCCGAATACTTTCTCACATTCTTAAGTCAGGCGAGTTAGGCTGTTGGAAGATTTAGGAGATGGCCAAGTACCATGCAGATTTCTGGCAGTTATGTTTGCATATGATAGGGCCACTTCGCAGCCCTCGTACTAAAGTAATACTGTACTTACTAAAGTAATAAAGTAATACTGTAAAGTATTTACTATTCGGCATAATTCCATAGCATGTTTTGGAGTAACGGAAACTCAGGCTAAGGGTATCTCAATCGATCAGGTAAAGAAACTTTTAAAAATAATTGAATATGAGCCAATTTGCTCATAATTTTGTGAAACGTATACGTCTGACTGTTTGAGTAAACGTTACTGATTTGTAAAATAACCAATCATTTGAACATGAAACAAATGACAGTCAAATATTTGTAAATAAAATATGCATAGTATAATTTTTTGTCAAAAGATGGCACTAGCGAAATTTAGTTTATAATTATTATAGGTATTAGTCATTATACATTAAGTAAAGAAAATTTATTTATTTCCTTTTGTGGTTTCATAATTTACTAAGAGATGTCACAAGGTAGGGTTCTTTATCAGTAACTAGTGGCAAGTTACTTATATTTTGTTATATATATTTACGATATACCGTATGATATTTGAACCCTAAATCTTTCAAATATTCGTTCCGCGGGGAAGTATATTAGTGCTAAAATTAGTCCCTTCTCCTTCAATCTCACGTGTTATTGGCTCTTGTTTGTAAAATTGTTCTTTAAAATATCTCTACAAAAAAGAATCTGACAATTAAATTGGCATACCAATATACCCGACCAGCTCTTTCGATTTAACCGACTATTAATGATCACAGTAAGTTCTTCACTGACTACAACCGAATAGTGTGCTAGACAACAATCAGGTTGAAAACAAATGATCTGTCGCACTCCTCAGCTCAAGTCTTCAAGTTATGTTGGTAGTTCATTTTTTAAAATGTCTTGGTACAGTTGCCAAATTAAGTTACCTTCAATAATGTGGGGATTTCTACCAATTATTCCACACTACTCGTTCACAATCCAATGACGCTAATGTTCAACTTGGCGAATAAATGTATTCCTCTATAGTGAAGTAATGGGTTTGCAAAAAGGTATTGAAAAGTCACGATATAGGATCACTGTAACGAACGCTTAGGAATATATTATTCTGAATGGTATATTACCAGAAATATAAGAAACTTTATATCAAGCTGGAAGAAAACTAAGTTGAAAAAAATTGAGTTAAATTAGAATTAATTCGAGACCATGTACTTACGAGTATCATATAATCAATATAATCAATTGTAATCATACAAACTAATTTAAATCAATTAACTTGTTTCAATTGCTTTAGTTGCACACTTTAAGTAAATTATACACAACAAAAAAGCGTTCAACTTCAATTTAATTTGATCACATAATATTATATACAGCTTCTTGCTTAATACATTTCATGGTACTTATAAATAAAATGTTTAACAAAATTGTATTGTTCAAACAATTTATAATTTTAAATAATTATATCGCCAAATTTTTCGCGTTTCGACATGAATATCGGAAACATATTTTTTTTTGTTATCGTACGAAATTATGCTAAATCACTGTGATTCAAAAATAAAACTATTTTTACTCAGCCTGAAATGTGGGTTTGCACATATAACACATGTGTAAGCATGATTTGCAATTTTTTTCGATTTTGGCTTATCAATGAGTTATTTTATTTGAAATTTGTGAAATTGTAAATCTCATATACAAACGAAAAATTTATTTTTATTTTAGAGTAAGCTAAAGACGACGAAAATTCAAGGTTTTTGGATTCGACCGGTTTTTATTTTGATTTGTTCGATTCATCTATAATTGCTGACTAATTTGTTGGCCGATTATTTCAAAGGTGTTTATGAGAAATTTATATAATCAATTTTAAATAAATCGTTGAATTATTTTTCTTGAAATTATAGGAGTAGATATCGCGTAGTGAATTCATTACTTTTGTTGGTTACCATAGTTAAATCAATTGGAGTTTATATTAGTGGTTTTGAACTTATTAAGTATGTCCAACGTTTTGGAAATATGTACATTAATCCAAGTAATATTTAAATTTGGTCTCGATGTGACATTAAAAACTATCGTACTTAAAGTTAGTATTTGTAAATTACATTACATTTGTAAATTTTCTGCACTGGTTAGCGGCTGTTTCTACTCTGTATTTGTTAACTAATTTTATCTCGACAGTTTTTGATAAGGAAAATAGTGTCAAATATTTATATAATAATAATAAGCGGTTTTTTACAGGCAATTACTGGCTCGAACCGTATCGCCGTTCTCTACTCTGAAGAATCTACGTCGCCGATAGTGACCTCTGGTGGCTCTTTTCTCAGAGATTGATGCACTTTGTTTTGGATCAGCTCGCAGAACTTGACCGCTGGCTCGCTTTTCGCTGTTGTTTTACTTCATGAACAACTTCAGAAATTTCCTGATCTCGTTTTTGAAAAAAATTTGGTAAGTGTCGCCTTTGTCGCGTTTGGGGCGTATATCAAGCGCACGACTCTTCCCTCGGATGTAATCAATTATTTTTCTTACTGATTTGTCACGGTCTAACTCTAACACTCATACATGACAATGGGTTTGTCGAGACTTGAGCTTTCAATTTCAGCTTGTCGACATTTGCAAGTCTTGAGCAGCGGGTGTTAGGCATACAAATCATGATTTCCTGCGGCAAATATCTTTTTGCCATACACCAGAGTTAATTGCGAAAAATTTGCGAGGTGTCTTTAGCTTGAATTATGACGTTTGCCTTTTTGTTACTTTCACAAGTAAATTAGCTTTCAAACAATCAAATTTGGGGATCTCAAAAGCTCTTTAAAAGCTTATGCTTCAATTTGTAAAGGGCTCGTTAAAACTTTATGAGTTGCATATATATATATATCAACATGGCATAATATGTGTAAAATATTATTATTGCATATTTTGAGAACATATTTAGAGTATGGTATTATTATGTGATTCGTTTTATCAGGAATCTTTAAGTTAAATTGAGAGTATACTAAAATAATGTTCTGAACTTACACCTTTTGTAGATTAACGAAAGATAACCATATTCATTCCGCACAAATTAATTTTGTTGGCAATCTTCTTAGGTTAAGAATTGATTGTATCAAGATTTTGAAGCTTGTGTTATTTACGTTTTATGCCACAAGGTCTGATCGAATGGAGTTTTTTTTATCTTAAATTACCGTTATAAAATGAGTAAATTGGCTAAATCTGAACCTGTATATATTGCATTGGTTGCATTAACAAAATACTTTTGGTTTATGGTTTTAATTTTGCAAGAAATTCGTTACGGCTTCCTGTCTAATTCATGTTTTAATCCCAGTGCACCTCTTTTTGACATGAGCTTTCTAGTGGAGCTTATCGTCACTGTTACTACTTGGCAGTTTATGGCTTTTATGGCTTTTATTAATTTTTTAATGATATTTGTATTTCTAAAAACCAGAGCAAAATTTAAATGCTCATTGCGGCAGCAGAATTGGTGATCTGGGAGGTTTATTTGTATCGTTTTGATGCTATTAGTAGCAGTAGTGGTCCTTTAAAATTCTGTTTCAATAGGTTGTTTTCTAAGTTTGAGAATCAAGATCAGGTCAACCATTTTCCATTGCTCGGGTACATCTTGTAGCATGAGTGCCCTTTTTATGATATTAGTTAGTTTAATGGCTCTGATTGGTAATTTTTCACTTGTTTGTTTAGCTCGTGAATTATTTCTGATGCCAATAGAGGTTTAATTTAGTTTCAAGTTTCAACACTAACTTGTGTTTTGATCAATTGTTCTTGAAAGTCATGAGGTCGAAATATCATTTCAAGAGGCTCTCAGCAATCTTGTTATTTTTTGTTGTTGTTTTTGAACCCTGCAATCTTTTCTGGGACCGAAGCTCTCCCAACTCTTTCGCGGTTAATTTTTAACATCCTACCTTACGCCGTCACCAGCCAAATCGAGGACGCACGAATACAGGTTCGATTTTAAATCCATCTGCACATTGCATTGCGTTCTGACATGGACGATTGTCATGTCCCATGGATTCTGCACTCCCAACAGGGGGTCATAGTTGTATTCTTCGTCATCACCGATCGTAATTAAGTGATGAAAAATCCCTTTTGCAACCCTCCCCCGTTGGGATTCGAACCCGGTACCTCCCGTCCCAAACACTACAGCTTTAACCACTGCGCCAATTCTCAGCAATCTTTTTAGCTATTTTTATGTTTCTCCCTTCCACTTGTCATATCCATTTTTATTATACCTCGAAGTCGAAGATTACTTGCTTGTTAACCTGGAGTTCTGGGAACTTCTGCATTAAATTTGCTTAATTTAGGTTGTTATACCGTTCTGGACTCTCTCCTCTTATTCTCGATTTGTATAAGAACTATCACCATTGGCCCATTGCATCTTTACAGTGACAAATTACTAACGTACAATTTTATTATAATTCTAGGGAATGGAACAAAGTACGCGACCGAGCAAAACGAAAGGGTGGAAAAGCAAGACTGAGGACTGCACTATTTTATACATTCTACAAAGATACCATAGTTGATGGCAGTTTAATATTTATAAATATTATGCTAAAGCAAGTAACAGTTTCAAAAATGGGCGCTCTTAACGTAATCAATTTCTTAATATTTTTTTTTTGTTTTAGATGTCTCACACCAGTGGTCTTGGCGCAACTTTTAATTCAATATCAAAATATAAACATTATACAAACCGTGATATTGGCACCAGAAAATGGAACAACGATCCTCGATATATCACTAACTTCAGCCAATATAACACTCGAAAGTCCGTTTTTCCATGTGTCACCAGATAATTGGTTTTTCGTAATTTGGACTGATATAATATATCTAACGCTGATATTGATTGGGATGATAGCGGTATCAATATGTTTGATGCATCATACGGATTTACGACAACGTATGCTCGGTGCACGAATGCGTATTGCTTGCTGTTCTGCAATCTACCGTAAAGTGTTACGACTATCGAAACGTGCAAGTAGTGAAATATCAGCTGGATATGTTGTCAATTTACTATCGAACGATGTGTCACGACTAGATTATGGTTTTATATTCGTTCATTATCTTTGGCTTTTACCGATTGTTTCGGTATTTATATGCTGGTTGATTTGGCAACAGATAGGAGTTGCTTCAGTCGTTGGTGTTGTCGGATTGTTGGTAAAAACGCTTCCAGTACAAACAGGATTAAGTCGATTATCGGCCAAATTGCGAATGAAAGTAGCAGTGCGAACCGATAAACGTGTTAGTATTATGCACGAAATTGTTCAAGGAATTCAGGTGATTAAAATGTATGCATGGGAGAAACCTTTTAATGCCGTAGTAGCTGAGACTCGACGTAATGAAATAAAGAAAATTCGATATGCATCTTATATTCGGGCTGTTTACCTCAGTACGATGGTCTTCACTGAGCGGTCGACATTATTTATTACAGTAGCCGCTTGCGTTCTACTAAACATACCGATTAGTGCTGACAAAGTGTTTTCAATGGCTCAGTATTATAACACGCTCCAATTAATTGCTGCTATTTTCTATCCGCTCGCGTTGTCAATGGGTGCCGAAGCACTAGTTTCTTTAACCAGAATTCAACAGTTTTTGGATAAAGATGAACACGATCCGGCGCTTCACGGACTAACAATTAACCGAGATTTTGTGGCTAAACGTAATGAACCGGTGCTTCAGGTAAAACAAGTCGTTGCATCATGGACAGAAGATAAGAAACGAACACTCGATGGAGTTAATTTTAAAGCTATCTCAGGAAATTTGTGTGCTATTATTGGACCAGTAGGTTCTGGCAAAAGTTCTATACTGCAGTTGATATTAGGAGAACTTCCGGTTACGTCTGGAAATGTTATTGTGAATGGAGAATTATCATATGCATCGCAAGAGCCGTGGCTATTCCCGGGATCGGTCCGAAATAATATTTTGTTTGGGACAAGTTTTGATAAGAAACGATATCATGATGTGGTTAAACGATGTGCGCTTGAGGCTGATTTCAGCCAACTACCCCATGCTGATCAGACGTTGATTGGAGAACGTGGCTCATCGCTGTCCGGTGGCCAAAAAGCCCGAATAAGTTTGGCTCGCGCAGTGTATAAAAAAGCAGGCATTTACTTAATGGATGATCCTCTATCAGCCGTAGATGCACACGTTGGGCGTCATTTATTCGATGAAGTGCTCGGACCAAATGGGTATTTAGCCGGAGAACAAAAGACACGAATTTTAGTTACGCATCAAGTGCATTTCCTCAAAGAAGCAGATTGGATTATTGTTCTCGACCAAGGCCAAATAATGAAGCAGGGAACGTATAGAGATCTTCAGAATAGCGATATCGATTTTGCCAAAATATTAGAAAAAATTGATGAAGAAGAACCAGCTGTGGCAGAGCTAGAAGATGATGTAAAAGATGCGGAGCTTGAAAGTGACGAAGAAGTGGAGATTCCCTTCATTGATGGAGCTAAAGGATACAAACCACGAACCTTGAGCTTAAGTTCGACGAAATCTTCAAGCATCAATGATGACAATTTATCCGTCAAAGAGGTGGCCGAGGAACAAGCAGAAGGCGGTATGTCAATAAGTGTTTGGAAGCGATACTTTTTGGCTGGTGGTAGTGCTTTATTTTTATTCGTACTCGTTATTGTGTTGGCACTTTCGCAAGTCGTTACAAGTGGTAGTGATTATTTCGTGACATTCTGGACCCAACAAGAATTCTTAAAGGCCAGCAATAAAACGACTGTGTTAACAACAGAGGAATGTCTTTATATATACGGATCACTTATTATTGGTGTCATCATCATGACCATATTGCGTAGTTACCTCTTTTTTAATGTTTGCATGCGGTCCTCAAAAAATCTACATAACAAAATGTTTGATAAAATTCTACACGCACCAATGCGATTTTTTGATACAAATCCGGGTGGCCGAATTCTAAATCGGTTTTCACGAGATATGGGCGCTATCGATGAGATGCTTCCTCGTTCCATGATGGAATCAATTCAAATTTTTCTGGTCATGATCGGAATCCTGTCGATGGTAATGATAGTGAACTATACACTGTTGCTTCCGTTAGTATGTGCTATCGTATTTTATGGCCTTATACTTAAAGTGTATCTACGGCCGGCACAGGATTTAAAACGGCTCGAAGGTATATGTCGTAGTCCAATTTTTGGTCATCTATCGGCATCACTAAATGGCTTGACTACGATTCGGGTGAATGGTGTGCAACATAAAGTTTCGAATGAATTTGATCAACTACAGAACGTGCATTCAGGAGTTTGGCAACTGACAACCACCTCAAATACAGCTTGTGGGATTTGGCTGGATTGTATCAGTATACTTTTTGTTTCGGCAGTGTCATTCAGTTTTTTGTTAACAAAGGATTCTATATTCGCCGGGAATGTAGGTCTCGCAATATCACAGTCTATGATACTTACCGGTATGGTACAGTATGGTGTGCGTCAGGCTACTGAATCATTACAGCAGATGACCAGTGTGGAACGTGTTCTTCAATATACCGATATTCAGGAAGAGTATAGCCCAAAACAAAAACCCCCCAAAAATTGGCCGACCCATGGGAAACTCAAATTCAAAGAAATGTCTCTTAAATACGACGTCAACGGAGCTGCTGTACTCAAAAATTTGAAAATCGATATTAAACCAACGTGGAAGGTTGGTATTGTTGGTCGTACAGGAGCTGGAAAATCATCGCTGATCGCTGCTCTATTCAGACTTGCACATATCGATGGATCTATATTGATTGACGATTTAGATACGGGCACAGTTTCGTTAAATGGATTAAGACAAAAAATATCGATCATACCTCAGGATCCTGTACTATTTTCCGCCACAATTCGTTACAATTTGGATCCGTTTGGTTTGTATAATGATGCAAACATCTGGAATGCTCTCGAAGCGGTTGAACTTAAAGGTGAAATCGGACATTTAGATTTCTTAGTCACGGAGGCCGGAAGTAATTTTAGTGTCGGACAACGGCAATTAATATGTTTGGCACGTGCAATTTTACGACAAAACCGTATATTAGTGCTTGACGAGGCGACGGCCAATGTTGATCCCCAAACGGATGCTCTAATTCAAAAAACTATTCGTACAAAATTCGCTGATTGTACGGTGCTAACAATTGCACATCGTTTGCATACCGTAATGGATTCAGATCGTATTCTTGTGATGGATGCCGGCACTTCGAAAGAATTTGATGTGCCGCACATCCTACTACAAGACGATAAAGGTGTGTTAAGAAATATGGTTGAAGCAACCGGACCCAAAGAAGCTGAATCTTTAAAGAAAATTGCAGCCACTACTTATGACAAGTTTCATCGTGAAGCATCATCATAAGGCGCCTTATACTTAGGATAAGTTACTTAAATTAAGTGTACTTAACTGTTAAAATTGAACTATATACACTACATTTATTTTTGATGTTGATATACTAAATCTTTTTTACTATAATTGCCTAATTTCTTCATAGAAGAAATACAATAAAAATCAAAACGTGATGAAATGTAGAGCTTGTGTTTTTAAATTTATTCCGTTACGTAGTTTAAGGTGGGTACAACCCAAAAGTGGTTTGATGATAGACAAAAAGCCACTGCTAATCAGATTATCATATTAGTCTACAGCAATCCCCTCTGGTGTACAGACTTCGGTCCATACACTAGTAAAATATACTGGTCAAGGAATTGTTAAATAAAATTGTAGGGCGAGGAACATTTCTATCACCCTATACAGTACAAACAACAAATTGATTGATTTTCAATTTTTCTTTAAATCAAGTATCCATTTAAAATAAACAAAAACCTGATGTTTTTAACGTCATAATAATTAGTCCTTATTCGTTATCAACATAATCTACCTAAAAAGTTAATAAATTATCACATCAATAAAGAAGAAGAGAAAATCTACGTTAATGGATTTTAAAGATGAAGAATACGACAAGAAAATCAAGGAAGGTAAATTATAAAATTTTAGTAAAACTATTTTCAATATGGCCTACTTTAGATGGCCACGTTTCACTATATTGTTTAGACTACTTCCGTGATCCTATTCAGATCAACATGTCTAAGTGTGGAAATCTTTTGAAAGAAAAACATACGTTATAGTTTTTTAATATGGCAAATGAGGAAATTATTGCTAGTAAGTTTTGTTAGGTAAGATAAGACTTACTTCCAATGTTTCAAATATGTAAGATGTTTTTTCAGAAAATGTTACTGCTTTACGTGTTAAGACACCAACTTATTTAAAATATATTCCAATAATGACGTCTCCAAATGAAGTGTTTGTTATAATGATGTGGTTGAGTATTAGCGTTTTTATAAATAGAAGTGCTAACCATTCAGAAGTTAAACGAAAGCTAGCCTTACTGTGGTTCTGCTGCTATCTCTATTTAGTTATTTCCATAGTCGGTGATGTTTAAACTGAATGTTGAAATACCTGGGTTAATTGTTAAATTCCCTGTTTTTGTGTATTTGCCCACACACCCACATCTCAGTGCGGTGGAAATGGTGTTAATTATTTTTAAATCTATAATCAACCCACCTTTACCCAACGCCTTTTTACCTCATATAATTTTATATTGGTTGTGTTCGCTGTCCTGAAAGTTTTTCCAAACAATTATCACCTTTATCACTTTGAGGGCACTTTTTATCATAATGGTCAGCTTAAATCCCAATATTTGAGCAGGCGCACTGTCTAGAAGTAGTAAATATTTTACATCGATTGCTGAATCCTTTTTGATGGGATCGCCAAAGTCACCGCTCGCTTTGACTACTGTGTAAACATGGGCTACAATCAAATTTCAACGCTGCTTTTTTTTAAAATACGACAGCTCTAATTGCAACTACAAGTGTCGGTTTTTGTGTGTTTACTTATAAACGCCAGATTAGACTGTTAATTCGACTGTTTTCTATATCAAAGCAGTCAATGTTGTTCTACGCTTAGGAAGTTCGCAAACTTAAAAGCAAAGGTAAGTTTAAAACAATAAGGTTGATCAGGTACGATCAAAAGCGGAGCACAATTTCAGATTGGTGATTAAAAAGACTTATGTTGAGGAATGCCGTTTTGTTGTATAACAACATAATATAAGGATAGAGAAGCGTAAAATCGATTCACAATTGCACGAAACAACAACGGTGGTCCTAGTTAGTAGAGGCAATTGACAAATTTGTAAACGATAACAGCTGATTCAAGTCCAATAACTAAGCACTTTTTACAGTTTGATTTATGTTAAGTAGTTATCCCGTACAGTCTTACACTTAAAGATCTTAAAGTTCTATTGTCAATCAGGACTAAGATCGAAACTTCCGTGATAAAAATTGTAAATATTTATTGAATTACTTTCACACTGGCCATATAAAGACTAAAAGAAAACTGGCGTCTTGCTGATGTTTTCAGTAGTTTAAATTTTGAGTCTTTACACACTTTTTTTATAGTTTGGAATGTGCCTAATTTTTTTCCTATGAATAGTAAATGATAGCATTAGAATTTGCTAAGATCATAAAATTCTCCGTCGTTTAAAATTTAGTTTAATAAAACTAAATGGCCACGGAAGACTTGAGAGGAGAAAGTTTCATCGGTTTGATGAAACTACAGAAGTTATTTGTATGACTTTAAATTCCGTTCGTCTTTGATTATATTTTTGTAACTTAAGTTCTGCAATTTAAGGTGGTCAAAACTGTCCTTTTAAACCATAAGATCCACATTATGGGGATACAGCCATTTAAAATCAAATGAAACCCGAAAAGGTTTACTTATATTTGTTATAGACTGATAGACTAATTGATAGCTGAAGATTTTTCTATTCACATTACTCTGGACATAAACATATTTGTGTTTTGGTATAAGCCAAAGTGTGATTCCATCAATTATAAAAGATAATGGTTTGGCTAGTTTTAGAATCAAAAAGTCGTAATTACTAATTTAAGCTAACCACATGGTTTGTGTTATTAAAGTAGTTTAGTGTGAAATGGATTTTACTGAATACAGACGTGTTTTATTATTTCCTGTCTTTTATTATAAAGTCAGTACATCGATAAGCTTAGGAGTACTTTTACGAGTACTTTTCCATGATATGTATGGCGCTAAGCGAGATTAGGTGCCTATAATTTCTGATATTAAGACCGATGTTGTGCAATCGGTGCAGAGATAGCGCATAAAAGTTTATTTTATTATTCAAAATAAATTATTATTATTGTTGTATTTACCATTAAATGTAAACTTAATTAATATCACTGTTCTGAATTTTTAATTTTTATCACTGTAACCCCGTATAGCAAACAAAGTGTTGACATATTTCGATATTGAATTGATTAAAAAATTGGCGATACATCGATACGAAGAAATCAAATTAAAAAATGTTTGTTTATTGAATAATTCATTAAACGAAAAGTGTATCAAACAAAATTTTATTAAAACCAAATGTATTGAATTTGAAAATGAAAATTTACCAAACATTGAACAATCGATCCACCACCATAGTGAAAATCAGATGGAGCGTAAACCACTCAGTGAACAATTTAATGTAGAAAATTTATTACAAGTTGCTGAACATTTTACGAATGCAAATGGGAAAAGGCGAAAAGAATTTTTGCCTAGTCAAATTTTAAATGTGGATGAAAATATAGAAATTTATCGAAAACTTGATCATGAGAAACGGTAAGATTGCTTTTATATCATTAAATGATTACCAAAGTACAGGTAGTTTCGACACATTCTTATAGTTGTAAATTTAAATAACGTAAATTTATTAGAGTTTATATTTATGGTTGCTGTTTAATGTTTATAAGTATTTATATTCGCCATCTTTCACCCTTTTTTACTGACTTCCATTTAAATTAGTTAGTTCCTGAGTTTTGTTGATTGATTTTGAGCAGGTTTCATTTATCACTACATTTACAGTTAGAAATTACAAATTGATAGCTATTCTCGCGTGTAACGTTGACGTGAGATGATTCCGGTAATTTAGAATGAAGACATCCTAACTTCAGCTTGTTCAGAAAATTCAACGAAATTGGCCGTTTTTAATTTGGCTCAAATTTAAATTATAAACGCTATTATTGCTATTAGTCATCACTTACCTGGAGTGGACTTCACGTTTAGAATACATCAAAATGATGGCCACATCTGCTGAACTCAACGACACATTTGGGCGGCTAAAGGGTTCTATTATGATTAGTATGATTGGTTTTAATGTACTGTTTAGTTTTTCCAACATCCCTAGTTTTCAAAATCACGTCTCTGGAAATCTTGCGTTTATCCAAAAAAATGTTTATTGATTCGGGTACACGATGTTTCTTCTCCTTTGTTAACATATTTTCGATGAATGTTTATCCTTTAAAGGCTATCTCTGTCTAATTCTGATTATTTCATCAGTTTTATATTATCTGGTAACACATGCGTTGAATATCTATCTATCGTTCAGGTTTTTCTGGCCGTCCACAGCCTAACAATGTTTGAATTTAGTAGCTATGGACATGGTTGCCTTAATAAAGCATCAGCAATCGTGATTTCCACAGATAATTTAATTTTTAGTTTCTGTCTGTTCTCTTTTGTTTCTCACAACCAAAGCGATCTAAAACCAATCTGCCATGCTCTCTGATATTTTAAAATTGTTCTAAATCTCTTTTGAACATCTCAAATGGACTAACCAATCTTAAGAAAAACATTTACGAAAAACACAAATCTTTTCACTTAGCCGGTAATGGGTTAAGTTTGTCCTCAACATTGCTTTCATCAGCATCGCAGTAATCGGAAAGTACAAAGTCGTTGATTTAGAGAAATTTTAAATATCGTAAGATAACCTTTACAGTCGGCTGGTTTCAAAATTATTGCTAACATGGCGCATTTTTTCGCTACAATTTCGGCGGAAACAATAATTTGGACAGTTTTATATTTGAGTTCATCGGTTGTGTTGCACAGGGATTACAATCACTCGTCTTAATTTGTATTTATTATTATCTCGTTTTAATTTGAATTTAATCGTATTAAACTTAATTTTGACTATCTCGAGTTACGAGATTTTTGGTACTGTTCCCAAACTTGTTTGTTCCTTAGATGTTGTGAGGAAATTTTCGAAATCAGATAATAATTCTACTTTGTCGGGTGGTCCCTTGAGATCATTAAAGTCCACCCAAATACATCTGACTTACTGTGAAATGATTACAACTTTTACTTTCTTAACGTATAGGGCATTTAAATAGAATCTGGATCATCTTGAAGTTACACAAGGTATTGATCAGTCCCGTAATCATATATAAGTATTATAAGTATATATAAGTATATAAAACTTTGACTATGACGAATATTTAAGAGAGAATATAGTCTGGCGCCTGAATGTATAACATTTTTTTTTATCAACACAACAGATCCGAAATAAAATGTCGAGCTGCGCTTACACCGATTCATACGGCGGATAAAGGTAATGGAAGTATTCAAATAAAGTAAGTACATAGTGGATTATTAAATTTGAATTTTCACTAAACTATGAGTTTTCCCGTTAGGTATTATATTGAAAACTCTGTATTTATGCGTTATCGTCGATTCACAATCGGAAAAGGTGATGGAAATGATTTAAATTTAACGGCATATGGAAATTGTAAATACATTTCTTCAAATCATGCAATTATATTTTACGATGAGGTTAGTGGACATAATTTAAATAACTATTGTATGAATAATGATGTCGGGCTTTTAGATTGCAGACAATTTTGAATTACTAAATTATTCGGAATATGGCATTAAAATCAATAATATTACAATGCGAAAAGGTTTTCCAAATTTAATGGCTGATAACGTTAATATTAAATTACATCAGGGGAATTGCCGGTGTCGAAAAGAAAATTTATTTTCTCATTTACGCAATAATTTCACGGATGATTCATTTTTACTGGGACATGGATATGTGTTAACGTTTGGCTGCCTTGAATTTGTATTTTCAATTGTGAGCACAGACTAAAATTTGTAGAATAGAAACATTTTTACTAAATCAATTTAAATGTTAGTAAAATAAAATTCTTATTAAATTCGCCCGTTGCTCTTTATTACTCTAAACAAGCGTGACAAATTCTCCAAATCAAAGTGCTATTACAAATTTAGAAAAAAATATATTCTTATTCTTTAAATAAATTGTAGGACACAATCATATTACTGTAAAGTTTTGCAGTTTAAATGATTCATTCGTTACTCTGAAACAGAAGACCCATAGTTGGATATGAACTTTATGGTACATATTTCATGTAATTAACCAAAAAAAAATAATCAGTCTTGTCTAGTTAAATTCAAGCATTGTAAAAATGTCAAGGTAACGGATGAGGAAATAAGGAGCAAATATATATCTTAATCAAAAGATATCAAGATCAGAACCAATATTACTAGCAAAAAAGTAAATTCATAAATTTATAAATACACTCAAACTCTAACAAATCACGCATTTATTGTCTGATTTGAATGAAACTAATATTGATTAAAAGTATCATCATCTGTTCCATTTTAAAAAAAATGTTTCCCAAACTTCTAAAAGGATTAGCATCTCAAATTAATGTATGCACACAAAAGGTGCAACAAAACACGGACTAGTGGTCCGATTTCAATGATCGATGTCTTAATTAGAAGCTCTCAAGATCAGACAAAATATTGCTTCAAAGTATTTGTCCATTTTAAAATAGATATTCTTTGCTAAACATTTAGGGAGGCAGTACTTATTAGCAGTATATTTTAATAAACATTTGGTTAGATATAAATTTACCTACAGTTAAACATCACAAGTTTGCAATTTAGCTCAATTGCATTTTCACATTGTTGTATTGGTTAAAACTGTCCAGAACGTCGTGGTTTGGCAGTTTTTAAACAAACAAAGAGGGTCAATATATATTTATAAAATTTATCCTTTAGATAAGAGAACATTAAATTTATAGTTCTAAAATTTCTGGGCAATACTTAATTCTGTAGTGCTCAAAGAGCAAAGAGTTTAGAATTTAGATTAAAATTTTAAGATTTTTGACTTTTTATTCTTTTTAAGAACAAGCATTGAACATACAACTTCGACGTCATATTCAGATTAAAAAACAAATATCAATTATTTAATAAAGATGGAAGATGTGTGCTAAAAATATACAGGGCTCTTGTGAATAATATAATCTTTTTACGAAGTTATTTACTCACTTTCTACTTTACGCCGCCATCACAGTGGTTTTCATCGTCATCGATTGCAATAAACGCCGCAGCTTTAATCACTGCGGTAATGGTTCGGTGAAATATACTCAATTTAAGATAAGTAACTTTATCTAAACAATGACGTCGCCTAAAATTATATTGTAATACATTAGCAACAAAAATATTCTTATCTTATCTTATTCTACTGTGTGAATTGGCCTTAACTCGTTTGATTAAAAATATTTATTATCAGCATTATAAGGCCGACATCGCGCTTAGTGGTTTGTGTACCCAATTTTAAAATTTTATTGGCATTACATGACATCAAAATTACTTTAGTTTTATTTGGTGTACGGTTCCTATAATACATCTTATGTTATGTTTAGAGTTTTAGTTTTATCTATCTAAATATCATATAAAACTTAAAATTGTTCTGCAATATTTTTAAATTTTTTATAAGTTAGCACATTTTGCATTTTTCGTTTAGTTGTTGGTCGGTTTGAGTGCTACAAGCATCAAATTAACTTTTTGTTTTAAGTTAATAGTTTAAGTTAGAATATACAAATATAAAAAATGGATACTTCGAAAAAACCAACGATTGAAAATCCAAAAAACCGTAGTAACATACTGAGCAAGTTGTTTTTTGTGTGGTTATTTCCACTGCTGTATAGAGGATCGCGTCGTGGATTAACAACAGACGATCTTACAAAATCACTCCCAAAGGATGAAGCGGAACGACTTGGTGATTTACTTTTGAGGTGATTTTAGTTTTGTGTAATATTATTTATTTTATAAGTAGTGTGGCTAAAAAATGTTAAATGCCGATGATAAAAAAGTGTTCAAAGTGTCAATCTAAAAGTGGTTTTATTCAAATCGAAAATGAAATAATCTATTCATTGTTTAAAACAGAACGTGTGCTTCTTGTCGATAACCTCATAATTTTGAAATTTAATCGACACCTATTACATTCCATCGCAAAATTAGCAAAAAGTGGACATTACGTCACATGTTATCACACCACATGCAAGTTAGGATATCATAATGAATATGTCAAATCATGATGATATGAGTCAAAATAACATAAATTTTATTCAATATGTTCTTGAAATGTAAGAATGACTTGCAAATTTAATTCAATTTTGACTAACATTGCGCTTATCAATTGAAATAATTATAAAAATTGTGAAATATTGGGTGTGTAGACCCCTATCTTAAGTTCGGTCTAGCCCAAATATTTTTGTTTTATCATGTTTTGATTTATTTTATTGCTCGGCCATATAAACCAATTGGTATGTATAGTGGTGTATACTTTATAAGTGTATCACATGCTTGTAACATTTATGACGTACTCCAAATTGTATGATAATAATATTTGATTTATGGAACTAAAATTGATTATGTCAGTGTTTTCTGACATTTTAGAATTTGATAACAAAATCGATAATTAACTAATCAGTCAAATTTTAATTACTAAGTTTTAAGTTAATGTATTCATTCAAAATTTTGGTTATCAAACACGTATTTGATAAGAAATTAAAATCTGATCTCGTTATCTCGTTATTGACAACTTTTAGTCACACTTTGATCGTGGCATCGTTTAAATTGAACAAATAATCTAAATTTTAGGAACTGTATCAACATTTTTATTCTAGGGAATGGGACAAAGAACAAAGTCGAGCAAAGCGAAAGGGCCGAAAAGCAAGGCTAAGAACCGCACTATTTTACACATTCTATAAAGATACGTTATTCGATGGCTGTTTAATGTTCATCACATTGATGATAAAGTAAATATCACCTGACCACTGTAAACTTTAAATATTTCTTATATAGATAACGTAAATATTTTCAGATGTATAACGCCAGTGGTACTAGCGCAACTTCTAATTCAATATCAAAATATCAGCATTATAAGTACGGCAATAATGGAATCAGAAAATATAACCTCGGAATCAAATATAACATTGACGCCTGCACAAGAACTGGTCGATAGTCCATTTTTTCATGTGCCACCAGATAATTGGTTTTTCATAATCTGGACCGACATAACGTACTTAACACTAATCTTAATTGCAATGATAATGGTTTCGACATTTTTAATGCATCATACCGATTTACGACAACGTATGCTCGGTGCACGAATGCGAATTGCCAGCTGTTCAGCCATTTATCGTAAAGTTATGCGACTGTCGAAACGTGCGAGTAGTGAAATATCAGCTGGATATGTAGTGAATCTTCTGTCGAACGATGTAGCTCGACTCGATTATGGTTTTATATACATACATTATCTTTGGCTTTTACCGATTGTTTCGGTATTTATCTGCTGGTTGATTTGGCAACAAATTGGGGTAGCAGCCGTTGTTGGTGTGGTTGGAATGCTGATCAAAACACTACCCGTACAAACGGGATTAAGTCGAATATCGGCGAAATTGCGTATGAAAATAGCGGTACGAACCGATAAACGTGTCAGTATTATGCACGAAATTGTTCAAGGGATTCAAGTGATTAAGATGTATGCATGGGAAAAACCGTTTAATTTAGTGGTCGCGGAGACACGACGTAATGAAATCAAAAAGATTCGATACGCATCGTACATTCGGGCCGTGTACCTTAGTACGATGGTGTTTACCGAGCGTTCGACACTATTTATCACAATAGCCGCTTGCGTTCTTCTAAACATACCGATCAGTGCTGACAAAGTATTTTCAATGGCACAGTATTATAATACATTACAAAGTGTCGCCGCTATTCTTTATCCTCTCGCTTTGTCGATGGGTGCCGAGGCGCTAGTTACTTTAACCAGAATTCAACAATTTTTGGATAAGGATGAACATGATCCAAAGCTACATGGTTTAACAATAAATAAAGATTTTGTTGCCAAAAGAAATGAACCGGTGCTTGAGGTTCAAGAGGTGGTAGCATCATGGACTGATGGTAAAAAACGTACACTCGATGGAATCAATTTTAAAGCACTTTCTGGAAATTTGTGTGCGATTATTGGACCAGTGGGGTCGGGTAAAAGCTCTATTTTGCAGTTGATACTTGGAGAGTTTCCAATTGCATCTGGAAATGTTGTCGTAAATGGAGAATTATCATATGCATCACAGGAACCGTGGTTATTCCCTGGATCGGTAAAAAATAATATTCTATTCGGAACAAGTTTTGATAAAAAAAGATATCATGATGTAATCAAGCGATGTGCACTTGAGGCCGATTTTAAACAACTACCTAATGCAGATAAGACGTTGATCGGAGAACGTGGTTCATCACTTTCCGGTGGTCAAAAGGCGCGAATTAGTTTGGCTCGCGCTGTATATAAGAGTGCTAGTATTTATTTAATGGACGATCCGCTTTCGGCCGTAGATGCTCATGTTGGCCGCCATTTATTTGATGAAGTGCTCGGGCCTACTGGCTACCTGGCCAAAGAGCAAAAAACCCGAATTTTAGTTACGCATCAAGTGCATTTCCTTAAAGAAGCGGATTGGATTATCGTACTTGATCAAGGCAAAATAGTGAAACAGGGAACGTATCGAGATCTTCAGAATAGTGATATAGATTTTGCCAGCATACTTGAAAAACTAGACGAAGAGCAAATAATTGGTGAAGCTGTTGAAGATGATGACGAAAAAACTATCGAACCCGAAACTGACGAGGAAGTGAAAATACCATTCATTTCAGAATTAAACGGGCACAAGCCACGCACAATGAGTGTGTCGTCAGCAAAATCTTCAATTAATAATGACGATACAGAGTCTCTTAAAGACGTGGGCGAAGAACAAGCGGAAGGCGGTATGTCAATAAGTGTTTGGAAGCGATACTTTCTGGCTGGAGGTAGTGTTTTATTCCTAATCTTCTTTATTATTTTGTTGGCACTTTCACAAGGTGTTACAAGTGGAAGTGATTATTTTGTAACATTCTGGACCCAACAAGAATACTTAAGAAACTTCAATCAAACGACTACATTCACAACATCTGAATGTCTCTATATTTATGGGTCACTGATCATCGGAGTCATGATAATGGCTACTCTGCGCAGTTACGTATTTTTTAATCTATGCATGCGTGCCTCAAAAAATCTACACACTAAAATGTTCGATAAAATTCTTCATGCGCCAATGCGATTTTTCGATACAAACCCTGGAGGTCGCATCTTAAATAGGTTCTCACGTGATATGGGAGCCATCGACGAGATGCTTCCTCGTTCGATGATGGATGCCATTCAGATTTTCCTGGTTATGATTGGAATTTTAACGATGGTGATGGTGGTGAATTATTCACTCATGCTTCCATTGTTGTGTGCAATCATATTTTATGGTCTTATTTTAAAGGTCTACCTACGACCGGCACAAGATTTAAAACGGCTTGAAGGCATATGTCGTAGTCCAATATTTAGCCACCTATCAGCGTCACTAAATGGATT
Source organism: Tipula confusa (assembly GCA_963556175.1). Taxonomy (NCBI): domain Eukaryota; kingdom Metazoa; phylum Arthropoda; class Insecta; order Diptera; family Tipulidae; genus Tipula; species Tipula confusa. The sequence goes on along the minus strand of OY744476.1, from coordinate 194,591,515 downwards.
AACAACCATTCGGGTGAATGGCGTACAGCCTAAAGTCTCGTACGAATTCGATCAATTGCAGAACGTGCACTCAGGTGTTTGGCAACTTACCGCAACATCTAACACGGCTTGTGGTATTTGGTTGGATTGTATCAGTATATTATTTGTGTCAGCAGTATCGTTCAGCTTTATACTCATGAATGATTCAGTATTTGCTGGCAATGTAGGTCTTGCCATATCTCAATCGATGATACTCACCGGAATGGTACAGTATGGTGTACGCCAGGCCACTGAGTCGTTGCAACAGATGACATGTGTCGAACGTGTACTTCAATATACCGATATTCAAGAAGAACATAGTCCAAAAAAAGAACCCCCGAAAAATTGGCCGACTCAGGGAAAACTTCAGTTTAAAGAAATGTCACTCAAATACGACGTCAATGGAGCTGCTGTACTGAAAAATTTACATTTCAATATTAAACCAACTTGGAAAGTCGGTATTGTTGGTCGTACGGGTGCTGGAAAATCATCTCTTATCGGAGCTCTATTCAGACTTGCACATATCGATGGTTCAATCCTGATTGATGATTTAGATACAGGCACCATTTCATTGAACGGACTACGTCAAAAAATATCAATCATTCCTCAGGATCCTGTACTATTTTCGGCCACAATACGTTATAATTTAGATCCGTTCGGTTTATATAACGATGCAAAAATCTGGACAGCACTCGAAGAAGTTGAGCTTAAAAATGATATTGGCCACTTGGATTTCTTAGTCACAGAAGCTGGCAGTAATTTTAGTGTCGGACAAAGGCAACTGGTTTGTTTGGCTCGCGCAATTTTACGACAAAATCGAATTTTAGTACTCGACGAGGCGACGGCCAATGTTGATCCTCAAACGGATGCTCTAATTCAAAAAACTATTCGAACAAAATTCGCTGAGTGCACTGTACTAACAATTGCACATCGTTTGCATACCGTAATGGATTCAGATCGTATTCTTGTAATGGATGCGGGCGCAGCCAAAGAATTCGATATTCCACACATATTATTGCAAAATGAGAAAGGTATTTTGACAAATATGGTCGATGCGACTGGAGTTAAAGAAGCGGAATCTTTAAAGAAAATTGCAGCCACTACTTATGAAAAATTCCACCGTGAAGTATCTTTATAAGGCTTTATACTTATATTATATGAATAGTTAACTAAGTGTGTAAATAAGTGTGCAGTTATAAATAAATATGATTACTTGTTCTTAATTTGCTAATTTCGTTTTGAATTGAACTTACATAAAATTGGATTTGTATATACTAATTCTTCTTTGTAGTTTTAGATTAAAATTTATTAAAATTAAATTTGTGTTTATAGTTCAAGGTATAGGAGCACAAATTTCGATACTCATTATCATTTAGCAAATAACTGAATTGGGTGGTAATTTCTCGTCACCCCAAATTTATAATCAGTTTAAAATATCAAAATAGTTTACCAGTTGATTTGGTGTTCACTGACTTGACAAAGCGTTAGATAGAAATCCCCATGAGACGGTTTTATCTAAATTGCTGTAGGGGTTAAAACTGAAAAGCTTACCTGTGGGTTCGTAAACATTTAGTTCAATGAATTTCTACTTTGTATAATGAAGTTATACTTTGGCAATTGCTATTGTTCAATTGTGTGGTTAACTTAATCAATTGGAGCTGGAAAATTTTGGATTTAAGTGTACGATGGAGTTATCTGTTTTCATAGAAGGAAAAAACTATAGAAAGGTTTGGAATAAAGGCATATTTTTTAAGCTCAAGTAACTGAAGTAAATATACCGGATAGTTCACAACCTTCCTTTATTGAGCATTCCCATTGTACTATCAACGTAGTTAAATTTTGTTTTTAGGGATCACAACTTGTGTTATGACCCTGGCTTTCGTTTTTTTATTTTTATATGAATATTTTAAGCACAAGTAAGACATTTTAATGTTGGTTCTTTATGTTTATGTTAAGTGATGAACATCAATCAGAGGCATCCCTACAATATGGCAATTAAGTGTAAACTCAATTTTATAAAGTAAATATATGAACTCTTTCTTCGTACGAACATTTATATCTCCCAGGGTAAATTACGTCTGATTTTTTCAAATACCTCTCAGCAGATTTGTCATTTGTAGTTAATCAAATCACTCAATTTTTGAAAGTAACATGTTTTCAATTATCTAGAAACCACAAATCTTATTAATTTTAACTATCACATAATTTGTAAATTAACGCAGTTAAATGTTAGTGACTCGTCCTAGAAATACTGACCGGACTAATTTTTATTACTAATAACAGTACTATAATCGTCATGGGTATTACTGTGATGTATTAAGCTATAGGTACGATTACTAGATATTTTAAATCAGATCGTACTATATATAAAAATCTTAATAAAGGTCATTCTTATTAAGGTTGGGAGGAAAGGGTTTGTGCATCTTGTGTTATACCTAAGTAATTTACTGTTTCGTATTTATAAATACTACTAGCTTTTATATTCTATCTTTTTGTTATTAAACTCCACCTGTACTAATGTAATTTCATTTAATTGAATGTGCCATTTTATAGACCAGCATTGAACTTTGTTTATGTTTGGTTGTAGCTTCAATGTGGCATTTCAATATTATTTCCTTTACTGTCACGATAGCGGCGTCATCGGCAAATGTGGCAAGTATGTTTCCTTCTTCCATTGGTTTTGATATATCAATAAGCAAACAATAAGTGCAATAGCGATCCAAAAACACTCCCTCGAGAAACTTCGGCTACTATTGTTTTTATTTCAGAATATTCTGTTGTCTTTTTAAAAATATTTCTCAGTTATAAATGATTCTAATTAGAAACCGTGTTAAAAAATCTGCAGCTTATAGTTAAAACCTTCATGCCACACTTTATTAAAAAGTTTTTTACATCAAGGAATACTGTGGAGCAGAAATACGATTGATATCGTTAGATTCTTGTTTAAAACTCCGATCTATACTTTGGTTTATTTCTATCGGTTTTCTAATGACAATTTATGGATGCAACGGGAATTTCTACGATCCAGATCATCTTGAACGAAGTATGGTGTCAAATTGAGGTTGATGACTTGTTGGGAACACTCTCTAGAGTAGCTGTAATATTTTTACTCAGGCTTGTGTGAATCTTCTAAAGAATTGCTTTTCTTCAAAATCATTTCCGTTTATTAAAAATCGTAATATCTACAAATTGTTGTTGTAATCCTGATAATTCAAATTTCTCAAAATTTGTGTTGTAAATTTTTTCAAGCTTTTTGTAAGTTTGATTTACTTGAGAACCTAACATTCTAAGTTTTTTGCTAATCAAGTCATGTTCTGCAATAATACAATTCATCGACTTTTGATCAACTTCGTTACATATTGGTTTTCTACAGCAGAAAATGTCTCTTGCGTCTGTCAAACAATACAAATTTGATAATTCTTAAACTGTCAACTTTATAAATTATGTCTTCTCGAAACATTTAAGCTTTACGTTTACACTTCATTTTTTTCATTAAATATATTGCCTAGGGATAACTCTCTAGTAACTAAGGCCAAGATAATATGGTCGGTTATTTAAATCAATGATCAATGCAATATGTATGCAAGAAGGTGTTAAGGTTACTCTTGAACACCTGTAAAATATTGTGGAAAAAATCCACAAATCTTTTTGATTTCACAGAGAGGTAGCTCTTAGGAAAAAGAACAATTAATTAAAGTGGTTTTTTCTGCAACTGGGTTTATCTAAGGCGAACCTTTGTTGCTTCGAACTAAAACGAGTGGCAAGTTTGCTGATAAATGCCGCTAGTATTAGGGATTTAATTTCGAAAGAACAGTTACCAAAATAATATTTGTAAAATATCAATAAAGCACCTACTTTGCGTTTGTGCTCTATAGTGACTCGATAGATAAAGCAATATGTTTGTCTTTTATCATTATGAATAACTCAGTTTTGAATTCTATCGAAATAGTTAAGATGGGATTTTTGATTTCCATCACAGATAAACCAGTTAAAACCTTGTATAGTTCAAAAACGTCTGATGGAGTGAAATAAAAATTTCAACTTTAAATCTCTAGGCTCTACAGCCTAAGTGAGCAGAACCTAAGAATACCTTTTATTTTAAGTGGAACATATTTTTGGTATTTTTTTTTTTAAAACTGACAATCTTGGAAATTTGGGGGATTAAACTCTAAGCTCTATTAGAACTGCTCTATTCAATTTGAGTGATCAAAAATTGATGCCTTACTCTACTAAGTGCTTTTGAAATATATCTAGAAGTCGACTAATCATATATTTTTATTATTTTTCTCAAAAGTGGAGTAAATAGGCACTAACATCACCTAAAGAGCGATTTTTACGAAACCCATATTGAAAATCTGAAAAAAGTCTGATATCTCCTTTTTTAGGAACCACTTGCATATTATCTGTTTTCGAAATATCTACAAATTGTTGTTGTAATCCTGATAATTCAAATTTCTCAAAATTTGTGTTGTAAATTTTTTCAAGCTTTTTGTAAGTTTGATTTACTTGAGAACCTAACATTCTAAGTTTTTTGCTAATCAAGTCATGTTCTGCAATAATACAATTCATCGACTTTTGATCAACTTCGTTACATATTGGTTTTCTACAGCAGAAAATGTCTCTTGCGTCTGTCAAACAATACAAATTTGATAATTCTTAAACTGTCAACTTTATAAATTATGTATTCTCGAAACATTTAAGCTTTACGTTTACACTTCATTTTTTTCATTAAATATATTGCCTAGGGATAACTCTCTAGTAACTAAGGCCAAGATAATATGGTCGGTTATTTAAATCAATGATCAATGCAATATGTATGCAAGAAGGTGTTAAGGTTACTCTTGAACACCTGTAAAATATTGTGGAAAAAATCCACAAATCTTTTTGATTTCACAGAGAGGTAGCTCTTAGGAAAAAGAACAATTAATTAAAGTGGTTTTTTCTGCAACTGGGTTTATCTAAGGCGAACCTTTGTTGCTTCGAACTAAAACGAGTGGCAAGTTTGCTGATAAATGCCGCTAGTATTAGGGATTTAATTTCGAAAGAACAGTTACCAAAATAATATTTGTAAAATATCAATAAAGCACCTACTTTGCGTTTGTGCTCTATAGTGACTCGATAGATAAAGCAATATGTTTGTCTTTTATCATTATGAATAACTCAGTTTTGAATTCTATCGAAATAGTTAAGATGGGATTTTTGATTTCCATCACAGATAAACCAGTTAAAACCTTGTATAGTTCAAAAACGTCTGATGGAGTGAAATAAAAATTTCAACTTTAAATCTCTAGGCTCTACAGCCTAAGTGAGCAGAACCTAAGAATACCTTTTATTTTAAGTGGAACATATTTTTGGTATTTTTTTTTTTTAAAACTGACAATCTTGGAAATTTGGGGGATTAAACTCTAAACTCTATTAGAACTGCTCTATTCAATTTGAGTGATCAAAAATTGATGCCTTACTCTACTAAGTGCTTTTGAAATATATCTAGAAGTCGACTAATCATATATTTTTATTATTTTTCTCAAAAGTGGAGTAAATAGGCACTAACATCACCTAAAGAGCGATTTTTACGAAACCCATATTGAAAATCTGAAAAAAGTCTGATATCTCCTTTTTTAGGAACCACTTGCATATTATCTGTTTTCGAAATAGCGGAAAAATGTCAGACTTCATTAGGGGTTTAGTTCACACTTATTGTTGGTGTGAACATTAGGCCCAGTTGCTTTATTCGGGTTAAGATTTTTAAGAACTTTAGAAACCACTCGGGCTCGAAAATGCTATATGATGAAATAATAACATATTAGTGCATGCTGGTTGGGATTGGTTAGGTAGAAAAGGTAGAGGCCTCCCGGAAGAATAGTAAAACGCTTATACATTTGCCTTTTGATTGCTGGATTTATGATAGTTTATAAAACAGTAAAGGGATGGATGATATCCTACAACTAAAATTCCTTTTTACCAAACTTCCAAACGACCAAAAAATTCTGAATATTAAATGAATATTAGATTGTGAATATTATAATCTCCCAAGACAAAATAGAACTGAAGATAAAATACAACTGAAGTTAGATTTGACTCCCCGAATTACTGGAAAATGAACTTCAAAGTTAAAAATCATCCCACAATAAAAAAAACAACCAAAGAACAACGCAAACAATTGGAGGACTCGTCAAATATAATGCGCCAATGAACTTTCGATTAGATGTTTTCAGGATTTTGAAAATTTTCGATTTGTGGCATATATTTCTTAGTTTTGATGAATTAACCATGATCATGTACATTACATCGTACATGACACCGCACTTGACTTTGCACGAGACACTGTCAAGGGATGAAGTGTATGATAACATTTAACATCAATTTAAAAAATCGACGATTCAGTAGTTCAGTAGAAACTGGTTTTCATTAGCATTAGAATGGAGTACGAAAAATAAAACGAAAATTTTGAATTTTCGTAAATTGGTTTACAATGATTACATTTTCTAAAAATAGTCGCATTCAATCGCGTTGTATTAAAGAAACACGCAACTAAATTATTTGTCCTAGGTCGTAACACAGGTTAAAATATAATGATTTTTCTAAAACATTACAGTGTATAGTCCGTATAACGGTCTTTAATTATTAACATTTTATTTGCCGCTCTTTTAGTTTTCAAAATTATGGAACACCATTTTGGTTCGATTTTGTTATAAAAAAATAAACGTCAACAAAATTTCCCGCCATAATTATTAGGTAGTTAAGTCCGTTTTACACTGTAGACGATAAACTTATTTATAATAGGAAATTGACCGATAACTAAGTCAAAATATGATTAACCACGACTAGTTAGTGAAAGGTGTGTCATTATCCCAACCAATAAATTTCTTCAGTTACATCATTTTCTTAAGTGGGAGCGTAACATTGAATGCGCAATGAATTGTCAAAATAAAATTTATATTATCTATTGTTTCGATATTGACTTTAGTCCGCTGCTTGATTAAATAGACGACTTATCACCATTATTAGGCAGACACTGTATTTAATTATTTATGTACGCGAGTATGAGATATTTATTGACGCTACATGACCAACATTTTTTTTTTGCTTCGGCTTCGGTTTTCCTAATATTTATGCATGTATACTATGTATGTTCTCTTAGAATTTAACTATTCGAGCGGCAGTGAACAATTTTATTATCTCCATACTCAAAGAGTTAATATGTTTTTTTATTATATATTCTATTTCACATATATTTTTTTGTTATATCGATTAGTTGGAGTGTGGTTGAGTCGCCGAGAACATCGTAAAAATTTTGTGTGATTATAAGTGAATAGTTTAAGTTTAGTTTTACAAAATCGAATATGGATAATTCAAAGAAGCCGACTGTTGAAAATCCTAAAAATCGGAGTAATTTATTAAGTCAATTATTTTTTGTATGGATATTTCCACTACTGTATAAAGGCTCGCGCTATGGATTAACAACGGACGATCTCACAAAATCACTGCCAAAAGATGAATCGGAGCGGTTGGGAGATATGCTAATAAGGTATATATATTGGGTCGTATGCTATTAAATTTGTTATTCGATGATTGTTGCTTCTGTTTTTTATGTGTTTATTGTGTTTGACCGGTGGGCTATTATGATCATTTAGTAATGTGTTGCAACGATTTAGTCAAAATGTTTACCGTCTAAATATGTCTATATTTATAGTACTTTATTGTACAAATATATAAATCAAGGTTGGAACTCAACATTTTGTTATCATACGAATATAAATAATTTGGCAAATCATTCTGATGATGTGAAATTTTTTTTTAATCTTTTCTTCCAAAAAACTCGTATGCGAGTATGATTTGCACGTTTTCTCACATGCTTATCTTTTAAATTGAATTTAACGTTCATATGTGTTTCTATAAAAATTCAAGATTATGGATTCGATCGATTTTTTTATCTAATTTTCTGGCTAACCCAAATAACTGGTTATCAAAATATGAATTTTTCACTGTTCATAAAATTTATGAGAAACCCGGACTTTTGATAAAATGTTTGTAATCTAATTATAAAATAGGAAGGAAAGTTAGATACGATAGTTTCGGCCCATGGTTTCTGCATGCCAACAGGGGTCGTTGTTGTGTTCATCGTCACCACCGATCACAATCAAGTGATGCAAAATCCCTTTTACACCCCTCTCCCGTTGTAATTCGAAGTCGCTGGCTCTCGAACCAAACTTCGCTACTTTAACCTCTGCGCCAATTGTTTGGTGACGGAAATTTTGATTCGGAATGAAATAGATGCTGGATTATAGAGTAATTCTGATCCACTTATTTTGGACTGCTTGAATTTTGTTAATGCTAGTATTGGTTTGTTACTGGTGTATAATTGTATAGATTAAATTGTATTGTGAATGAAGAAGTGGCCAAATCGCGGTGTAAAGTTTTGTTTGCTTTGCTTACTGTGGAATTTATATAGATCTGAAATATTAGACGGGAATCAAAAATACAACCTAGATATTTGCCGTTGCTCTGTCTGTGAATGGTTGGTAAATAAGACAGCTTGGGTTTTGGCAGTGTTAACCTTGATTTAAAGAGAGTTTGTAATACTGTAGAATTGCAAGGTTCCCTTATTAGTTTGCCCTAATCCTGATAATAAATGAAATCCACCTTTAGTGATTGATGCAAATACATCAAAATGTTTGTAAAGAAATTAAAATAATAGATGCCTCAGAATGGAGCCCTGCAGAACTTTTTTTTTTTTTTTTGTTTCTGAACTCTGCAATCTGTTCTGGGGCCGAAGCTCTCCCAACTCTTTCGCAGTTAATTTTTAACGTCCTACCTTACGCCGTCACCAGCCAAATTGAGGACGCACGAATATAGGTTCGATTTTAAATCCATCTGCACATTGCATTGCTCCAGCCAGCCTGCACTGACATGGACGATGGTTCGGCCCATGGATTCTGCACTCCAACAGAGGGTCATAGTTGTGTTCATCGTCATCACCGATCGAAATCAGGTGATGAAAAATCCCTTTTGCAACCCTCTCCCGTTGGGATTCGAACCCGGTACCTCCCGTCCCAAACACCGCAGCTTTAACCACTGCGCCAATTGCTCGGTCCTGCAGAAATTACGATAAAATATTGAACGTCCTTCAAATATATGACCATGGAAACAGCACCTATATACAAATGATTGAATCAATTTGAGTATGTGGACTGGAAAGTTCATCATTTTGAGTTTGCAAGGGAGTCTAGCGTACCAGACTGCTACTAAGCATGATCAGTGCAGTAAAATTGTTTATTGGCCACCTAGGCGAACGAGTTGGTGTTGAGCAGAATGGTGGTCGGCTTGAATTTTGAAACTTTTCCCGTGCCAAGTATTTTTGTGAGAATCCTACGATCAATATTTTTTCCTAGAACAGAAAGGAGTTTGCTTAGCTTCATTGATTTCTTTGGTTTTAGTAATCTGGTGCAGTTCCTCTACTTTTGCTTTGTCTTTGGCAAAAACGTTTGCTCTGTTTACTCATTTAGAATTTCCCTTGCTAGTCTTTCTCTTGGAACTTCCTTTTTTATGATATTTCAGGCCTACCAGGAGTTTAGCCTACTTTCATTTTAACAACTTCTTGTTTCAAAAACTAAGCTCTTAAAATCAATGGTACGAAAATTCTTGATTTTTCATTAAAAAACTTAAAGTTCTCCAGAGCAACATGATTGCTTTTACCCGGTAGGTAGAGAGCTACAAATCTGGTTTTATTTGGGAGTGATTTATATAATAGACTAAGTGTCCACTCTATACTCCAGCTTAATGTAATTTATATACTAACTTGTCAAAATTATTCCCTTAGTCGCATTCAGGTGTGGCCGCCCTACTTTACTGATAGATTGCAAGTAATGAAAACACTTGTTTGTTTCTTGTGATGGAGTGCCATAAGGCAGCCACTCTATTGTTCACTGTATTTATAAAGAGGTTGTTGACACTTGATTGTTTCAATTTTGTAAAGTGTGTTCTCCATCTGGATACATATTGCACATATTACATATTATTTACGGAGTCCGAATTCAGTCATTGCATATTCTAGATTTCTAGCTCAAGATGGAATGTATATAGCCAGGTTAAATTTGTTTGAAAATATTTATAAGTTTTTTATGCCGAATGGGAGCCATTTTTTTAAATTTGGTTTAATTTATTTGGTTCCACATTTTCTTTTCTAATAATTTCTTTTCTTATCGTTTTCTAGAGAATGGATGAAAGAGAAAGAACGAGCGAAGAGAAAGGGTTACAAAGCAAGGCTACGCACCGCACTATTTTATACCTTTTATAAAGATACTTTAGTTGATGGCTGTCTGATATTTATACAAATGATGCTCAAGTAAGTTATGATTTTTTTCCGCACTTTATCAAATTTTAACGACATTTTATTTAATTTTAGATGTCTCACGCCAGTGGTATTAGCCCAACTCTTAATTCAATATCAAAATATAAGCATTTTAAGCACCATTATGTTAGAACCGGAAAATGTTACAAGCTCAGATTCAAACACAACATTAATGCCTGCAGCAGAAGTAATCGATAGTCCTTTTTTTCATGTGCCACCAGATAATTGGTTTTTCGTGATATGGACCGATATTACGTACTTAACGTTTATCCTAATTGCAATGGTGTCAATTACGATATTTTTATGGCATCACACGGAGTTACGACAACGTTTACTTGGCGCACGAATGCGTATTGCATGCTGTTCGGCAATCTATCGTAAAGTGTTAAGATTATCGAAACGAGCGAGTAGTGAAATATCAGCTGGGTATGTTGTTAATTTATTATCGAACGACGTGTCGCGACTCGATTACGGTTTTATATACATTCATTACGTCTGGATTTTACCTATACTTTCGGTGTTCATATGCTGGTTGATTTGGCAACAAATTGGCGTGGCTGCCGTCGTTGGTGTTGTTGGAATGTTGGTTAAAACGTTACCTGTACAAACTGGACTAAGTCGATTGTCGGCAAAATTGCGTATGAAAGTAGCGGTACGAACCGATAAACGTGTCAGTATTATGCACGAAATTGTCCAAGGAATTCAAGTGATTAAAATGTATGCATGGGAAAAACCGTTTAATGCTGTTGTTTCTGAGGCACGACGCAATGAAATCAAAAAGATACGATACGCGTGTTATATTAGGGCCGTTTACCTCAGTACCATGGTGTTTACCGAGCGTTCAACCTTATTTATAACGGTGGCTGCTTGCGTTCTACTAAACATACCGATTAGTGCCGATAAAGTATTTTCAATGGCTCAGTACTATAATACACTACAAGGTGTCGCCGCTGGTTTGTATCCACTCGCTTTGTCGATGGGTGCAGAAGCGCTCGTTTCTTTAACTCGCATACAACAATTTTTGGATAAAGATGAACATGATCCAAAATTACACGGTTTAACGACCAATCGAGATTTTGTGGCCAAACGAAATAAACCGGTGCTGGAGGTAACACAAGTGGTAGCATCATGGACTGTTGATAAGAAACGAACACTCGATGAAATAAATTTTAAAGCAATTTCTGGAAACTTGTGTGCCATTATTGGACCAGTGGGCTCGGGTAAAAGCTCTATACTACAGTTATTACTTGGAGAACTACCAATCAAGTCTGGAAATGTTGTTGTAAATGGAGAATTGTCATATGCATCACAAGAGCCATGGCTATTCCCGGGATCAGTTCGGAATAACATTTTATTTGGAACAAGTTTTGATAAGAAACGATATCATGATGTGGTTAAACGATGTGCGCTCGTGGCCGATTTTGAACAACTACCTCATGCTGATCAGACGTTGATTGGAGAACGTGGATCATCGCTGTCCGGTGGTCAAAAGGCGCGAATTAGTTTGGCTCGTGCTGTATACAAGAGTGCCAGTATTTATTTGATGGATGATCCACTCTCAGCTGTAGATGCTCATGTTGGACGACATTTGTTTGATGAAGTGCTCGGACCTAATGGTTACCTTGCTGAAGAACAAAAAACCCGAATTTTAGTTACGCATCAAGTGCATTTCCTTAAAGAAGCGGATTGGATTATCGTTCTTAATCAAGGCAAAATAGTGAAACAGGGAACGTATCGTGACCTTCAAAATAGTGATATTGATTTTGCCAGCATACTCGAAAAACTTGACGATGACAGTCCATTTATTGAAGACGCAGATAACGATGTAAAAGACGCAGAACCCGAAAGCGACGATGAAGTCAAAACACCGTTTATCGATATGGCTAACGGGCACAAGCCACGTACAATGAGTGTGTCATCAACGAAATCTTCAAATATGAATGATGATACAGCATCCATTAAAGAAGTCGCCGAAGAACAAGCGGAAGGCGGTATGTCAATAAGTGTTTTAACCCGTTACTTTTTGGCTGGAGGAAGTGCTATATTCCTGTTTATTCTTACCATTGTATTAGCACTTTCACAAGTGGTTACTAGCGGAAGTGATTATTTCGTGACATTTTGGACTCAACAAGAGTTTTTAAAGTCCAGCAATCAAACTACTACTTTTACTACCGAAGAGTGTCTTTATATATACGGGTCACTGATTATTGGTGTTATCGTTATGACGCTTCTGCGTAGCTATCTCTTCTTTAATATTTGCATGAGATCTTCGAAAAATCTACACAACAAAATGTTCGATAAAATCCTACATGCACCAATGAACTTTTTCGACACGAATCCGGGCGGTCGGATTTTAAATCGGTTTTCACGTGATATGGGTGCTATCGATGAGATGCTTCCCCGTTCTATGATGGATGCCATACAAATTTTTCTGGTTATGATTGGAATCTTAACGATGGTAATGATTGTGAACTATACGCTTCTAGTTCCGTTGGTATGTGCAATCATATTTTATAGCTTGGTTCTTAAAGTTTATATACGGCCGGCGCAAGATTTGAAACGTCTTGAAGGTATATGTCGTAGTCCAATATTTGGCCATCTATCGGCCTCACTGAATGGATTAACCACGATTCGAGTAAATGGAGTGCAGGATAAAGTTTCGTATGAGTTTGATGAACTTCAAAATGTTCATTCGGGCATTTGGCAACTAACCGCTACATCAAATACTGCTGGTGGTATTTGGTTGGATTGTATCAGCATACTGTTTGTTACTGTTGTATCATTTAGTTTCGTATTAACAAAGGATTCGATGTTTGCCGGAAATGTAGGTCTTGCCATATCACAGTCGATGATACTCACGGGTATGGTACAGTATGGTGTACGCCAGGCTACCGAATCATTACAACAAATGACATGTGTTGAACGTGTACTTCAATATACTGATATTCAAGAAGAGCACAGCCCGAAAAACGATCCTCCAAAAAGTTGGCCAGCTCACGGAAAAGTTCAATTTAAAGAAATGTCACTAAAGTACGACATCAAAGGAGCTGCTGTACTGAAAAATTTGGAAATCGATATTAAAGCATCGTGGAAGGTTGGTATTGTTGGTCGTACGGGTGCTGGAAAATCATCATTGATCGGAGCCCTATTCAGACTTGCACATATCGATGGAACAATTTTGATTGATGATTTAGATACGGGCACCATTTCATTGAACGGACTGCGGCAAAAGATTTCGATCATTCCTCAGGACCCTGTCTTATTTTCTGCAACTATTCGGTATAATTTAGATCCGTTCGGTTTGTATAACGATGCTAAAATCTGGAATTCACTTGAAGAAGTTGAGCTTAAAAATGATATTGGCCACTTGGATTTCTTAGTCACAGAAGCTGGCAGTAATTTTAGTGTCGGACAAAGGCAACTGGTTTGTTTGGCTCGCGCAATTTTACGACAAAATCGAATTTTAGTACTCGACGAGGCGACGGCCAATGTTGATCCTCAAACGGATGCTCTAATTCAAAAAACTATTCGAACAAAATTCGCTGAGTGCACTGTACTAACAATTGCACATCGTTTGCATACCGTAATGGATTCAGATCGTATTCTTGTAATGGATGCGGGCGCAGCCAAAGAATTCGATATTCCACACATATTATTGCAAAATGAGAAAGGTATTTTGACAAATATGGTCGATGCGACTGGAGTTAAAGAAGCGGAATCTTTAAAGAAAATTGCAGCCACTACTTATGAAAAATTCCACCGTGAAGTATCTTTATAAGGCTTTATACTTATATTATATGAATAGTTAACTAAGTGTGTAAATAAGTGTGCAGTTATAAATAAATATGATTACTTGTTCTTAATTTGCTAATTTCGTTTTGAATTGAACTTACATAAAATTGGATTTGTATATACTAATTCTTCTTTGTAGTTTTAGATTAAAATTTATTAAAATTAAATTTGTGTTTATAGTTCAAGGTATAGGAGCACAAATTTCGATACTCATTATCATTTAGCAAATAACTGAATTGGGTGGTAATTTCTCGTCACCCCAAATTTATAATCAGTTTAAAATATCAAAATAGTTTACCAGTTGATTTGGTGTTCACTGACTTGACAAAGCGTTAGATAGAAATCCCCATGAGACGGTTTTATCTAAATTGCTGTAGGGGTTAAAACTGAAAAGCTTACCTGTGGGTTCGTAAACATTTAGTTCAATGAATTTCTACTTTGTATAATGAAGTTATACTTTGGCAATTGCTATTGTTCAATTGTGTGGTTAACTTAATCAATTGGAGCTGGAAAATTTTGGATTTAAGTGTACGATGGAGTTATCTGTTTTCATAGAAGGAAAAAACTATAGAAAGGTTTGGAATAAAGGCATATTTTTTAAGCTCAAGTAACTGAAGTAAATATACCGGATAGTTCACAACCTTCCTTTATTGAGCATTCCCATTGTACTATCAACGTAGTTAAATTTTGTTTTTAGGGATCACAACTTGTGTTATGACCCTGGCTTTCGTTTTTTTATTTTTATATGAATATTTTAAGCACAAGTAAGACATTTTAATGTTGGTTCTTTATGTTTATGTTAAGTGATGAACATCAATCAGAGGCATCCCTACAATATGGCAATTAAGTGTAAACTCAATTTTATAAAGTAAATATATGAACTCTTTCTTCGTACGAACATTTATATCTCCCAGGGTAAATTACGTCTGATTTTTTCAAATACCTCTCAGCAGATTTGTCATTTGTAGTTAATCAAATCACTCAATTTTTGAAAGTAACATGTTTTCAATTATCTAGAAACCACAAATCTTATTAATTTTAACTATCACATAATTTGTAAATTAACGCAGTTAAATGTTAGTGACTCGTCCTAGAAATACTGACCGGACTAATTTTTATTACTAATAACAGTACTATAATCGTCATGGGTATTACTGTGATGTATTAAGCTATAGGTACGATTACTAGATATTTTAAATCAGATCGTACTATATATAAAAATCTTAATAAAGGTCATTCTTATTAAGGTTGGGAGGAAAGGGTTTGTGCATCTTGTGTTATACCTAAGTAATTTACTGTTTCGTATTTATAAATACTACTAGCTTTTATATTCTATCTTTTTGTTATTAAACTCCACCTGTACTAATGTAATTTCATTTAATTGAATGTGCCATTTTATAGACCAGCATTGAACTTTGTTTATGTTTGGTTGTAGCTTCAATGTGGCATTTCAATATTATTTCCTTTACTGTCACGATAGCGGCGTCATCGGCAAATGTGGCAAGTATGTTTCCTTCTTCCATTGGTTTTGATATATCAATAAGCAAACAATAAGTGCAATAGCGATCCAAAAACACTCCCTCGAGAAACTTCGGCTACTATTGTTTTTATTTCAGAATATTCTGTTGTCTTTTTAAAAATATTTCTCAGTTATAAATGATTCTAATTAGAAACCGTGTTAAAAAATCTGCAGCTTATAGTTAAAACCTTCATGCCACACTTTATTAAAAAGTTTTTTACATCAAGGAATACTGTGGAGCAGAAATACGATTGATATCGTTAGATTCTTGTTTAAAACTCCGATCTATACTTTGGTTTATTTCTATCGGTTTTCTAATGACAATTTATGGATGCAACGGGAATTTCTACGATCCAGATCATCTTGAACGAAGTATGGTGTCAAATTGAGGTTGATGACTTGTTGGGAACACTCTCTAGAGTAGCTGTAATATTTTTACTCAGGCTTGTGTGAATCTTCTAAAGAATTGCTTTTCTTCAAAATCATTTCCGTTTATTAAAAATCGTAATATCTACAAATTGTTGTTGTAATCCTGATAATTCAAATTTCTCAAAATTTGTGTTGTAAATTTTTTCAAGCTTTTTGTAAGTTTGATTTACTTGAGAACCTAACATTCTAAGTTTTTTGCTAATCAAGTCATGTTCTGCAATAATACAATTCATCGACTTTTGATCAACTTCGTTACATATTGGTTTTCTACAGCAGAAAATGTCTCTTGCGTCTGTCAAACAATACAAATTTGATAATTCTTAAACTGTCAACTTTATAAATTATGTCTTCTCGAAACATTTAAGCTTTACGTTTACACTTCATTTTTTTCATTAAATATATTGCCTAGGGATAACTCTCTAGTAACTAAGGCCAAGATAATATGGTCGGTTATTTAAATCAATGATCAATGCAATATGTATGCAAGAAGGTGTTAAGGTTACTCTTGAACACCTGTAAAATATTGTGGAAAAAATCCACAAATCTTTTTGATTTCACAGAGAGGTAGCTCTTAGGAAAAAGAACAATTAATTAAAGTGGTTTTTTCTGCAACTGGGTTTATCTAAGGCGAACCTTTGTTGCTTCGAACTAAAACGAGTGGCAAGTTTGCTGATAAATGCCGCTAGTATTAGGGATTTAATTTCGAAAGAACAGTTACCAAAATAATATTTGTAAAATATCAATAAAGCACCTACTTTGCGTTTGTGCTCTATAGTGACTCGATAGATAAAGCAATATGTTTGTCTTTTATCATTATGAATAACTCAGTTTTGAATTCTATCGAAATAGTTAAGATGGGATTTTTGATTTCCATCACAGATAAACCAGTTAAAACCTTGTATAGTTCAAAAACGTCTGATGGAGTGAAATAAAAATTTCAACTTTAAATCTCTAGGCTCTACAGCCTAAGTGAGCAGAACCTAAGAATACCTTTTATTTTAAGTGGAACATATTTTTGGTATTTTTTTTTTTAAAACTGACAATCTTGGAAATTTGGGGGATTAAACTCTAAGCTCTATTAGAACTGCTCTATTCAATTTGAGTGATCAAAAATTGATGCCTTACTCTACTAAGTGCTTTTGAAATATATCTAGAAGTCGACTAATCATATATTTTTATTATTTTTCTCAAAAGTGGAGTAAATAGGCACTAACATCACCTAAAGAGCGATTTTTACGAAACCCATATTGAAAATCTGAAAAAAGTCTGATATCTCCTTTTTTAGGAACCACTTGCATATTATCTGTTTTCGAAATATCTACAAATTGTTGTTGTAATCCTGATAATTCAAATTTCTCAAAATTTGTGTTGTAAATTTTTTCAAGCTTTTTGTAAGTTTGATTTACTTGAGAACCTAACATTCTAAGTTTTTTGCTAATCAAGTCATGTTCTGCAATAATACAATTCATCGACTTTTGATCAACTTCGTTACATATTGGTTTTCTACAGCAGAAAATGTCTCTTGCGTCTGTCAAACAATACAAATTTGATAATTCTTAAACTGTCAACTTTATAAATTATGTATTCTCGAAACATTTAAGCTTTACGTTTACACTTCATTTTTTTCATTAAATATATTGCCTAGGGATAACTCTCTAGTAACTAAGGCCAAGATAATATGGTCGGTTATTTAAATCAATGATCAATGCAATATGTATGCAAGAAGGTGTTAAGGTTACTCTTGAACACCTGTAAAATATTGTGGAAAAAATCCACAAATCTTTTTGATTTCACAGAGAGGTAGCTCTTAGGAAAAAGAACAATTAATTAAAGTGGTTTTTTCTGCAACTGGGTTTATCTAAGGCGAACCTTTGTTGCTTCGAACTAAAACGAGTGGCAAGTTTGCTGATAAATGCCGCTAGTATTAGGGATTTAATTTCGAAAGAACAGTTACCAAAATAATATTTGTAAAATATCAATAAAGCACCTACTTTGCGTTTGTGCTCTATAGTGACTCGATAGATAAAGCAATATGTTTGTCTTTTATCATTATGAATAACTCAGTTTTGAATTCTATCGAAATAGTTAAGATGGGATTTTTGATTTCCATCACAGATAAACCAGTTAAAACCTTGTATAGTTCAAAAACGTCTGATGGAGTGAAATAAAAATTTCAACTTTAAATCTCTAGGCTCTACAGCCTAAGTGAGCAGAACCTAAGAATACCTTTTATTTTAAGTGGAACATATTTTTGGTATTTTTTTTTTTTAAAACTGACAATCTTGGAAATTTGGGGGATTAAACTCTAAACTCTATTAGAACTGCTCTATTCAATTTGAGTGATCAAAAATTGATGCCTTACTCTACTAAGTGCTTTTGAAATATATCTAGAAGTCGACTAATCATATATTTTTATTATTTTTCTCAAAAGTGGAGTAAATAGGCACTAACATCACCTAAAGAGCGATTTTTACGAAACCCATATTGAAAATCTGAAAAAAGTCTGATATCTCCTTTTTTAGGAACCACTTGCATATTATCTGTTTTCGAAATAGCGGAAAAATGTCAGACTTCATTAGGGGTTTAGTTCACACTTATTGTTGGTGTGAACATTAGGCCCAGTTGCTTTATTCGGGTTAAGATTTTTAAGAACTTTAGAAACCACTCGGGCTCGAAAATGCTATATGATGAAATAATAACATATTAGTGCATGCTGGTTGGGATTGGTTAGGTAGAAAAGGTAGAGGCCTCCCGGAAGAATAGTAAAACGCTTATACATTTGCCTTTTGATTGCTGGATTTATGATAGTTTATAAAACAGTAAAGGGATGGATGATATCCTACAACTAAAATTCCTTTTTACCAAACTTCCAAACGACCAAAAAATTCTGAATATTAAATGAATATTAGATTGTGAATATTATAATCTCCCAAGACAAAATAGAACTGAAGATAAAATACAACTGAAGTTAGATTTGACTCCCCGAATTACTGGAAAATGAACTTCAAAGTTAAAAATCATCCCACAATAAAAAAAACAACCAAAGAACAACGCAAACAATTGGAGGACTCGTCAAATATAATGCGCCAATGAACTTTCGATTAGATGTTTTCAGGATTTTGAAAATTTTCGATTTGTGGCATATATTTCTTAGTTTTGATGAATTAACCATGATCATGTACATTACATCGTACATGACACCGCACTTGACTTTGCACGAGACACTGTCAAGGGATGAAGTGTATGATAACATTTAACATCAATTTAAAAAATCGACGATTCAGTAGTTCAGTAGAAACTGGTTTTCATTAGCATTAGAATGGAGTACGAAAAATAAAACGAAAATTTTGAATTTTCGTAAATTGGTTTACAATGATTACATTTTCTAAAAATAGTCGCATTCAATCGCGTTGTATTAAAGAAACACGCAACTAAATTATTTGTCCTAGGTCGTAACACAGGTTAAAATATAATGATTTTTCTAAAACATTACAGTGTATAGTCCGTATAACGGTCTTTAATTATTAACATTTTATTTGCCGCTCTTTTAGTTTTCAAAATTATGGAACACCATTTTGGTTCGATTTTGTTATAAAAAAATAAACGTCAACAAAATTTCCCGCCATAATTATTAGGTAGTTAAGTCCGTTTTACACTGTAGACGATAAACTTATTTATAATAGGAAATTGACCGATAACTAAGTCAAAATATGATTAACCACGACTAGTTAGTGAAAGGTGTGTCATTATCCCAACCAATAAATTTCTTCAGTTACATCATTTTCTTAAGTGGGAGCGTAACATTGAATGCGCAATGAATTGTCAAAATAAAATTTATATTATCTATTGTTTCGATATTGACTTTAGTCCGCTGCTTGATTAAATAGACGACTTATCACCATTATTAGGCAGACACTGTATTTAATTATTTATGTACGCGAGTATGAGATATTTATTGACGCTACATGACCAACATTTTTTTTTTGCTTCGGCTTCGGTTTTCCTAATATTTATGCATGTATACTATGTATGTTCTCTTAGAATTTAACTATTCGAGCGGCAGTGAACAATTTTATTATCTCCATACTCAAAGAGTTAATATGTTTTTTTATTATATATTCTATTTCACATATATTTTTTTGTTATATCGATTAGTTGGAGTGTGGTTGAGTCGCCGAGAACATCGTAAAAATTTTGTGTGATTATAAGTGAATAGTTTAAGTTTAGTTTTACAAAATCGAATATGGATAATTCAAAGAAGCCGACTGTTGAAAATCCTAAAAATCGGAGTAATTTATTAAGTCAATTATTTTTTGTATGGATATTTCCACTACTGTATAAAGGCTCGCGCTATGGATTAACAACGGACGATCTCACAAAATCACTGCCAAAAGATGAATCGGAGCGGTTGGGAGATATGCTAATAAGGTATATATATTGGGTCGTATGCTATTAAATTTGTTATTCGATGATTGTTGCTTCTGTTTTTTATGTGTTTATTGTGTTTGACCGGTGGGCTATTATGATCATTTAGTAATGTGTTGCAACGATTTAGTCAAAATGTTTACCGTCTAAATATGTCTATATTTATAGTACTTTATTGTACAAATATATAAATCAAGGTTGGAACTCAACATTTTGTTATCATACGAATATAAATAATTTGGCAAATCATTCTGATGATGTGAAATTTTTTTTTAATCTTTTCTTCCAAAAAACTCGTATGCGAGTATGATTTGCACGTTTTCTCACATGCTTATCTTTTAAATTGAATTTAACGTTCATATGTGTTTCTATAAAAATTCAAGATTATGGATTCGATCGATTTTTTTATCTAATTTTCTGGCTAACCCAAATAACTGGTTATCAAAATATGAATTTTTCACTGTTCATAAAATTTATGAGAAACCCGGACTTTTGATAAAATGTTTGTAATCTAATTATAAAATAGGAAGGAAAGTTAGATACGATAGTTTCGGCCCATGGTTTCTGCATGCCAACAGGGGTCGTTGTTGTGTTCATCGTCACCACCGATCACAATCAAGTGATGCAAAATCCCTTTTACACCCCTCTCCCGTTGTAATTCGAAGTCGCTGGCTCTCGAACCAAACTTCGCTACTTTAACCTCTGCGCCAATTGTTTGGTGACGGAAATTTTGATTCGGAATGAAATAGATGCTGGATTATAGAGTAATTCTGATCCACTTATTTTGGACTGCTTGAATTTTGTTAATGCTAGTATTGGTTTGTTACTGGTGTATAATTGTATAGATTAAATTGTATTGTGAATGAAGAAGTGGCCAAATCGCGGTGTAAAGTTTTGTTTGCTTTGCTTACTGTGGAATTTATATAGATCTGAAATATTAGACGGGAATCAAAAATACAACCTAGATATTTGCCGTTGCTCTGTCTGTGAATGGTTGGTAAATAAGACAGCTTGGGTTTTGGCAGTGTTAACCTTGATTTAAAGAGAGTTTGTAATACTGTAGAATTGCAAGGTTCCCTTATTAGTTTGCCCTAATCCTGATAATAAATGAAATCCACCTTTAGTGATTGATGCAAATACATCAAAATGTTTGTAAAGAAATTAAAATAATAGATGCCTCAGAATGGAGCCCTGCAGAACTTTTTTTTTTTTTTTTGTTTCTGAACTCTGCAATCTGTTCTGGGGCCGAAGCTCTCCCAACTCTTTCGCAGTTAATTTTTAACGTCCTACCTTACGCCGTCACCAGCCAAATTGAGGACGCACGAATATAGGTTCGATTTTAAATCCATCTGCACATTGCATTGCTCCAGCCAGCCTGCACTGACATGGACGATGGTTCGGCCCATGGATTCTGCACTCCAACAGAGGGTCATAGTTGTGTTCATCGTCATCACCGATCGAAATCAGGTGATGAAAAATCCCTTTTGCAACCCTCTCCCGTTGGGATTCGAACCCGGTACCTCCCGTCCCAAACACCGCAGCTTTAACCACTGCGCCAATTGCTCGGTCCTGCAGAAATTACGATAAAATATTGAACGTCCTTCAAATATATGACCATGGAAACAGCACCTATATACAAATGATTGAATCAATTTGAGTATGTGGACTGGAAAGTTCATCATTTTGAGTTTGCAAGGGAGTCTAGCGTACCAGACTGCTACTAAGCATGATCAGTGCAGTAAAATTGTTTATTGGCCACCTAGGCGAACGAGTTGGTGTTGAGCAGAATGGTGGTCGGCTTGAATTTTGAAACTTTTCCCGTGCCAAGTATTTTTGTGAGAATCCTACGATCAATATTTTTTCCTAGAACAGAAAGGAGTTTGCTTAGCTTCATTGATTTCTTTGGTTTTAGTAATCTGGTGCAGTTCCTCTACTTTTGCTTTGTCTTTGGCAAAAACGTTTGCTCTGTTTACTCATTTAGAATTTCCCTTGCTAGTCTTTCTCTTGGAACTTCCTTTTTTATGATATTTCAGGCCTACCAGGAGTTTAGCCTACTTTCATTTTAACAACTTCTTGTTTCAAAAACTAAGCTCTTAAAATCAATGGTACGAAAATTCTTGATTTTTCATTAAAAAACTTAAAGTTCTCCAGAGCAACATGATTGCTTTTACCCGGTAGGTAGAGAGCTACAAATCTGGTTTTATTTGGGAGTGATTTATATAATAGACTAAGTGTCCACTCTATACTCCAGCTTAATGTAATTTATATACTAACTTGTCAAAATTATTCCCTTAGTCGCATTCAGGTGTGGCCGCCCTACTTTACTGATAGATTGCAAGTAATGAAAACACTTGTTTGTTTCTTGTGATGGAGTGCCATAAGGCAGCCACTCTATTGTTCACTGTATTTATAAAGAGGTTGTTGACACTTGATTGTTTCAATTTTGTAAAGTGTGTTCTCCATCTGGATACATATTGCACATATTACATATTATTTACGGAGTCCGAATTCAGTCATTGCATATTCTAGATTTCTAGCTCAAGATGGAATGTATATAGCCAGGTTAAATTTGTTTGAAAATATTTATAAGTTTTTTATGCCGAATGGGAGCCATTTTTTTAAATTTGGTTTAATTTATTTGGTTCCACATTTTCTTTTCTAATAATTTCTTTTCTTATCGTTTTCTAGAGAATGGATGAAAGAGAAAGAACGAGCGAAGAGAAAGGGTTACAAAGCAAGGCTACGCACCGCACTATTTTATACCTTTTATAAAGATACTTTAGTTGATGGCTGTCTGATATTTATACAAATGATGCTCAAGTAAGTTATGATTTTTTTCCGCACTTTATCAAATTTTAACGACATTTTATTTAATTTTAGATGTCTCACGCCAGTGGTATTAGCCCAACTCTTAATTCAATATCAAAATATAAGCATTTTAAGCACCATTATGTTAGAACCGGAAAATGTTACAAGCTCAGATTCAAACACAACATTAATGCCTGCAGCAGAAGTAATCGATAGTCCTTTTTTTCATGTGCCACCAGATAATTGGTTTTTCGTGATATGGACCGATATTACGTACTTAACGTTTATCCTAATTGCAATGGTGTCAATTACGATATTTTTATGGCATCACACGGAGTTACGACAACGTTTACTTGGCGCACGAATGCGTATTGCATGCTGTTCGGCAATCTATCGTAAAGTGTTAAGATTATCGAAACGAGCGAGTAGTGAAATATCAGCTGGGTATGTTGTTAATTTATTATCGAACGACGTGTCGCGACTCGATTACGGTTTTATATACATTCATTACGTCTGGATTTTACCTATACTTTCGGTGTTCATATGCTGGTTGATTTGGCAACAAATTGGCGTGGCTGCCGTCGTTGGTGTTGTTGGAATGTTGGTTAAAACGTTACCTGTACAAACTGGACTAAGTCGATTGTCGGCAAAATTGCGTATGAAAGTAGCGGTACGAACCGATAAACGTGTCAGTATTATGCACGAAATTGTCCAAGGAATTCAAGTGATTAAAATGTATGCATGGGAAAAACCGTTTAATGCTGTTGTTTCTGAGGCACGACGCAATGAAATCAAAAAGATACGATACGCGTGTTATATTAGGGCCGTTTACCTCAGTACCATGGTGTTTACCGAGCGTTCAACCTTATTTATAACGGTGGCTGCTTGCGTTCTACTAAACATACCGATTAGTGCCGATAAAGTATTTTCAATGGCTCAGTACTATAATACACTACAAGGTGTCGCCGCTGGTTTGTATCCACTCGCTTTGTCGATGGGTGCAGAAGCGCTCGTTTCTTTAACTCGCATACAACAATTTTTGGATAAAGATGAACATGATCCAAAATTACACGGTTTAACGACCAATCGAGATTTTGTGGCCAAACGAAATAAACCGGTGCTGGAGGTAACACAAGTGGTAGCATCATGGACTGTTGATAAGAAACGAACACTCGATGAAATAAATTTTAAAGCAATTTCTGGAAACTTGTGTGCCATTATTGGACCAGTGGGCTCGGGTAAAAGCTCTATACTACAGTTATTACTTGGAGAACTACCAATCAAGTCTGGAAATGTTGTTGTAAATGGAGAATTGTCATATGCATCACAAGAGCCATGGCTATTCCCGGGATCAGTTCGGAATAACATTTTATTTGGAACAAGTTTTGATAAGAAACGATATCATGATGTGGTTAAACGATGTGCGCTCGTGGCCGATTTTGAACAACTACCTCATGCTGATCAGACGTTGATTGGAGAACGTGGATCATCGCTGTCCGGTGGTCAAAAGGCGCGAATTAGTTTGGCTCGTGCTGTATACAAGAGTGCCAGTATTTATTTGATGGATGATCCACTCTCAGCTGTAGATGCTCATGTTGGACGACATTTGTTTGATGAAGTGCTCGGACCTAATGGTTACCTTGCTGAAGAACAAAAAACCCGAATTTTAGTTACGCATCAAGTGCATTTCCTTAAAGAAGCGGATTGGATTATCGTTCTTAATCAAGGCAAAATAGTGAAACAGGGAACGTATCGTGACCTTCAAAATAGTGATATTGATTTTGCCAGCATACTCGAAAAACTTGACGATGACAGTCCATTTATTGAAGACGCAGATAACGATGTAAAAGACGCAGAACCCGAAAGCGACGATGAAGTCAAAACACCGTTTATCGATATGGCTAACGGGCACAAGCCACGTACAATGAGTGTGTCATCAACGAAATCTTCAAATATGAATGATGATACAGCATCCATTAAAGAAGTCGCCGAAGAACAAGCGGAAGGCGGTATGTCAATAAGTGTTTTAACCCGTTACTTTTTGGCTGGAGGAAGTGCTATATTCCTGTTTATTCTTACCATTGTATTAGCACTTTCACAAGTGGTTACTAGCGGAAGTGATTATTTCGTGACATTTTGGACTCAACAAGAGTTTTTAAAGTCCAGCAATCAAACTACTACTTTTACTACCGAAGAGTGTCTTTATATATACGGGTCACTGATTATTGGTGTTATCGTTATGACGCTTCTGCGTAGCTATCTCTTCTTTAATATTTGCATGAGATCTTCGAAAAATCTACACAACAAAATGTTCGATAAAATCCTACATGCACCAATGAACTTTTTCGACACGAATCCGGGCGGTCGGATTTTAAATCGGTTTTCACGTGATATGGGTGCTATCGATGAGATGCTTCCCCGTTCTATGATGGATGCCATACAAATTTTTCTGGTTATGATTGGAATCTTAACGATGGTAATGATTGTGAACTATACGCTTCTAGTTCCGTTGGTATGTGCAATCATATTTTATAGCTTGGTTCTTAAAGTTTATATACGGCCGGCGCAAGATTTGAAACGTCTTGAAGGTATATGTCGTAGTCCAATATTTGGCCATCTATCGGCCTCACTGAATGGATTAACCACGATTCGAGTAAATGGAGTGCAGGATAAAGTTTCGTATGAGTTTGATGAACTTCAAAATGTTCATTCGGGCATTTGGCAACTAACCGCTACATCAAATACTGCTGGTGGTATTTGGTTGGATTGTATCAGCATACTGTTTGTTACTGTTGTATCATTTAGTTTCGTATTAACAAAGGATTCGATGTTTGCCGGAAATGTAGGTCTTGCCATATCACAGTCGATGATACTCACGGGTATGGTACAGTATGGTGTACGCCAGGCTACCGAATCATTACAACAAATGACATGTGTTGAACGTGTACTTCAATATACTGATATTCAAGAAGAGCACAGCCCGAAAAACGATCCTCCAAAAAGTTGGCCAGCTCACGGAAAAGTTCAATTTAAAGAAATGTCACTAAAGTACGACATCAAAGGAGCTGCTGTACTGAAAAATTTGGAAATCGATATTAAAGCATCGTGGAAGGTTGGTATTGTTGGTCGTACGGGTGCTGGAAAATCATCATTGATCGGAGCCCTATTCAGACTTGCACATATCGATGGAACAATTTTGATTGATGATTTAGATACGGGCACCATTTCATTGAACGGACTGCGGCAAAAGATTTCGATCATTCCTCAGGACCCTGTCTTATTTTCTGCAACTATTCGGTATAATTTAGATCCGTTCGGTTTGTATAACGATGCTAAAATCTGGAATTCACTTGAAGAAGTTGAGCTTAAAAATGATATTGGTCACTTAGATTTTTTGGTAACGGAAGCTGGCAGTAATTTTAGTGTCGGACAACGACAATTGATTTGTTTGGCGCGTGCAATTCTACGACAAAACCGAATTTTAGTACTCGACGAGGCAACAGCCAATGTTGATCCTCAAACGGATGCTCTAATTCAAAAAACGATTCGAACAAAATTCGCTGAGTGTACGGTATTGACAATTGCACATCGTTTGCATACCGTAATGGATTCAGATCGTATTCTTGTAATGGATGCAGGATCAGCCAAAGAGTTCGATGTTCCACATATTTTACTGCAAAATGAGAAAGGTATTTTAACAAATATGGTCGATGCGACAGGGGTTAAAGAAGCGGAATCTTTGCGAAAAATTGCTGCTAGTACTTATGAGAAGTTTCATAGTGAAACATAAACATAATATAACTTGTACTTTTATAAATTTTTCCCTTTGGAAAATGTTACTTAAGAATAGAATTTAAGTGTACTTAACTATTTAAAAAGTGAATTTATTTTTAATGTTATTTGATAATAAATTATAACTGTTGCTTTGTAATTTGAGGCTAAGAAAAGTTTGTAAAAAAAGCTCGTAAATATTTTAAATTTTTTATTTGGTCGAAATTGTAAATATATATATGTATTATAGTATTGTGACTATTTATTATATTTATATCTACATTCAAATTAATTTTTAAATTGTTCGATTGTTGTTAATATACGATAAAAAAGTGATTGACACATCCAAACAGGAAATATTCTATCTATGGGTGGTATCACAAGATATACATAGGTATTAAATTATCTATTGAATTAAGATAGTTATATCCAGTGATATATTAAAATTATTAAAGAACTTTAAACTATTATTACATACTTACACCTAAAAAAATTCGACACGCGAATCATGAAAGATCACAGAACTCAACAATAATTTCAACTTTTACCATCTATTAACACACAAGTCTTTGTAAAATATAATATTTTGACTGGTAATCGTTTCTCGACAGAGCATTCAACCGTCTAAATCGAGTTTTATCTTGCCTGCTTACAAAATATAAACATTAAAGTCACTGCGGATTGTTTATTTGCTTCGTTAGATATCTATTTGAAAAAGTTTGGTACAGGCAAACCAAATAATACTCATCCAATTTTCGTTTGTAGAATCGTTAAAATGAGAAATCATGTAAATCGAGGTATGCATGTAAATAAATAAAACGTTAATTAAAAGCAGTTTATGAAGCCACTGTATAAAATATAAGAACCAACTAAATCGTGAATTGTATTTTTAATATATAGCATATATTCTAGGGGTGAGCATTTATTCATCCGTAATGTATGTAATACATATATTTTCTTTTAATACAGTGCAATCTACGAAGTCAAATAATTCTAAAAACATTGTAATGCACCTAACTGGTGTAAAATCGGAAGTGAACAGTATCAGTAGTTTATTAGTGATGTAATATAATTGATAAGTTTAGGAGTTTGGATTTTTTTTTTGAGTGAAGTTGCAGCCGAACTTAAAAATAATCGGTGTGGTACACATAATAGGGATCTGCACATCAATTCTCCAAGTCAAAATGTTAAATCAATGAGAGTGAGAGACTTTGTGGATGGTGTGTCGTTTATTAAAAATTGAATGCTTTTTACGAAAACGGATCTACTTGCGTTGGTTCTGATCGAATCTAGACACTACTCTTCCTATTATCATAACTGGCGATTTCAATGCTTAGTTTAAACTATATGGCATAATAGTTTGTAGCAAGAAGAGGCCTTTTTGTTATAAATAAATAAGGTCAGAAAGCACCTATATATTAAATGGCGGATCAAATTCTGACTGTCTAAAATGAGAAGTTTTCCAAAGGCATGGAAAAACGGCAAAACAATTATCATTATAAAGGGATGTGTACGAGATCCCACGAACCCAAAATCTTAAAGGCCAATTATGCTTCAACAATTATGTTGGATAAGTTACTCGTCAAACTGATAACTGTTAATCGAGAAACTGATAGGTTTATATGCGTTTTCCAAGATAGTGGTACATATGGAGGCAACAGTTCGGTTTCATAGAAAATCGGCCCACTGAGGATGCTATGGTGAAAATGATCAGCGTGCATAGCAAAAATAACATAAATAAGTATTTCTCTGATAGATTCGTAGCATGAATGGCAACGTCCAGAATCAGCAATCGCGGATGATAAGGTAATGCTTTTTGCAGGTAGCTCTAGACAAAAGGTTCAGGAAACAGCGCAGAATTCTATTAACAAAATGACTGTTTGGTGTTGCAGCTATAAAATGAAGCTTTCGTCAGCTAAAACATTTCGGATCCCGCTTAAAGGAATGCTCAATATCAGAAGATCATCTTTAGTGACCATGAATGGTGTCCATGAGTGAAAATTGTTAAAAATTGTAAACGGTAAAGGACCCTTAACAAAGGACTCTTAAGGCTATATACGAAGGCTTAGTGGTTGCGCTATATGCTTGTGCTGGGTGAGCTGACAGAATGAATTGTCACAACTATAGAATTTTAATAAGTGCACAAAGGGCATACTTCGTTGTATTACAAAAACTTGGTATTACAATCAGGACAAATAGAAGCAAATCTTATTGGTTCGTTCAAGAGGCGTAAGTTAAAAGCATCAATTGCAATATTGCAAGCGGGATGGAACAATTCATTGGAGTGGAGGACAGCTTATCGCTTTTAAAATATTGAAGAAAGGATGGAAAAAGGCTTGCGGTTAGTACATCGTTTACGAAAATGTTAATGGGATATGGCAAAGTAGTATCCTACTTTGAAAGGTTTACTTAATCGAAATGAGCAACTGTGAGTGTGGCCTTAAAAACAAAACCAAATTCTATTTGCATTACAGGTGCAGTCTTGTCGAAGGCTTTAATGATATCTAGACACATTCAAAAGGTTCTTTGACATTGTTCTATATGATAAATAGTGTTAAGTTCCAGCTAACCATTGAGACTAGACTATATACATTAAATTTGCATATGTATATGGAAAATAATCGGGGAAGGGGCTAGATAGTAGACAAATATGCGCGTCCACGTGGCTGGGATGGTAACAGGTCAATTAAACAGGCTAAGCATATTAAGAATAATAAAAAGGGCCAAGCAAGACGGCGCGACAATGTATAACTTAGCCTTTATACATTCTCGCGCTGTCATACTAGTTAGACATTCTCACGCAAGAAAAACCGTCAAATGATAAGAACAGCAGGTATTGTTATTTCATCGCCTGTTAAACGTGCTCGGATTACTTGCTCAATATATTTTGGCCGCTTTTGATGCCGCTGAGTTTTCCATTATTCGTGGTTAGTGTTGTTCGCCCAATATATTCTGGTGATGATCCTGCTTTTCTTTTCTTTGTCGACTTACTTACCTTCAATACCCAAGCAGTTTCTCCGGGTGGTTAATCTTTGTTGGTAATTTTTATGTCGATTGTAACTAGGCTTGCCACCTTTGGAAAATCCCAGAGGAGGACAGTTAAACTTTTACTTTAAACACTCCAAAACATGTTTGGTAAGTCCAAAACATCCACGAACCCATTTTTGCAAATCTTCACTAATGAAATATCTTGATAAAGCTGGCCAAATAATTATAGTTGTATCTATACCAGGTAATAAAGACAACCTTCTCGTCGATATGTGCCGAAGAATTACTTTAAATTCAATTTCCGAGTAGTTCAAAATTCAATCTATTTTTGTCGACGTTAAAAACGTCGTAGGGGCGTTAAAAACGTTTCATAAAAATAAACTTTCATTAAAAATCTACCTTCTTTATAGTTCCTTGGTTTCCGGTGTTTACTATCGAACATCTCTTTAACCGCAGCTCGATTCATTCTCTCAACAGCCATTTCTTTCAGTTCATTGAATTCAGCAGTTGGATTTTTGTTTGTAAAGGCGCGAGTAATAATTTGTTTTTCAATATACTCATCGAGTTTTAGGTCATAACTAAATATTGTTGCAAATTTCCAGTAGTTGAATTTGGTATGTTGCTTAATGACCATTGCAATTGAATAATTTTGAAATCCCATTTGTTGTCTTTTTCGCATATAGTAGCCCTTAGCATAGATAGTATTGTGTGGTTATATCTCCTGTCATTCGCTCTCGGCGTTGTGGTTGCGTTCATCTGCTTTATGTCATTGTCTTCGCAAAAGCTTTGGAACAACTTACACGTATAAGCTTATAAGGAAATGGTCCAAGCTAAAGAATTATCTGGAGCATCTTTATTGCCTTCTAAATTCCACATATCCCATATAGTCATGATTTAGTTAGGCGAATTTTCACTTGATCATTCTAGGACTGACACATTTATGCGCCTTGCGTAAGGCTAAGTTGGCATTTATTCGCCAAATAATCGTGGAATATCTGTCGTTAATCTGCAATTTGATGTGGTCGTTTCAACGTAATAAATATTTCCCTAAGATCTTCGTCGTTCAATAGGTGCAAGCTATCACGCTCATCGTGTTTCCCCATTAGTAATTTTATAAATATCTAAACTGGCCGGATGCATCAGTTCTTCCGTACCGTTTGCATTCCAACACAGCACCACCACATGCTTTATTTGTACTCCAGGCCGATATTCCATGAAAACATCGTAATCTGCAAATTTTAGCCACCAGATTGAAAATTTTGGTATTAAATTTTTTTTTGTTGAACAACTTTGTAAAACGACGAAGGCTAAGGCTTTCAATTCGTATGAATGGTACTTTTCTTCACATTGGGTGATCTGTCTATTTAAATAGGCCACAGGTCGTCTTTTTTATACTGAAAGATTTACAACAAAATTCCAACTAACCATTTCGATCAAGCATCGGTAACCACTTCATGTTTTAAATTAGGGTCATATATTGATAACGTTTTGAGATTCACTCATTTACAATAAAAACACGGTACTGCGCTTCCAAAGTTTTTCAACAATATTAAAGTTTTTCATGAACTTTCGAAAAAATTCTGTCAATCCCATAAAATGAAGTCATATCTGAGTTCTGTTCTTCGGTTGTATAAATTTACATCGGCATCGGGTTTTGATCTTCCAGGTCTAACTCGTGATCCAGACACTTCATGTCTTAAAAATTCTACCTTGCGTTTGAATAAATTGCTATTTTCCAGGTTAAGCAATATGATATTTACATTGCAGGGAGGGTCGCACGCTACAAAATATGGTATTTATTTTTCTGGTGGAGGACATTTTTATGTTCGTGGAGGATGGAGAAAATTTCTTACGAAAGGAGGACTGTCCTCCACAAAGGAGGACGGGTGGCAAGCCTAATTGTAACTATTATTCTGTTTTTTTTTGTCCCAAGTGCCCAATGAGGATCACTTTTGGATTTCTGCACTGATGAATTGCTCTTTTGGAGCATTTTGGATCCCTTATCTAGATGACATTGGAGAAAAAACTCGTTCGCATGAGATCGGAAATTTGATTAAAATTCCTAGTGTCGTTCATAAAGTTAAATGAATACGCTGGTTTAGTCTCGTTTTGTGAGCCGATCTGCCATGTGGCAGATGCATTGATAGCTTTCGGTGACGATGGCTCTAAGTCTACTTCTGACTGTCTTAAACCATGCAAAAAGCAAGTTCGGTACCTAAGCCATTAATTTCATCAATTTCATCAATTATTGATAACGGAAACGTTTTGAAAGTAAACTAAAATACAAGCACGTTAAAACTTTTGCACTGTAATACTTAACTTAAGCAACATTAATTTAGGTTCTGGTTACAAATGAGATCGACATAAATGATTTCTTGTTTGATAACCAAAGTAAACAAAACCTTAAATCGTGACATTTCTAAACTGATTTAATTCGAACGTGACTGAGTCTATTTTAACGTTTTTCTGATTACGATTCGCTCTCGTGCAATAAAAAAGCAGTAAAGACACTAGATTAGGTAGTGACGTAGCATAAAGTAATGTATTCGTTTTTTTGTTGTTGTAAAAGGCAACTTATCTTTTGTCTGAACTGATGTTCAATATATGGCTATCGCCATTATTAGACAAGCCAAACGTTTAATTGTGTGTGCATGCGGTTATAAACATTTATTGGACCTACATGACATTCAAAAATGTTTAGTCAAATTTTAGATTATGGGAACCATATAGTTCTTATGTGTTTGGTATATGAATTACATTTTTGTTTTTATCTTAAATAATAAAACAAAAAAAAGTTAATTGTCTTCGTACTTAAAGAGCAGTTTTGCTATGTTTTCGGCAGTTATTGATTAGTTGTAAGACGGTTAAAGTGAGTGAATAAATTACAAAATATGGATAATTCAAAGAAACCGACAGTTGAGAATCCAAAAAATAAGACCAACATATTGAGTCAATTATTTTTTGTCTGGATATTTCCTCTGCTGTTTAAAGGATGCCGACGTGGATTAACATCAGACGATCTCACAAAATCACTGGATAAAGATGAAGCCGAACGCCTTGGCGATATGCTTCTAAGGTAAATAATTATGTGCGTTTTAGTGTGTTCTTTAGCCAAAGGGTTAGTTTAGTTAAAGTGTTAGTTTATTGTGAAATTCATTTTTTTTGTTTAAGTCAAGTTTTATATATTTACTTAAGTCTTAAAAATATATGTAAGATAAACTATCAAGGTTGGAAACCTAGAATTTGTTAGCATAGAAGTTTTATAGAGATCACTGTGATAAACACAAAAAATGAAATTATCTTTACTTCCTATCAGTGACTTGTAGTTTTTTTTTGTTAGTTCTTCACTTGCTTTTCAATGTGCCGAAAAATCTGTTTTAACGATAAACAGTTTTTCTTGTTGATAGCGGGATCATTTGGATAGTGATAGCAAAAATTTATAAAACTTCAATAATTAGCTGTCACAATATTGTGTCATAAAATTAGTTTTAATCATGATCTGGATAAACGCAATCCACTCAATTTTTTTACTATTAAACTAAGTAAATTTGAAAGATTTAAAACTGATAGGCTTATATCTGGAGTACACACTTCAGCGATAAATCTAAAATATCCACACTGTTAATTAACTGAAAAGAAGTGGAACAAATCTTAGTAGAAAGATCTACATTTTTTTCGTTTTATTTTTAGGAATTGGGATAAAGAAAAAGCCACAGCTAAGCGAAAAGGTCGAAAAGCCAGATTACGAACGGCACTATTTTATACATTTTATAAAGATACACTTATTGACGGATGTCTTATATTTATTCAAATGATGCTAAAGTAAGTAACACATTTCAAACGGACTTGTAATCTTTATGATACATTTTTATTGTGTGAAATTTTAGATGCGTCACTCCAGTGGTGCTAGCCCAACTCCTAATTCAATACCAAAATATAAGCATAATTCAAACCGCAATACAAGAATCACAAAATGGAACGGACACGTCAAATATTGTTCCACTTGACAGCGGCTTTTTCTACGTATCACCAGATAATTGGTTTTATGTGGTCTGGACCGATATTACGTATTTAACGCTAATCTTGATTGCAATGGTAACGATTACGATATTTTTATGGCATCATGCGGATCTGCGGCAACGTTTATTAGGTGCTCGAATGCGTATTGCATGCTGTTCCGCAATTTATCGTAAAGTTTTGCGACTCTCGAAACGTGCGAGTAGTGAAATATCAGCTGGATATGTTGTTAATTTACTGTCTAACGATGTGTCGCGTCTCGATTACGGTTTTATATACATGCATTATGTATGGATTTTACCGATTGTTGCTGTTTTTATTTGCTGGTTGATTTGGCAACAAATTGGAGTGGCATCAGTTGTTGGTGTTGTTGGAATGTTGGTTAAAACTTTACCCGTACAAACTGGATTAAGTCGACTATCATCGAAACTGCGTATGAAGATAGCGGTACGAACCGATAAACGAGTTAGTATTATGCATGAAATTGTCCAGGGAATTCAAGTGATTAAAATGTATGCATGGGAGAAACCATTTAATGCGGTAGTAGCGGAGGCTCGACGTAGTGAAATCAAAAAGATTCGATATGCTTCTTACATTCGTGCGGTTTACCTTAGCACCATGGTGTTTACCGAGCGTTCAACACTCTTTATCACAATAGTCGCTTGCATCCTTCTAAATATACAGATTAGTGCCGATAAAGTATTTTCAATGGCACAGTACTATAATACGCTACAGGTCGTTGCCGCTGGTTTGTATCCGCTCGCATTGTCGATGGGTGCAGAAGCGCTCGTTTCTTTAACTCGCATACAACAATTTTTGGACAATGATGAACATGATCCAAAACTACATGGTGTAACCATTAATCGAGATTTTGTGGCCAAACGAAATGAATCGGTGCTTGAGGTGAAACAAGTGGTCGCATCATGGACGGAGAAAAAACGTACACTGGATGAGGTTGATTTTAATGCAGTTTCAGGAAAGTTGTGTGCTATCATTGGACCTGTCGGATCTGGAAAAAGTTCTATACTACAATTAATATTAGGAGAACTTCCACTTACATCTGGAAATGTAGTTGTAAATGGAGAATTGTCATATGCATCACAGGAGCCGTGGCTATTCCCAGGATCAGTTCGGAATAACATTTTATTTGGAACAAGTTTTGATAAGAAACGATACCATGATGTGGTTAAACGATGTGCGCTTGAGGCCGATTTTAAACAACTGCCTCATGCGGATCAGACGTTGATTGGAGAACGCGGTTCGTCGCTATCCGGTGGCCAAAAGGCGCGCATTAGCTTAGCGCGTGCTGTTTACAAACAAGCAAACATATATTTGATGGACGATCCGCTCTCGGCCGTAGATGCCCATGTTGGTCGACATTTGTTCGACGAAGTGTTAGGTCCTAATGGGTACTTGGCAGATGAGAGAAAAACACGTGTTTTAGTTACGCATCAAGTGCATTTCCTCAAAGAAGCGGATTGGATTATTGTACTTGACCAAGGCAAAATAGTGAAACAAGGTACGTACCGAGATTTACAAAACAGTGACATCGATTTTACCAGCTTACTTGAAAAACTCGATGATAAGGAAACAATCGATGAAGTCGTAGATGACAAAATAGAAAATGTAGAGTTCGAAAGTGACGAAAATGAAAGAAAAATTTCAATCTTAAAAGTTAACGGACACAAACCACGGACAATGAGTGTGACATCAAAATCATCGAACACAAATGATGATACGGTATCCATTAAAGAAGAAGCCGAAGAACAAGCGGAAGGTGGTATGTCAATAAGTGTATGGAAGAGATACTTTTTGGCTGGTGGCAGTGCTTTACTCTTGTTGATAATTGTTGTTATACTAGCACTTTCACAAATGGTTACTAGTGGAAGTGATTATTTCGTAACATTCTGGACTCAACAAGAGTTTTTAAAATCTAGCAATCAAACTACTACGCTTACTACCGAAGAATGTCTTTATATATACGCATCGATAATAATTGGAGTCATTATTATGACTATTTTGCGCAGCTATCTCTTCTTTAATGTTTGCATGAGAGCTTCGAAAAATTTACACAACAAAATGTTCGATAAAATTCTTCATGCACCAATGCGATTTTTTGACACGAATCCAGGTGGACGCATTTTAAATCGGTTTTCGCGCGATATGGGAGCTATCGATGAGATGCTTCCTCGTTCAATGATGGATGCCATTCAAATTTTCCTGATTATGGTTGGAGTTTTAACGATGGTAATGCTCGTTAACTATACACTCCTAATTCCGTTGGCATGTGCAATTGCACTTTATTGTATCATTTTGAAAATTTACATACGCCCAGCACAAGATTTAAAACGACTCGAAGGTATATGTCGTAGTCCAATATTTAGCCATCTATCAGCCTCTCTAAATGGGTTGACAACAATTCGAGTAAATGGAGTACAAGATAAAGTATCGTATGAATTTGATGAACTGCAGAACGTGCATTCAGGAATTTGGCATTTAACTGCGACTTCGAATACTGCTGGAGGTATTTGGTTGGACTGTATTAGCATACTGTTTCTCACAGCTGTATCATTTAGTTTCGTATTAACAAAGGATTCAATGTTCGCCAGTAATGTAGGTCTTGCAATATCCCAGGCAATGATGCTCACCGGTATGGTACAGTATGGTGTACGTCAGGCTACCGAATCATTACAACAAATGACGTGTGTCGAACGTGTACTTCAATACACCGATATTCAAGAAGAGCAAAGTCCAAAACAGGATCCGCCGAAGAACTGGCCAGCTCATGGAAAATTACAGTTCAAAGATATGTCACTTAAATACGATGTGAATGGAGCTCCAGTCATTAAAAATTTGAAAATTGATATTAAACCAACGTGGAAGGTTGGTATTGTTGGTCGTACGGGTGCCGGAAAATCGTCACTGATTGGTGCTCTATTCAGACTAGCACATATTGATGGATCAATTTTGATTGATGATTTAGATACGGGCACAGTTTCATTAAATGGACTAAGACAAAAAATATCGATCATACCTCAAGATCCTGTTCTGTTTTCGGCCACAATACGTTATAATTTAGATCCGTTCGAGTTGTATAAAGATGCTGAAATCTGGAATGCACTCGAAGAAGTTGAGCTTAAAAGTAGCATAAGTCATTTAGATTTCTTAGTCACGGAGGCTGGCAGTAATTTTAGTGTCGGACAACGGCAACTTATATGTTTGGCGCGTGCAATTTTACGACAAAATCGTATTTTAGTTCTCGACGAGGCGACAGCCAATGTTGATCCTCAGACGGATGCTCTAATTCAAAAAACGATTCGATCAAAATTCGCTGAGTGTACGGTATTGACAATTGCACATCGTTTACATACTGTAATGGATTCAGATCGTATTCTTGTAATGGATGCGGGGTCAGCCAAAGAGTTCGATGTTCCACATATTTTACTGCAAAATGAGAAAGGTGTTTTAAGCAGCATGGTTGAAGCGACTGGGAAGAATGAAGCAGAATCTTTAAAGAAAATTGCAGCTAATACGTTTGAAAAGTTTCATATCCAAACATTAACATGAAATACTTTGTATTTTTAAAATAGTTGTTTAAGATTTAATATTAAGTACCTATAATTAGA
The DNA here is from genome assembly GCA_963556175.1 of Tipula confusa. Taxonomy (NCBI): domain Eukaryota; kingdom Metazoa; phylum Arthropoda; class Insecta; order Diptera; family Tipulidae; genus Tipula; species Tipula confusa. The sequence goes on along the minus strand of OY744476.1, from coordinate 194,553,771 downwards.
CGATGCTGAATTTATTTTTATTGTGGGAAAATAAATTTAAAACTAGACGCATGGTTAATATTTATTTCGATGTTTTGGCCTTCCTAAATTTATTGATTTTCGTAAATTTGTAGGCTAGCTCCTTTAAATATTTTTATACTCCCAAATAATTTATGAAAATGTATGAATATTTTAGGGCTGCATTTATACTTGTATTGAGTCACGGGCCATTAATGCGTATTTTATTGACTAAATTCAGAGCTTTTACCATTAACTATCCAGAGTTTCTGTCTCGTTATGTGGAGAATTAGTTTCTAACCTATATACAAGTTTACTTGTATATAGGTTAGAAACTAACACGGCTTAGTGCTTGACCCTTTTGTAGTATTATTGGATATTTCAAATCGTATTGGCAGTTTAAACGTTTTTAAAATGCCATTTACGAATGATATTAAAGAAAGGTTGTCATTGACTTTTTTAATAACCTGTCCGCTCTGTGGCGGATCGAGTTCTTCAGCGATTCATGCTATGCATGATTTTCACAGTATATGCCTTACGATGGTATCAATGGCAGCTCAAATTTCCGTTACGGTAAAATAAGTTAAATCTATTTTACTCCTTATTTTTATGAATTCCAAAAGTGTCAGCTCAATTCGAATTATTTTGTAAATGCTTGTTAAGTTGTCCGATAGTGGATCATCACTGTCTTCTAATGTAGGTTGGGTCCTTAATACATCTTTAAGAAAGATTGATGGAGCGCTTAATTTTATTGTCTCCGTTGATGTTTCAACCATCATGCGCGTGGTGTCTCGACTAATGATCGTTATAGTGTAATTTAAAAAGTACAGTGTTTAAAAATGTAGAATAATAGTTAATATTGAATTTAAAGTGCAGTGATGGAAATATAAAGAGTGAAATTTCACGAAAGTAAAATCGTTAGTTAAAAAATGAAAAAAAAAGTGGTCAAAAAACTCAATGTGGTAGCAAGGATGCAAACCATACTTGATTTTTTTGTGTAAATATTGGGCGTATCCAGCCCACAGTTGGGCGTGTAAATTACAAAATGTAATTTACTGGGTTTTTTACATGTAAAATGTATGTAAAATGTAAACGATTATTTTATACATACTGTAAAATATAAATCAACTTTTTCATTACAATTATCGCCATCTGTTACCAAATCTCTTAATTAAAGAAAAATTGACTATATACTACAGTGTAGTGTATTTGTGTTTAATTATTGTGATATTTGTACATATGTATAAATGTAAAATAAAGTGCAACTTTCCTATGATAAGAAATATTTTGACAATGAAATCTTGACACCTGCTAACAATAAATGTAATTTGATGAACGCTTCGTTTTTCGTGAGAGGAGTTAGCATATGGAATTCCTTGAATGGTAACTGCTGGGTTTCAAAAAGAATATTTTTCCCAAATTTAATTATTAATGTATTAATCAATTTATCTAGTATTAATTCTATGGTAAGGTTAGTATAATGGTGTTGCTGCAAACTTAGGTTATAAAAAATTATCAATTGTAATTAGAGTAAGAAAAATTAAATTGAATTAATAAAATTCACTACAGTTCCACGCTTAAATTCGATAATCATATTCGCTACCTCTTTACTACACTGGACATCAAAGGCATAATGCATAGGCATTTTATTGAATGGATAGAATAGGGCTAGTAATTTCAGGCATACATTTATTTGATGAGGGTGAGACGGGTAGTGATAATTTGGTTGATTTTGTCCTGTTTGAAATTAATAAAGATTTAAATTTAAAAGCCAGTCAAACGAGTATGGATTCACTTCATTCAATTTATTTAGAATTAATTTATTTATGATTAAACGTCAAATTGCAATTAGTTCGAATTCGAAAGAAATATGCACTCTTAAAAATATTTTATTTTAGTTTATTCAAATGTAACTAGATGGCACTATGTCACTAGTTGTTTATTTTGTCGAATATAAGAACTAGTTTAAGACGTAAACAGATGGCATTGTAGAAGGATAGGTGTTTTTTATAGTCTCAATGTAGATAACTAAAAGTTGAAAATAATTATGATTAACCATTTAAATAAAATATTTAATTGGATTTTCTAATGCAAGTTATTCTTATAAACAAATGTTTGTATCATTTATTCAATATTTTAAATTATTTCTGGACGGATTCTCGTTTTTTAAATATAATTTACATATTTTTGTAAAATACACATTTTTTTTGTAATTTACGTTATTTACATGTAAAATGGAGAAAACGTTTTTTACATGTAAAACGCCCAACCTTGATTCCAGCCCACGTAGAGTCTACCAAATGTTCGTAGACTCTATACATGTCTACTTGCGCTGAATGCAAAGTATGTCAATAAAAAATATATAGAGTCTACTTGATTTACGTAGACTACACATTTTTGTCTACATTTGAATTGATTTTTTTTGGTTTTTGCCTTTGCTAAATTTTTTTTTTGTTTTTAAAATTTTCACAATTTGTAACGTGCGAAAATCGCAAAAATGGACAACGAAAATAGTAACGATACTTCAATAAAATATTTAGAAAATTACAAATTCTTTAGCGACAGTAGAGGTAAGTATTATAATTGTTGTATTAATACAAAATTAAATTGAAATATATTCATATTTCTAATCTAATTTTTAAAATTTTTGCAAGGAAACTTAAAATTGTATTTTAGTTTAATTTGTATATGTTATATGAACCAGATTTTTTATATGAAGAATTGGATGTGACACAAATCCAAGAAGAAGAAGCGGACGAATATTCCGAGGAATTTTTTGGTATAGTGAAGCTGGAGGACAATACAGATAATGAAGTGGCCATTACTGAAACCAGTAACGATCCCGACTTGGAGCTCAAATGGACCAATGCTCAAATAAAGCTGCTCCTTAATGAATAATTGTACAGAAAAGATGATTTCCGAAATCCAAAAAAAAAAAAAAATTTATGGAAGGAAATTAGCATGAAATTTTTAAAGCTAGGTTAAAAAATAGAACTGCATGAACTCACAAAAAACTTGCAAATTTGAAAAAAATACATAAATGTTAAAAACAGTATAAAAAACAGGACGTGGAAGATCTAATTGGGAGCACTACGACGACTTCGAGGTGATTTTTGCGGATAATCGAAGTGGTTAAGAGCCATTCCGAACCGATCCCTTACTGGCAAAAACGACTCTTGCTTGCTTAACATCCACACTGTTAGTAACAATTTTTTCTCCGGTGGCACAGCAGTATATTTGACGGGTTTTATATGTTTGGAATGCACACCAAATAATTTCTAAAATTAATAATACATATCATATTATAATTATCATATTATATTCCTTAATTTCCGATTTAGCTTCTTTAAACCGACTATCCAAAAGAAATAATATTGGTATTAACCCGTTAATTTGAAATTTATCGGTTTTTAGATTATCTTTACTTACTTGTTATTAGATTATCCATTAGATACCTAAATGCACGTTATTGCTGACGTCAAATCTTGGACGCAAAAGTCATCAAAGACTACAACCTCCAAACAATTCTATAAATTGCATCCAGCGCATGTAGAGCCTACTTTTTTCTATTTATTTTTTATTTTTATTTTTAGTTTATTATTATTTATTACAAAAAAAAGTAAACGAGCAACCGACAGCTAGTGGATAACTACTTCTACTTGGTGAGACTAGTCTACATTATAAACTATCTCAATTGTAGGCTCTAGGTGGGCTGGATATGCCCATTGTTTTTTGGTACACTCATGCATTGGGAAAATAACAAAGGAAATGGTTATATATGTATAGTGTTGGTGAATTGATGTGGTTTGGCTTTGTTTCCAATATGATATCGGTATTGAAAATTCGATATTTCGGTATTGAAAAGACTTTTTTTTCCATATACATATTATAATATAATATGATTGATCAGTGTATTGCTTTGGAAAAAAATTCAGTGAATTAAGAAAAATTAAATTTACCAAAAAAGCAGCTCCAAATTCAGTTTTATATGAATCGATTTCCTGTTGCAATATCGTTATCCAAAAATTCAATTTAATTTACGTAAATTTAAATTTCTTTTCAATTTAACTAAATTTATTTTCAATGTCTTTCTATGCGATTACTGTTGAATTTGGTATACATATTTAGTTTAGTTTGGTTCCATTTTAGAAAATGGAATATGCATGCGTATTCAATTTTTGTAATGCTTATTTGATATTTGAATTTCGAGTATGATATGAACGCTCTTTCTTCAGAATTTTTGTATTGTAATTAGGCTGCATTTAGGGGGTTTTAATTTTTATAAGTTAACGTTTTTTACTGTATTGTTTATTATATTCAAGTTTTCGGGAAGTTCCCTGATGCTTTTGGAAGGTGGCATTTGTTTGACCGGGTTGTTTTATCCGTTTACATGAATGGTGTGTGTGTGGATGGGCGGACATGTTCGTGTATACATGTGCATGGGTATTCTATGTCTGTGTCTATGGTGCCTCTGCGGGCGTCTACATACGTGTGTTTGTATTCGAGTGGTAAATTTCCCTTCGTTACCGATTGTTTTATGTGGAGTTGCTGTATGAACTGGCTCAGCGTTGTCCAGGAGCTTTGTTTTTCAGTACAATCCAATCCAATTTTAGAAGGAGTGTATATAAATTAGATTTTCGGCGATTAATGACGTAGTTGTCGTACAACGGTTAATCTAATTGATTTGTAATGTTTAATCAATTTTAATAAAATCTAAATTATATTATTTTATAATTTTTATAATTTTTTATTTTTATAAATTTAATAAATTAGATAATTGTAAAATTCAGGCAAAAACTAATAGTCTAATTTATTACAGCCTGCGGCTTGAAGAAATTATATTATTATATTAAGAATTAATTAATTTGTAATTTCAGATTAAAAATAAATTCAATTTATTACAGCCTACGGCAATTAAATAATTAATAGAGCAATTAAATAATTGATAGATTCTGTTTCAGGGCACTTTTGCAGATAACATATGAATGGTGGCACACTGGAGTTGCTGACAAGAGATGCCCGAATGCAGAGTAGTTCAGTAAAATTGTTATTGTCTTATGCTAACAGTACTTCGAATATTGGCTACCGGGAAACTGGACTGTTATTACTGACAAAACCTTTCCTTTCCCTACCCCAACATAAATTTACTAACTATTGGCCGCAATGGTGTCTGTAACCGGGTCGATCTCAATAATTAAACTAATATCCTGCCTTATCCTTCCAAGTTTATGTAAAACGGGTGTACGGTGGGCCCGGCGATATATCCGGGAGGTCTTGCTTAATGCTTGGTCGTACATTTTAAATCAATCAATCATGCGTTTTCTGAATTTTGGGAATTTTTGATTTGTGGGAGAAATCTTACAGTGTTTATGGGCAATCATGCATTTCCTGGATTTTGAAAATTTCCGATTTGAGGTAAAACTTTCGCAGTTTTCATGGCCTAACACCATAATACATTTTATGGATTTTGTGAATTTTCGATTTGTGGTAAAATATCACAGTTTTCATAGGCTACATGTATTTTCATGCATTTTCTTGATTTCGGTAATATTTGATTTGAGGTAAAAATCTCACACTTTTTATGGATTGACTTTCATCTATTGTAGGGATTTTGAGAATTTTTGATTTATAACAAAAATTTTAAAATTTTCTGCATTTTCTGGATATAAGGAATTTTTGGTTTATTTCGGGATTTTGGAAATTTTCGATTTGTCGTAAACATTTTACAGTTTTTATGGGCTAACAACAAAGAAATCACTAAATTAGTAATGCCATTTTATGCCCACTGTTTGACAAAAGTTATTATCCCCAACAAAAATTTTAGCAACTCTTATGCTACCTATAGCCACCTATAAAATTAGTTTTCATCATATGTTCCAAACTTCTGTTAAGATAATGGTATCAAGACTAAACTGTACAGTGTCAAATATGGTTTCTATATTCTCCAACTGTTTTCGCATATTGCGAATGTTTATGTATACAAAATTTTTAAATCTGCTTTATCGATCGCAATATTTCTTTGATTATGTTCATTACTCATTAGTATCATGTTTGACAGAATGTAAACAAATGTCAAATGTACTCATGTCTCATAGGAACTAAAATGTTGTCTTTAAGTATTAACCCTAACATAATATAGGACAAAGATATGCTTTTTAAATATAAAATTATATTTAAAACTATTATCTTGTTTTAGGAACTAAATATTATCATAATTTAATAAACAATAAACTGAACAAATACAGTAGCCGCTTAGTAGTGAAGATTCATCTGTGAAAATTTGTGTTTTGTAAAACTTAATATATATATATATATATATATATATATATATATATATATATATATATATATATATATATATATATATATATATATATATATATATATATATATATATATTATATGAGCATTTTTAACATTTCTAGACTATTAATAAACAAAGAATTAACTAAAGTTTTCTGGTTTGATGTTATTATATCAACAATAGGTTATTGATGGCATTATAAGGCAAAATGTGGATAGCAGAGATCGTTTCTTCTTTCCGAAAGTAAATTAGATTTATTTATACAAAGAAACTTGTAATTCATAGTTTTATTAATTTTTTGGGCCTCTCTTTATAAATTTATCTTCAGCGGTTTCAAGTGATCTCTAATGAACATTTATTTGTCTATCGATAAATTATAGCCCACCGACTTCAGTAAATCATTTTCTTTCTCTTTTTTATCCTGAACCTTAAATTTAGTGAGTTTATCTTTAAATGCTATTAAAAGCTTGTATTTTTTGACGAAATTTTTGCTAAAGATACCGCACTTGTGTAACAATTTCAACACATTCATAACATTCCGCAAATTATTCAAAATTCGTTTAACAAGACCATTGGTGGGTTGCACCTCTTCACTGTGAAAACTGCTACAGTAAGATTGTATGCCAATTAGTCTTAGTAAGTTTTATCTATGGATAATTCTAGTTTATTAAGCCATTCTTGTTGACTTACATTTCTGACGTTTATTTAAAAAAATTTAATAATTCATTATTCTGATACTACAACCTTTTATATTCTGAAGTTAGGCATTTAAACTCAAATGAGTTCTCTGACATCATTGTCTTCACTTCATTGCCCATGTTCGGTGTCTAAGCAAATCTATAAGCGGGCTCTGTACCTTTTTTATAGTAATATGATGTCCAATTATTCCCTTACAATGAGATTAGGCCGGTTTTCCTTATGAATTATCGTTGTGCTGAGAGTTATGGATTATAGGTAAGTGGTCAGAATATATCTCATTGCTGTTTATTACCTTTTTATTAAATGTAAGTATAAAGAGTGGAAGCTCTCTTTTTTTAGCTTGATTGCTCTTAGTTTGTTCTTGTTTTAAGATATTTACTGCACCTTTTATTTGGAGATCTTTTTCCTTTAAGCCTTCTATAATGTCATCCTTCTTACATGTTAGATGATTATGACCTTTGACCATAATCATAATTGCACTTTCATTTTTATCTTCGTATGTATTGTAAACCATTCTTTACCTTCCTCCTTGTTTTTTTGGTTTTCCACACATTATTGTTTAGTGACACTACTCTTTACTTTTTGTTGGTCACTGATTTTATAATAGACTGTATATTAGCAAAATAGTGTGTTTTGCCGAACACATTAATAGGCGGTTGAACCCTTTAAATTCAGTTTAGTTTTTGGTTGCTTTGTTTTTTTTGCTGCTGGTGTGCTGCTTTTCGCGTTTTGGAAGGTCTTTTTTTCTCTTTAGTGAGGTTTCCAATCGGTTTCACTCGTGAGATCCTCTTCATCGGTATGGAACTCGTTGTGATAATCGGTAGATCTGATTGTTTTATTTTAACTGGTTAGAGGTCGGAATCCTCTATTAGTGTTAAGTGTTTCTACTTTACTTAGTTTTTCTGCTGAAATTTGATTGTCTGGATAGAGATCTTGACATTATCGAACGTCTTACGAATAGCAATGATTGATTCTCCTTAAAACCCTTTGAGCCAGCCTCGTGGGAGGGTGGATTATCTAACTAAACAGTTGGTGTACCATCAGCGCTAATCATTACTTTTTGTTGATCATTCATTGCCGTATACATATTATCTACTATATATTTTCTACTTACCGAGCCCGTTATCCGGGGAAGGTTTTTTGCCAATATAATGAGCTTTCGATCATGCATTGTTTTTTGGAAATAATACGTGAAGAGGTCGAAAATGTTAATAATGTTTTTCCTGTCAATCGATTATTTTGATACTATTGTCAAGTGATTTTATTATTGAAGGTTGTCAATGTTGTCAATTAAAAATAATTAAACATTTGAAAAAGCCACTATCAACTAAAAAATGAAAAACATGTCGAACATAAGTTTTTCGATAAGATCATTGCGGTAGGTTATTTCATAAAGTGCCTTTCAAATAACAACACTGTGCATACTACACTACTTCAAGTGTTTAGTTTACTTAATTATTAGTGACTCAGACTATATAATATTTAACAAATAAATAAGCACGCATTCAAAATGTGTAGTACAATTTTAAAATGCATATTCGACGTTACTACATTTTTTTCGTTTGCTGTCTGTGATTTTATTTGATCAACGCTTTGAAATTTTGTACAACTTTGATTACTATCCCATGTAAAACACTATATAGTGCGCGATAACAAAGTTTTATTGATGTTCCACTCGTATCACGGCTACAGAATCTTTAGATTACAAAACCAAATTTAACCTGATTTTACAGCCATGTACAGTCATTTATCAAATCAATGCTTGCAAGGTTGAACAATTGTGTTCCATTTAACCAAATAGATTAGTGTTGAATAGACGACGTTCCATAAAGTCGAAAATATTATTATAATATCTATTTAACCAAATAGATTAGTGTTGAATAGACGACGTTCCATAAAGGCGAAAATATTATTATAATATTGAATGTTGGCCAATTATTTGATCAGTTGACATTTAGTCAAAGTGCTGGTGATAACAGAAAAATAAAAAATTGTTTTAATTTTAAGTGAATAGTTTAAGTTAGTTAAAAAAAAAATGGATAGTTCAAAAAAACCTACGGTTGAAAATCCAAAAAATCGAAGTAATTATTTTAGTCAGTTATTTTTTGTATGGATATTTCCGCTACTGTATAAAGGATCGAGATGTGGACTATCGACAGACGATCTCACAAAATCACTACCCAAAGATGAGGCCGAACGTCTAGGAGATTCGCTTCTGAGGTAAATAATATTTATATGTTTTTTTTTGTTACGTGGAACCATCTCGAACTTAAACATGTTTTGCTCAAATTTTAAATTGTGATAAGTTTTGTGCCACGTTTTTATGAAATACTAGTGATATTCGATAAAATTTGTGTAATATTATAAAAACCAAGTTCTTAAAAGTTTTTAAAAAAATTGTCACCAAATTACCATTGTGCACTTATATAAAAACCAGTATGAAGTTCAAAAATATTTGGTGTAGTAAACAAGATATGGTCACAATTTTATCAATTGTCCAATCGCCCAATCTTATTCAATCAACAATATTAAATTACAATTCGTAATTAAATTGATTTCACAGCGCCTAAAACTAGCAATAACTCAAATTTACCCAACTCGACATGACGTCATACCTGTGTGACTGGTCTTGGTGATAATTTTCAAAAACATTTTATCATAATTAGTGTTGTTAAGTGGTGCAATGCACAGAGTATTCAGTAAAAATTATGTTGCAAACCAAGATTGGAAACACATTTTTTTGTTATCGTGCATACATTTTTTTATATATCATTGGGCTCTTAATCTAAATTTAAATATTTTTATTAACATTTCGTGATATTTACATAAAATAATTTAACTGTCATGTTTTAACGTGCAAATCATGGTATGTTAATGAACTTTAGCCACCAAGTTCGTTTTCAACATTATAAAATGCATCAGGACTAATCTATAAGTGATGGAATAATATTTTCCCCCTGGTAAGCCAGTACACCTTATCCAGCTAGAATTCAATGGACCAATAATTCATTAATCTGAATGATTACAGAAACAAATACAACAAAATACAAACTAGATAAAAACTAATATTGATCTTTGGCTAACGTGCACGGTCACAAATCGGAATTGGCACATAAGAACTCTAATAGAAACATCAATTCTAATATAATAAGATGGAAATGAAACTTTGACCAAGGCTTGGGCATATAATTACTGCTAAAACAAAGTAAGCATTTATGGAATGGAATCCAATAAGCAGGAGAATAATAATAGCAGGTTTCCATTCAAAAATATGAAACAGAACTACCAATCAGTGATATGCTCCAAGCAAAAAGCAAAAAGCAAATGAAACAATGAAAGACGAGCTCTATGATCAGCAATGCAAGGCGATTTTAATGCAAAATTGGAACAGGCAACACTGGCCTAACAACTAGCATAGGTAAAAATACGTTGGATTCCGTCCCAAACTCTTGAACTTCTGAATTACAAATCATCTGTTCATAGAGCGCACTAGGTTTCCTCACAAAAATGTACACAAATATATATGGACATCACCAGATGACAGATTTAAAATCAGATAAACCATGTCTATGAAGAAATTTCTCACATCGCTGCAAGATGTCAGAACTATGAGGGGTGCAGACTTAAGAACTTTACTTGAAAATTGCTTCGGACGTACTCAACTACAAGGGATATAATCGAAAACCTTCGATAAGTGATGATACATCAACAAAACACGGAAGAAGCGAAACGAATTTATCAAGATAAAGGGAGTCAAGTAAAAAAATGGCAAGTGATCATCCAAGAAAATATGCGGAGGATATCTTCAAAGCTGCTTAGTAGGCAGCAGCAAATTAAAAGATGCGAGCATTAATGAAGCTGCTGGAACAGACAACATAACCGTTGAAATATTCAAAGGCATACATCTGCAACTGGAAGCGCATTTACACCATTAATAAGGTTAGAATTTGGGCAGAATACCACCAAAATGGAAAGAAACTTGGACGATTACGATTCCTTAGAAAATTGATTTAAGAACTGGCAAGAGTTGACAAGAACTTGTGAGTTGTAACCCACTTCAACATAAAAATAAAAATTCCTCGTAATGATCTACTGGACAGAGAAGGTCTCACCTACAATCAATGCAAAATTACGAAACGAACAACCTGATTCCAGCCTATAGGAAAAAGTGGTAATGATCACATCAACTTAATCCGAATCATCACTGAACAATCGATTTAATGAAATTCTGCACTGTAGCTGCTCTTCTTCGAAATCAAATGTATTTCAACATTTAATGTGGTATTCCCATGTACAGTTTGAACTCCAGTACCCCGATTTTGTTCGTTTTTTTGTAATTCTCATGCGTACGAATCAAAACCCTCTTTACTACAAGCCGTATTGTTTGCATACTCATGCTATACAAAAATATATACTTTGATTGTATTGTAAGTAGAAAATCGTGTCGGGATATGATAGCGAATATTGTGTAAAGAAATAAACAATAAAATCAAATAATGCGCATGCGTTTACAATTTTTTTTATTAATTTTATATGGAGTTTTGATATTTACCAATACATCTAAAGTATATATTTTTACTAATACACTTTAAAAATACATGATGATGTGTGTCAACGAAAGTTACAAGACGGCTTGTAGTAAAGAGGGTTTTGGTACGAATTGTTAAACCGGAACGTATTAATATTGGTGTTTGTGTTCGTGGTATTGTACATGCGCAGTGTATTTGCGCATGTTGTTTACATTTTTTTGTTGATGAATGATGACATTTCGAAACTTGATTTTGTGATTTGATTTTTCATTTTGAAACTTAAAATTGTGAACACTTACCATTTTGAAACATAAATTTTATTCTCTGTTCGATTTTCGATCAATAATTCCGTCTATAATATTTTTCTTTGATGAAAATACAAAACGACATTTGATTTTTGATTTAAATGTATAAGCCATATATCGTCACATCGAAAAGTTGGGAAAATAATACTCATGCGGTAACCGATTTCAACCGCTTCGACATTTAGGCTTTATTGAAACAACATTTAGGCGTAAGTTACATGAGAATTAAACTGACACATTAAAATAAAATTGGATCACACTTTAATAATTGTGTTTATTATACACTGTATACGTACACGAAATCTTCAATTCCCTTGCGTTAGAATGAATAAAAAAACGAACAAAATCGGGGTACAGATGTCACAAGCTTCGGGAAAATAATTCTCGCTCGTGAGGTGGTAGACTATGGATTCATTGTGGATTCCCACTATACTTTTTGTTGTTGAACAATATTGTGACGCGTAAGTGCTAGCTGTTCTGTGCGATGTTGGTTCTTGTGTCTGAGACAAATTGCAATTCTATTTTTGAATTTTTGTTTGGTTCTTGATATCGCCTTCGGATTTTTTTTTTTTTGCTGAAGTGCTTTCTTCTTAATTCTTTTAGCTTTCCTTTCTTCTTTTTTATATTCGAATTTCCATTTTTCCTGGAAATGATAGGGAGTGACAAACTCTTCTTGTCTTTTTGACGTTTTGAACCCTTTATTAATGGTGTTTGCGGCCAGTCTATAATACGTTCTCTATTGGTGTAACTGCGTGTATTTTTGAATTTAATTAAATGCAGAGCAAGAAGTGACAAATTTAAAGTTTTTTTTGGATCTTTTCTGGGATATTCGTGTTCTCATCAATGGATAAAACGTTTTCTGAGAGCCATTCAGTTTTACGTTTAAGTAACCAAAATTTGACCTAATTGAGGAATTTTCACCTGTTGATTTTAGGCCATTAAATATTGTTATGTTTTCAACATAACGGAGAATCATCGTTCAAGCACGATTCACGATTTTAATTAGTCGATGAGTCCAACATCCTTTCAGCGAATTATCTTATCGCATCTGCTACTCGTTCACAGTTTCTACCCGAAGTTTCCGCCCCCTGCAGACTTTTGCGTATAAAGTCTATCCTCTCTTATATTTTACCAGCCGTATTCAGTAAGCATATTGGGTGATATGATGATAGATTTTCTAATGCTTTCGGTCCTTTCGGCAAAAATACCAGCCGCTGAACTTTACACTGCATAGGAAATAATCCTTTCGCTAGGCAATTATTATACAAGCTAATAAACCACTCCGGATATGCATGGACCGCAGTAGTTAATGCTACATTGGGAATTTTATCAGGACCGGAAGTCTTGTTGTTTCCCATTTTACCACATGCTTTTAGAATCTCCTCCATTGACATTGATGGACTTCCTTTTTCCTCGCCACTTAGTTTGCTGATTCTCACATAATCAGGCTGTTGTGGAAATAACGAGAGATAATATAATTCTGAGCACGATGGACTTGCATTGTAAGTACCTTTAAACCTTGTCATAAATATTTAATATGGTTTGCTCCAAGGATCCCGGTCTACCTCTTCGCACAATTCTTTATTTGAAGGGATGTCGCTTTAAAAATAAGTTATATCACCTTATCCCTGCAAGTTTTTTGCTCCAAAAGGATGACCCTTTGTCAGGAAAACCTTTTCGTTGGGATACTTTAACTCAGTCTACGATTGCTAGTTCCGCCACTACAGTCAAAACTGTTGATGGGCCTAACTGGATTTTCGTGAATTTGGGAGTCAATCTAAATGAAATCGTCAATCTCGAAATATCTTCCTTTGTAACACCCATTTTTGCTATTGTTCCGCCAAGGTAGCAATGAACACAGTTATAGGTACCAACATATTTTGACTCAGCAATTGGCACCCACCCGTAAAGTAACATCTCTCTTAGAATTATCAAAAACTGTGCTAGCAGAAGTGAAAGGACTTGGCAATTACGAAAGAGAAAGGCATTACTAGCTTCAGAAACAGCCCAGCAACCGAAGACAAGACTCGAACCCACTCAAAGTCAGGCATCAAAAAGAGACGAACAATGAGCAGGAACACTGGAAGGCTCTTTAAACGGTATGCTTACGCCAGTTTGTCAAAAACACATTTGAGTAAAGGGAAGCATGACTTTAAACCATTCAAGTATGCATTGCCCGACCCAATCAATTTTAGTGCATTGTGCTTTTAAATTTAAGACTGAAACACCCGAATTGTGCTACGCGCGTGAAAAAGTGAAATTACTTGCTCCAATAACAAGGCACAGGAACAAGTGTGTGCTAAATTTCGAATAATCATTCTTCACACATGGACAACTTTATGTGGTATACTCACGTGTCGAAAACTTTATGCGACTATTCTGTGTAAAACATTGTTAAATTGCGGTTAGTGCGTAGATAAAATGATCTTTCAAGTTCATTTACATTTTTATAAGATTTATGATCCTGCTCAATCTGTCAATCTGTCAATCAGTGAAGCAAGACATTCTATGCAAAAATCCAACGTTCAAATTCTTAACTTGTTGCTTAACTTGTCTAATTTTAAATTTTTTTCTAGGGAATGGGACAAAGAGAAAGATCGAGCAAAACGAAAGGGTCACAAAGCCAGGCTACGAACAGCATTATTTTACACATTCTATCAAGACACCTCATTTGATGGGTTTCTGATATTCACCGAGATGGCACTGAGGTAAGTAACAAATTTTGAAATATGTAAAATTTTCACTAAAAATTCTAAATATAATTGTAGATGCCTCACACCAGTGGTGCTAGCGCAACTCTTAATCCAATACCAAAATTTGGCAGTTACAAATCCCGTAATATCCTCATCAGAAAATGGTACCACCATCCCAACCAATACAACACTCGATAGCGCTTTTTTTCGTGTACCACCCGATTCTTGGTTTTACACTGTCTGGACTGATATAACGTATTTAACCCTAATCTTGATTGCGATGTTAACATTTACCGTTCTTCTGTGTCACCACGCTGATTTACGGCAACGTTTACTCGGTGCCCGAATGCGTATTGCATGTTGTTCGGCTATTTACCGAAAAGTGTTACGATTATCGAAACGTGCCAGTAGTGAAATATCGACGGGGTATGTTGTGAATCTACTATCGAACGATGTGTCACGACTCGATACGGGATTTATCTATGTCCATTATCTGTGGATTTTACCAATCGTTGCTGTATTTATGTGCTGGTTAATTTGGCAGCAAATTGGAGTTGGATCAGTGGTTGGTGTGGTTGGTATGTTGATTAAAACAATTCCGGTGCAAACAGGGTTAAGTCGATTGGCGGCAAAATTACGTATGAAAGTCGCAGTGCGTACTGACAAACGTGTTGGTATAATGCACGAAATTGTCCAAGGAATCCAAGTTATTAAAATGTATGCTTGGGAGAAACCATTCAATATTGTGGTTGCGGAAGCCCGTCGTAATGAAATCAAAAAGATTCGATATGGTTCATACATTCAGGCAGTATTCCTCAGTACTGTAGTGTTTACTGAACGGTCAACATTATTTATAACGGTTGCCGCTTGCGTCCTACTAAATATACCAATTAGTGCCGATAAAGTATTTTCACTGGCTCAGTATTATAATACACTACAAAGTGTTGCCGCTGGTATGTATCCGCAAGCAATGTCAATGGGTTCTGAGGCGCTCGTTTCCTTAAGACGAATACAACAATTTTTGGACAAAGATGAACACGATCCAGCGCTACATGGCCTTACAATGAATCGTGAATTAATGGGCAAACGAAGTGGACCTGTTGTCGAAGTTAATAAAGTGGTCGCATCATGGACAGCTTGTAAAAAACAAACGCTCGATGAAGTTAATTTCAAAGCTTTATCAGGTAATTTGTGTGCTATTATTGGGCCCGTTGGCTCAGGAAAAAGCTCTTTGTTACAATTAATACTAGGAGAACTACCAGTCACGTCTGGAAATGTTATCGTAAATGGCGAGTTATCATATGCGTCACAGGAACCGTGGCTTTTCCCTGGATCAGTTCGAAATAATATTCTATTCGGAACTGGTATGGATAAAAAACGGTATTATGATGTAGTCAAACGATGTGCTCTAGTGAACGACTTTGAACAGCTGCCTCATGCGGATCAAACATTAATTGGAGAACGTGGATCATCGCTATCCGGTGGTCAAAAGGCGCGCATTAGTTTAGCTCGCGCTGTGTATAAAAATGCAGATATTTATTTGATGGACGATCCTCTCTCGGCCGTAGATGCTCATGTTGGTCGACATTTGTTCGACGAAGTTCTAGGACCACACGGATATTTAGCTGTAGAACGAAAGACTCGAATTTTGGTAACACATCAAGTTCATTTCTTAAAAGAAGCAGACTGGATTATTGTACTCGATCAAGGCAAAATATTAAAACAAGGAACTTATCGCGATCTTCAAAATAGCAATATCGATTTTACTAGCTTACTTGAAAAACTCGATGAAGAGGCACCAAGTATTGAAGAAGGAGATAACCAACTCAGTGATTTAGAATTTGAAACCGATGACGAATCAAAGTTACCATTCATAGACTCGACTAAATCAAAGTCACGAACAATAAGCTTATCATCTACAAAATCGTTGAACACCAATGACGACACAGCATCCGTTAAAGAGATAGCTGAGGAACAAGTCGAAGGTGGTATGTCAATAAATGTTTGGAAGCGATACTTTTTGGCTGGAGGAAGTGTAATGTTTCTGTTCGTAATTGTCTTGCTATTGGGAATATCGCAAGTTGTTACTAGTGGGAGTGATTATTTCGTGACTTTTTGGACCCAACAAGAATTCCGGAGAATTAATAACCAAACGACTATGGTCACAACCGAGGATTGTCTCTATATATACGGGTTTTTCATAATTGGCGTTATCATTATGACCCTTCTTCGCAGTTACCTTTTCTTTAATCTGTGCATGAGAGCGTCAAAAAATCTACACAACAAAATGTTTGATAAAATTTTACACGCACCAATGCGATTCTTCGACACTAATCCTGGTGGCCGCATTTTAAATCGATTTTCTCGAGATATGGGCGCTATTGATGAAATCCTGCCTCGCGCCATGATGTATGTCATTCAAATTTCACTGGTCATGGTAGGGATCCTGTCAATGGTGATGATTGTGAATTATACATTAATAGGTCCAATGGTATGCGTTTTTATACTTTACGGCGTTATTTTAAAGGTATACATAAGACCGGCGCAAGATTTAAAACGACTTGAAGGCATATGCCGTAGTCCAATATTCGGTCACCTTACAGCGTCACTAAATGGATTGACAACGATTCGCGTGAATGGAGTGCAAGATAAAGTTTCGTATGAATTTGATCAGCTTCAAAACGTACATTCAAGTGTTTGGCAACTAACAGCCTCAACGAATACTGCTGGTGGTGTATGGCTGGATTGTATCAGTATAATGTTTGTATCGGCTGTATCGTTTAGTTTTGTTCTTACGAAAGATTCGATTTTTGCTGGAAATGTAGGTCTTGCAATATCCCAGTCAATGATACTCACCGGTATGGTACAGTATGGTGTACGTCAGGCTACCGAATCATTACAACAAATGACATGTGTAGAACGTGTACTTCAATATACCGATATTCAAGAAGAGCATAGTCCAAAACAGGATCCGCCGAAAAACTGGCCAGCTCATGGAAAATTACAGTTCAAAGATATGTCACTTAAATACGATGTGAATGGAGCTCCAGTCATTAAAAATTTAAAAATTGATATTAAACCAACGTGGAAAGTTGGTATTGTTGGTCGTACGGGTGCGGGAAAATCATCGCTGATTGGAGCCCTCTTCCGTCTTGCACACATCGATGGATCAATTCTGATTGATGATTTAGATACGGGAACAATTTCATTGAATGGATTAAGACAAAAAATTTCGATCATTCCTCAGGATCCTGTACTATTTTCGGCCACAATTCGTTATAATTTAGATCCGTTCGAGTTGTATAACGATACAGAAATATGGAAAGCGCTCGAAGAAGTTGAGCTCAAAGGTGATATCGGTCATTTAGATTTTATGGTTACGGAGGCTGGCAGTAATTTTAGTGTTGGACAACGGCAACTTATATGTTTGGCGCGTGCAATTTTACGACAAAATCGTATTTTAGTTCTAGACGAAGCAACCGCAAACGTTGATCCTCAAACGGACGCTCTAATTCAACAAACTATTCGTACAAAATTCGCTGATTGTACAGTACTGACAATTGCACATCGTTTACATACCGTAATGGACTCGGACCGTATGCTCGTAATGGATGCGGGATCAGCAAAAGAATATGATTTTCCACACGTTCTATTGCAAGATGAAAATGGCATTTTGAGAAGTATGGTCGAAGCGACCGGAGTTAAAGAAGCGGAATCTTTAAAGAAAATTGCTGCTAGTACTTACGAAAAATTTAATAATACAGCATCATCATGATGAACCCTTTGGCTAGGAATAGTATTTTAAGATTATTTTTTAAGTGTTTGAATTGAATTATACTTTAAGTTTAGTTTTGTTGTTGTTTTATGGAATATTTTCAATTATAATTTTCTAATTTACTCCTTGTGAAATAAAAAAGGAACATGATGAATGGAACTTAATAATTTTATTGCAAAATTTGCTTAGTAATACACTAGTAACAGTTGCGGAAGTTAATGAAGGAAAGAAAACGAAACCTTACATCAATTTATTTTTCAATTTTTATCTCGATTAATAAGCACCGCCACTATAATTATCAATTACCATAACTTTACCAGCAATAACAACAAAAATGTATAGTGATAAAATCCAATGATTATAATGAACTTCGCTAAGTACATAATACGGGGACAGAACAAAAAAAAAATTGCTTCTACCTTCAAATTAAATGTCCATTTCCAGTAAACCAAAACAAAACCCCCTTTTTCTTTAACATCATTTTAATTAGACTTTTCTTTAGCTTTCATCATCATCATTTGTATAATTATTAATCCATACTACCAAGTTACCTCGCTTAATCTATCCATTTTCTACCTACATCATCCGCATCTCATCATTGTACACAAAAAGTATTGAATCAAAAAATATTAAAAGAAAATTTTCGTTCGGTTGAAGACGATGAAAATATAAAAAAACTATAAATTATAATTAAAATTTACAACCTAGTAGAAAAGAGGATAATGTCTAAAAGAAATATTATCTAACCACATAACAGCAAGGATTATAAGGATGATGAATACGAAGGGATACTAATGAATGTATATAAGATTATAAAAATCTGTTGGTTTTTAAATTGCTTTTATTTTGAATATTGAGTGGATGTGTCACCATTATTTTGTACTAAATATAGAAAAGGCACCATGTCACACGTGTGAGCTTATATATAATAATATTAGACAGGATGTTGCTTTAAAACATTCACTATCCACAAAGAGCTTGACCGATCAGTTTCATCATTTACGAAAAAATTATGAACTGAGATAATTACATTTTCAACAAGATTTTAACTAATCTAACAATATCAGAGAAACAGCACATTCAATCAAAAACTCATAATATAAATACACATAGCACTTCCATCATAAGAAAAAAACAGTTAGATGTCGGATCGATAGAATATCGTCAACATTTAGTATAAATATATGACATTTAGGCGAATACACATAAAATATTTTGATTAAACGATACCCGTAGCCACATCTAACATGTCAATGGGCTAACATACCATGGTAGTACTATGTGTATTAGTTTTATGAACAACTTGGGGTCATATCAGTAAACTAAATGCTGAAAGTCATCACATGTACGTGTTTAAAGTCAGCTAAGGAACTGGAACTTCCAATCATGACTTAGAGCTTTCAGTCAGTCTTTAACTCTGTAGAAAGAGGAAACTTATTGACAACCAACTTACTCAACATAAAAACTTTAATAGGGATCATTTGACCTACTCCAAGGTCTATACTAATAGGACAAATATTATTATTGGACAAATTTTGGAAAACAGAACCACTTAAGAACTTAAGACAGATCACTTAAGAAACCTAATAATAGGATGTATATTTCAACCGTTAACACTACTGATAACATTTTAACGTAAACATTGACGGCTTGTTCGATCCTTGCATTTAAAAAAAAAACTTTTTGTAAAAAACCCTGTGTAAGTAGCACGATATCAACAGGCCATAGATAAAAATGAACATGTGTATAGATTGAAAAAGGCTGAAGCAATGGTAGATACTAATGATATTGACCATACACAGCTGTATTCAAACAACGAAGATTAAATGTTGCCTTTGATGAATCGGCAAAGAGCTACAGGCGCATTGCTAAACAATGTCTAAACCTCAATATTTCAGAAAAAATATGATGGTTTAACAAAACTCAGCTCGTCAAATCTGTTGAATGTATGCCACAAAACTAAAATTTCCAAAATCCGGAATATTTATGATGGTTTATCCATTAAATCATCAGTTGCCGAGAAAAGAAAATTTTAAACATCAACCAAATAGATGATGGCTAGTAGATTAAAACTGAGGAAATTATGCCACTCATCGGTAATTTACAAAATAAAATGTATCCAAAAAAATCAAATTAGCAAAGGGGTTAGGCTTTGCTAATTTACGAATTTGATTGTATATTGAATACATCACGTAATAGTGGCCAGATTGTCATACATGATACCTTAATAAAAAGCTCTGGTCATCAATATAAATACTGCTTTAAAAAATATAAATATTTCAATCAAAAAAATGTTTCCAAAAAAAATCAAATAAGCAAAGGGGTTAGTTTTTGCTAATTTAAGAATTTGCTTCAATGCAACACGGAATAGTGACACGATTGTCAAGAATGATACCTTAATCAAAAGCTCTGGTCATCAATATAAATACTGCTTAAAAAATACAAACATTTCAATAAAAAATTGTATCCAAAAAAATCAAATTACTAAAGGGGTTAGCCTTTGCTAATTTACGGATTTGATTGTATATTGAATACATCACGTAATAGTGGCCCGATTGTGATGAATGATACCTTAATCGAAAGCTCTGGTCAACAGTATAAATACTGCTTTAAAAAATACAAACATTTCAATCAAAAAAATTAATCCAAAAAAATCAAATTAGCAAAGGGGGTTAGCCTTTGCTAATTTACGAATTTGATTGTATATTCAATATATCACGTAATAGTGACACGATTGTCAAGAATGATACCTCAATCGAAAGCTCTGGTCAACAGCATAAATACTGCTTTAAAAAATTTCAATAAAAAATTGTATTCAAAACAATTTAAATTAGCAGAGGGGTTAGCCTTTGCTAAATTACGAATTTGGTTGAATATTCAAAATATCAAGTGATAGTGGCCCGATTGTCATGAATGATAACTTAATCGAAAGCTCTAATCATCAGTATAAATACTGTTATACAAAACACTAACATTTCAATATAAAAATGTATCCAAAAAAATCAAATTAGCAAACGGGTTAGCCTTTGCTAAATTACGAATTTGATTGTATATTGAATACATCACGTAATAGTTGCCCGATTGTCATGAATGATACCTTAATCGAAAGCTCTGGTTAGCAATATAAATACTGCTTTACAACATATAAATATTTCAATAAAAAATTGTATCCAAAAAAATCAAATTACCAAAGGGGTTAGCCTTTGCTAAATTACAAATTTGATTGTATATTGAATACATCACGTAATAGTGGCACGATTGTCATGATACCTTAGTAAAAAGCTCTGGTCATCAGTATAAATACTGTTTTATAAAATACAAATATCTCATTAAAAAAAAATTATCCAAACAATCAAATTAGCAAAGGTTGTTAGTCTTTAATATTTGTGACAAAATTCATAAAAATTTTCACTTTTCAAATAATTCTAAATGGCAGTATTTCCATTCATAATAAGATAGGGATAGTTGTAATGTCTTTCTCAAAACCCACAAATCCGTAAAAATAATTTATAAATATTTCGAAAAAAAAAAAACAAATTTTTTCTCCGATCGTAGGAAAAATATATCTTTCCGTTGTTTTTTCGAAACGAAAAGCTCATGATTCAAGTATGTTATATTTGTTGCTAAGCAACAAGTAATAATAGTACGAGAATATTTTTTCTAGCCTAGGCCGGGAATATATTCCTGTATGGATTTTTAATTGTTTAGAAGAAATAAAAGTACACTTATAAGGTCAAACGCATTTATTTTTTTTAATTTAACAGTATACATAATATTCAATTTTTATTTGATAAGTCTATGCCAAACTAATTATGTGTAAGGTATAGGAGTTTAATTTTACTTATTTGTAATATTAACGGTTGTCGTACAATTAGTACAATTATTGAACATTGATGGATTAGTAGTATCGCATCCCAGCATTGTTGTTGATATATTGCTATTAAAATCATTAACATTATTTTTGCATCGTCTGTTTCATTACCCGTTGTATCGAAAATCTTATGAGCAACTTCACTTTGAATCCATTGATAATGGATTCATCGATGTACCCTTCAGCAACAGTCGATGACTTCCATCCTCCAAATCTTTTTAAGCATGTTAAATCTGCGCCATTGTCAACTAAAATTGTCGCAGATGAACGGCGGAAACAGTGCCCTGTGTATTGTTTTCCGTCTGGCAATTTTAAAAAAGTATCAACAATTTGTTATTTTACTAAACTGATGTATGCCAACTGCTTGTTTGAAACCTTTACCATTTTTGTATTTAAAAAAAACGCAAAGAATTGAAATCTTTTGGACGCAAAGCTATATATTTTCTGTAATATTCTAAATAAGTTTCGTTTACCATAAATGATCGTGGTTTATTTGTCTTGTTATTCGGGATTTTAACTAAAAGTTTAGATCACAAACCACTAACGTCAGTAATTTCTATGCGGGCTAGTTCATCCCGTCGACAAGCACCAGCGATTCCAAAAATTAACGCAACCTACAAAAAACAATCATAATATTACATACAAAAAAATATTGCAGTGTGAATTGAATTTTATCCGAAAACATATTTGAAGTTAATGTGTAAATACAAATAATAATCGTTTTAAATACCTCAATGCTTACTTTAGTAACTAGGAACGAATCATCGGAAGCGTCCAAAATGAATTGTTGAACATATTCCATAGTTAATATTTTAGATTTCTTCGCTTTATATCCGTCGGATTTGCGTTTCAAGAAGACACGTAATTTTTGGTATTTTGCAATATCCACATTATTTTTAACCACTAGAATCGACCTGATCATTGAGTAGTTTGACCATAATTTGGATGATTTCAATTTTGTAGATAAATCAGCTAAATTCGCCAGAATGACGTTTTCCGAAAATGATTTGATGTGTTTAGATTGACGATAATCCATAAAGCGTTTATAAGCATTTTCGTATTTTTCCTTCGATTTTTGCGGGAGTAAATTACATGTAGCTGAATTAGCTGCTTCCACTATATCCGGCGGGGTACAAGATAAGGATAATTCGCTTTCACTGTCCATATCACTTAAATTTCGTTCACACGTTTTTTATAAATCAAATAGGTACACAAACTTGACAACTTTTGAAAAAAAAAAAAACAAAATGTATCTATGTCTTATGATGTCGTGGCTAACTAAGCAATAATTTTATGTTATTTTCGATTTTTTACTTTGTTTTGATTTCTTAATATGATAATTAATGAATAATACTAAAAATTATTTTGGGTTTATATTCGTCCGATCGCCTCGTCCGCCAATTTCCACTATCGTCAGGGAGTGCAGAACTTTTCCTCCTAATTATACAATATACTATTGATTTATTTTGTATATTTTTAAAATGTCTGGTAAAATATTAATTTTTTTCTTACTCCAAATGACTAGTATTGTATTAGTTTTGTGTCTAGGATCGGGTTTAAAGTTTTTAAGGTCATTTTGATTCCAAAATCCTAAACATACGTGAAAGTTAAACCTATTCAAGCTTAATAATATATCCCAAAATAAAATGTCAAACTCAAAATGTTTTTCAAACTCAAAATGTCCAATAACCTGAAATTAAATAATAGTTAGCTTATCAAAACTTAGAAATACCTGCCACAAACCGAAATTTTCGAAAACTCGGAACAATCATCAGGTAAAAATCTAAAAAGTAAAAAATGGAAAATATATAACACTTTTAGATTTCTATGTGGATGACCTTATCTTGGAAAATATAAGTTCGTCAACATTCTCGAAGAGGCTTTCATTGCGATAAAACCCGGTTCGGTATATTTTCTTCGCCAAGAAGAACAAACTCTTTTTAAACATTTCAGATAATGAGACGACCTTTCAGAATGATTATTATCGGTTACAATAGTTGCTCAACTGATAATGTAAGACATTAATGGTAATGTAATAAAGGTCAGCAATCACATTGTGTCAACTACAACTTTCGTTGCAACAGGATTGCTGGATAAATTGAGTGTGATACTGCAGATACCAATTGCAGATGAGTGTGATACTGCAGTCAGACGACCAACGATGAGCACATAATGTTATATCTAGAATGCATACAAATTTGTATCATGTTGGTATGACCTACGTTCCTTTCGATAAACTGTCAAGATAAATTGTGAGAAATTATTGTAATAATTTTAGTGATGTAAAAAATGTTCTAATCTGTGATGTTATCTAATAAATTAAAATGTAACTTTAAGAAAATTATAAATATAAATAAAAGTTCGTCTCGTATCTATGTTTCTATTTCATTAATTTTAAGTTTTCAGTGTACAGTTAAAAAGAACTTAGTTAATGTAGTTGAGTCTTATGACCATAAAGCGAAAGACATATCATCGAAATTTTACATTTAAAAGCAGCTAAAATCGATGTGTTACCTATATGTTTATGCAAACTGTCAAAGATGTTCGAACAGGTCTATGTTTATGATGATTAGGGAAACTAATCATGGTAAGGGGAACTAGCAAAAAAAAAGTTAAGTGCTAGTAACAAACGGCTTTCAATATTATTTTTGGATTGATGGTATGCAGTGTTTTATGCATCTATAAAGACACATATCGATATTGACATCTCGCTGCAAATGTTATGAGAAAAATAAAGAAACTTTTAACTTAATTTTAGCTATCCAAGTCACCTAAGCTATTCTGAAAATTCATAAATCTACCCTGAACCCAATATGAATAGAGTTACAGCCGCCTATAAAATCAAATGAAATACAAAAATTTTTAAATATGTTTTTCAAAATTTACAAGGCTATAGAATGTATAAACTTGGATTTGTTCTCGAAATCAACTTTAAACCCAATAATTATAGAGTAACAACCATTTGAAATCAAAGGAGCTGTCCTGCTGATCTAATATGATTATGAAATAATGAAGAGATGAAGTATTAAAGGGTTGGTTCAAAAGATGAAATAATGTTTATTTCTGATTTAACCTGTAATATACGTTTCGGAATACAAACTTTCGGTCATTTCGACATTGTCTAATGCATTGTAATATTAACAACAACATGTAGAAGATAATCTAAATAATTACTATACACACTTTTACCTTCCAAATAAAAATGGGAGTCTATATTATAGTAATACCTGGGTTTGTCTTGGTTTCGATCCACCACTTTATAAACATAGAGGTACGGGAAGGATATTTAATTTTTTATTTTTATAAATTTTGTAAATTTAAAAAAGAATTTTTTTTTGTATTTCTTTTGCGGTAAAAATAATTTCCATTAACATCAGAGAACGAACCGAAATGAAAAGCGGGTAATTAATATTATGGTTACCATTTTCTTGTATTTTAATTACTTTAAATTAATTTTTTTTTTGCTACTAATGAGTCAAATTTTAATTGAATGAACGGTGTTGTGCTGTGTGTGTGTATGTACGCGAATAATTTACATTCTAACTGATTTTTCATGTTAAATAGCGTATTAATTAGAATAAAATTTTCCAAATTAAAATTAAATTTTGTAATGATATACCCGTGGATAAGAGTGTTTTTTACAATTATAAAAGCAATGAGAGAGATTTGTAGAAGATTCAAATTTTATGAGGCGAATGCTTTTTATAATAAATAGTTGGTTAATGCACTCAACTATAACGATGATGTTTTGTGCTAATTAAATGATACTATATATTATTATGTTTACAGGAAGATTTATGTGTAGTTCATCATATCAGGCATTGAGGTAAAAGAGGCTATTAACAGCTTTTAAGGGTTTATGCGAGGCTTTTTTCATAATAACCCAAAAATTCTAAAAGTTCATTAACTTCAGTATGTATTTAAAAAGTTTGCTTAAAGGTTCACAATTAGTGCAACAATATGAGATAACCGATAGCAACTACACTGATGCCAAGGATAAAATAAAAACGCAATTAAAGAAAAAAACAAACAGGTTATGAAACAGCTTCTTGATCAGTTTCTTCGCCAGCCACGATTTAGTGAGTGATTATCCTAACAGTTAAGGAATTTAGGCGATATTCCAAAATTAGATTCAAAATTTCTCAAAAAGTGATTTCGAGCATAGGAACGAAGTACGCCACTAAGTAATAAAGATTAATCCAAAAACAATAAAATATCAGTTCAAATGAAAGCAATGCATTCAACAGTGGTTACTATCAAACTATGACTAAATTTCAAAAGAAATCGCATAGCGTATATGATTGTCTAACTAATTGTCGCCCAAAGGCAAAAGTGTATTGCGACCTGCTGGACCAATCTTAGCCAAAGATACTTTTCAAGTCTTTGTCAATCTAAGTTGCAAATTATATTGTGCAAGGCAGTACACACCAAGTGAAATTTAATAATTTTCGTAGTAATTTTCGTGTGGTGTTTCTGACTGCCTTAATAAAATTCATGAAGATTACGAAAAATTATTTCCAGCACTAGTCTTCGCACATTGGGCACAATAGAAGTAGTTCCTCAATCACGATTTCATTCTCCGGAAACATTTAAAATAAAAACCTTCTACTTACACAGAATACTATATTCAGCTGAGTAATATCTGGAGGTTCCTCGACGAGTGATAAAAACTCTTCGGTGGTTTTAGGATCTCGATGCATCAATGATGAAACAGGATCAGGACGATGCTGGCAGATACATTGTGCAACTACCGTCTAGTTAAATCACTAAACCATAGAAAACGATGGAATGAAGGGTTGAAGTGCGAAGAAAGTTAATCGATAAAAATAAAATTAAAATATTACAACGAATGGCATATAACGACAGATAAGAACTGCATGGTTTTAGTTTATGTTAGGTCAGTTGATAAAACAAGACAGGAATACTCTTAAATTATAGCAGCAAACGCCAAAACAGCACCATTAAAGCAGTTCTCTTTACCAAAGCTTGAGCTAAAAAGTGTATGATTGCTCAGACTATAAAATCTATCTGGTTTCATTGTATGATTATCCTTCAAAATGGAAAACGTTTGTGACCAATCGAGATAGAGAAATTCACGAAAACACTCCTTCGCCCAATTTAAATATCGTGCCGTCTGAATAAAATCCTGCAGATCCTGCATCGACAGCTTTACAGCCCGTAGCACTTGTAACATCGAAACTATGATGAGAAAGTAAACTCTAGCTGCAAAAAAAATAAGTGATAAATGGCCAGTTATAAATAAACTAAATGTAGACTTACATCAAGAACAACGAACATCACATCCATCAGCAACCTGGTATACTTCAATCGACAAAGAGCGATTAAGCAAATTAATACTTAAGATTTTTATTTTTTTTATTACAACTACCTATGGCTTAATTCTTGAATCTTTCTAAAAAGAAACTAACAAGATGTATGCGAATCTTACAAACTAACCTTACTGCTATTTTTATAAGTCTTAACAAATGTTAATACTTATTATTAGTGTGCGCCATTTACTTAATTTATAAATTCAATAGTCCAAGTGGATCAGCTCTTCTCAGTCGTCTGTATCTCGGTTGTTTTAGAATGTTTATAGGTTCTAATTGTATCTTTAATGGTTAAAATACCGAGGTCATGATGTATGTTGGTGTTTCGAATATACCAGGGAGCATTCGTGATCCTACGAAGTATTTTTGATATGTACGTTACAAAAATTCTATATTTGATGCGCTAGTTGATCCCCATAACTGAATACCATATGTCCATATGGGCATAAGTATCGCTTTGTATAGTAGAACTTTGTTGTCGAGTGATAATCTTGATTTTCTTCCTATTAGCCAATACATCTTAGCAAATTTTATTTTTATTTGATTACGCTTTGCTTCTATATGATTTTTCCATGTCAATCTTCTGTCCAGATGTAACCCTAAGTATTTGACACTAGATTGCTGCGGAATAGTTACACCGTTCAATTTAACTTGTGGGCAGGTGAGTTTGTCAAGTGTGAATGTGTTGATTTATTTTCATTGACTTTTATTCGTCAAGTCTTTAGCCAGTTTTCAATTTTATTCAGATGATTTTGCAATTGCGTTGAGGATTTTTACAAGACACTAATATGGCTGTTTCATCAGCAAATGTTGATATTATAGCTTCATTGCAAATGGGCAAATCGGCTGTATACAACAAGTATAAAATTGGTCTCAAGACACTTCCTTGTGGAACACCTGCGCTAATATCATTTAAACCAGTGGTTGCTGCGTTTTGTTTAACCAAGTATTTACTTTGAAGAAGATAGTTTTCAAGAACTACATGGAACTGCTTCGGCAAAAGTTCTTTAACTTTGTATATTAAACCTTTATGCCAAACTTTGTCGAAGGCTTGTGCAATATCCAAAAGACAGCAGAACAATTATTTTTTTTATCTTCGAAGGTGAGTTTGATTGCGTTGACAATCCTGTGAAATTGCTCTATAGAGCTATGCTGATTTCGGAAACCAAATTGGTGATCTGGTATAATATGCCGTTCTTCTATAGTACTGGTTTCAGTTTCCTTAGTAACAATTTTTCAAATAGCTTTGATATCGTGGAAAGCATGCTTATTGGACGATATGATGAGATTTGTGTCTCATCTTTTCTAGGCTTAAGTATCATTGTAATTTACGATATCTTCCACTTTTGAGGAATGTATCCAGTTCGCATGATTGCGTTGAGGATATACGTTATTAGTTTAATGCATTTGTCGGGTAATTCTTTAACCATTTTCCCGGTAATAAAATCATGTCCTGGTGCTTTTTTCGGACTTATGCAGTTTTTTATTGTGTTCTTAACTTCCCTCCACTTGAACTTTATAGGTTTAAAATATGGATCATTCACCGTTTGGTTTGGTAGCATGTAGTTGTTAACTTGTTCATGTGGTGAGAATACGCTTTTTAGATGAACAGCGAAAGCATTGGCTTTTTCTTCATCACTTCTTGCCCAGTTGCCACTTGGCAGTCTAATGGGCGAACACGAGTTTGCCGGTCTCTTAAAACTTTTAGTAGCTTTCCATAAGGAATAGTCTGTTCTCTCTATTGCCGAGAGTGCACTTAAATAGTTTTGGATACCTTCATTTTCTTCTTCGCTCAGAGCTACTTTCAGGAATTTAATTGCTCAATTTAATTTCGATTTTAATATCGGCGATCTTTACTGCCGTCGAATTTTTCGCTTTTCTTGTATTAATTCTTGGATGTTTTTAGGAAGTTTATTAACTTTTTCAAAAACACTGATGTTAGGTGTTGCTTTTGTTTGCTGCTACTTTTAGTAGATCTCTGAGGTAGGCTTCTGCTACATCAATATTTGCTGGTGTGCTAAGAGGAATATCTAGTAGGAAATTCTCTTCAATTTGTCTACTGTATTGATCCCATTTAGTTTTTTTATTTGTCAGGCGTTTCAGTGCTTCAGTCTTTAGGGCATCAGTACT
Source organism: Tipula confusa (assembly GCA_963556175.1). Classification (NCBI taxonomy): domain Eukaryota; kingdom Metazoa; phylum Arthropoda; class Insecta; order Diptera; family Tipulidae; genus Tipula; species Tipula confusa. The sequence continues at coordinate 194,524,138 of OY744476.1, read as the reverse complement.
CACTGTTCTTAAGATAACCTCGTTTTCTGTACAAATACGGATATAAACCTTATGGACAGATTCAGCAAGTAGTTTTCTGATTTGGGGTAGAACAAAAGAGCCATCCATTAAACGTAAGTGGTTTAAATTCATAAAGAGGTTTACAATCGTTATCTGTTTAAAGTTGTACAAATAAAATGGCGCATAACGCATTGAAAATCGCAACAGTTTCTAAAACTTCAAATAACGTGATTTAGCTAAAAGTATGAGGATTTTAAAGATCAAAAAACCAAAGATATAAATAAACAAAGATCTAATGGCTGAAGACGCCATCACTTACTGTTCCATCCATTATTTAAGCCAACTGAAGAAATCACGAATAATCATGCAACGTCTGTTGAAACGCTTCTGGTGCACTTATAATTGTTGGAACGTTAAGTGGGCGACTGACCCCATGTCGCGTATTACTTGACTCCGGGTCTCAAGTATTATGCATTCAAAGAAATGTTTTCATAACTTGCAACTTTTATAGCGAGTTAAGCTACAACCGAGACCTCTATTATATCAGGGAGTTAAGGACTTTTTCGATTACTTAGTTATTTGGATTATACGAGCTTGTTAAATGTTAGTAAATGATGCAAGATGCATTACATCAATATTCCGAGGCTAATAATTTGCAACGAATTGCTACCGAATTGATCAGGTGACAATATTTTTATGATTAGACAATCGACTGTGGATTTTGAAGTATTTGTTGAGTGCAAATAAGTTCCTTATAAGTCGAATATTTTAAGATGCCCTAACTTATTCGACACTGTAAACATCAAATACACGAATATATCGAGTAACATTAAACATTCTGTAAAAGTATATTGTAACCTTATATCGTCGTTATATATCATGAACTCAATCATCACCGCTTCATTTTCATCATTTGTCATGTTTTCCATAAATAAAAATAAGAAAAACGAAAATATCGTCGTTCTAAATAAAATATTCGCAGCTTTTTTATTTATTCATCACAATTTATTTCGTATACATATTAGAGTACATACACGTTCCTGTTTTACATACTTACATAAACAAAAATGAATATTTAACAACAAAAAAAAAACACAGATCTCTATACGCCACAACATAAATTCTGCACACTACAATACTACATACTCCATGCCATATAGAATTCTTGTATTGATTTTTCGTACGTGGATATGTTATAACTTAACTTCATCATCAAACTCGTCATCGTCGTCTTAAGACATAAATTAAAAAGTAACATAAATATTACAAAATGTACCCGAGTATTCGTATTCGTATTCCCCAATATCGAAATAAAAATCACCAAACCATCTTTGCGCACAGCATTTTTAACCGGCAAAAATATTATTGAGAGTGTGATTTTCTGCTCCATGATACCATATAAATTTAATTTTCCATTAAATTTATACAGAAAATATAAAATTTGGAGATGCGTATGAAAAAAAACAAGTTAAAAGCTTCTTCGACTTCTTCATCTTAATCGTACACATAAAAACAACAACACAAAGTTATTAAAGAGATAATTACACGTATTCATCTCGAAAATCGGATCGAAATATGTATACAGCAAAATATATAAAAAAGTTTTTTTTTGCTGTTGCATGCACATAAACCAAACAAAAAAGTGATACACACTCATATCAAAAGTCATGTCTGCCAGATGAGCATTGTGTACAGCAGCTCCTTCCAGCAAAATATTTAAGGCAAAAGTTTTTCGTTCGTTATGTTCTCTAAAGATATGTATATCGTAAAATAAAAAAATTAAAAGTTCAACTGGGACTATATATTTACGGGTACCGATTCGAGGAGCAATTGGAGAGCAGGAGGGAGGTCTATATTATACCAAACATGATTAGAAACTTTACTGTTGTTTCTTCGCTCTGTGTGTACTTTTTTTTGTACAGTGAAACAAAAAAAAAAAGTTTTTCAGTTTTTCTTTTCATTTTCTTTTTTTTTTTTGGATAATTTTTAACAAAAAGTTTTTTTTTTGGAAAATGAGATAATATTCTAAAGTTCTAAATATATATATTTATACATAGTTTTATTTTGTTAGTGTTATTGTTGTTGTTGTACAATGACAGTAGCATGTTGAAGTGACAATAACAGTATTTGTAACATTAATCAAATGTTTATTAAAGGAACAGATACGTGCAGCTGAGAACATATTGCAAATTTTACTAAAGAAACTTTAATTGGCTAATTGCAATATTGGCACACAACATGTTTGAAGAAAATACAAGAAAATGTAACATCAAAGTTGATTTAACGTTTACAACCCAATTTTAAGTTTCTACTAAAACATCTTAATCAAAAGCTCTCGACATCACTATCAATACTGCTACAAAATAAACATACATTCACATAAATCATTTACGAGTTCTCGAATATCATTAAACATTTCTCATACTCACCTGTCAGGGTCCAGCACTAACACCCATATATGACAACGAATATGATCAACACCTTGTACAATTTCAGCTTGTTGGAACTTGCAAGATATACAAAGCACGATTGTCAGCTACAAGACGTCTTTAATGACCCCTTCCACACAGGTATCATGAGTGATAAAGGACCCGAGGTATTGGAAACTTGTTACTCCTTCAAATGTGTGGTCACCACTACTAAAATCCATTGCTTCTAGGTCTCTAAAACCAGCGATCATATATTTTATTTTGGACTCATTGATTTTCAGACCAACGAAAGCTGAGAATCGTGATAATGTATCCAGTAGTTCTTTTACACCGGTGCCATTTAGTCTAATTACACAGATATCATCTGCATATGCCAAAACTTTGTTGGACTGACGGTAGAAGATGTTGTTCTGAGGTGTTTCACTTTTACGAAAGATTAATTCTAAGATGAGATTAAAGAGTATCGGGGACAGAGCATCTTCTTGCCGTACCCCAGAGCTAATTATAAAACTCCCTGATAGTTTGTTCTCAACTTTGGCACAACATTGTGACTGCATAATTATCATTTTACATATTTGCCAGGTATTAAAAGACATCGCAAAGTAAACCATAAGAGGTCCCGATGGATTGAGTCATAGGATTGTTGGAAGTCCAAGAACACCTGATGTACGTCACGAGATGTCTAGTAATATTTAGAAAAAACTTCCTCAGTAAAAAAACTTGGTCAGTGACTGACCAATTTGAATAATATCCTTCTTGATAGTTACCTACAATTTCCTCCGTAAGGGGCGTGATTCTCTCCAATATTATGTAAGACAGTAATTTGTATTCTGTGCAAAAGAGAGCTATGTCGCGATAGTTTTCGCATCTTTTGCGATTTCTTTTTTAAGGATAGGGCACAACTCGGTCAGTTTCCATTCATCAGGCATAACTTCGTTTTGCCATACTAATCAAACAAGTTCGAAAAGTTAGTTCCACAAAGTATCTCCTTCGAATATCAAGAGCTTGGAATTATACTATCAAGTCCTGGGGAACAGTTTCTTTTAAGTCTTTGCATAGTCAGTGTGAATTCCTCGTAGGATGAGTCTTCTGTGCACATATCTTCAAATACAGCATTTGTCACTTGATGAACATTCAGTAAATCAAAGAAATTCTCCTTCCATATGTCGAGCACTGCATCGATGTTAATACGGCGGTTTCCATCCTGAGTCCAAATGGCAATAGACCTAGGTCTGAAGATATGGTGCAGTACGGTAGCTCCTTTAAAGAAGTTACATGAATTGTGCTCATTGCTGAGTGGTTGTAGCCCTAAGACTTTAGCCTTCCACCACTCACGCCTTTTCTCCTAACAAAGACCACTTTGTTTTTTCGTGCGATTGTAAAACGTACTCGCCCTTTTTACTGGCTATAATCGGTTGCTCGACAGTAAGACGATAGTCCTCATCAATCCAATAATTTTTAAGTTTTTTTTACCATACCTAGAGGCGCCTCTAGAGTGTGCCCATGTTTTCAAGTGGATATTTTTATAAGGAAAGAATGTGATGGCCACAATGAGATCAAGCACGACCAAAAAGTTGATTATCCTTTTTCCATTATCGGTCGCTATATCGTGTCGGGAGTACGGACCTGTTGTAAAATAAGTCTTAATCTTTGGGTTAGCATACATCGGTGGGCGCAGGTACATAAATGATTGTCATGTTGGCTATTCACATGCGTAAACGTAGGTTACACATACGATTATGAACTGCTTTGAAATCCAGAACAACCTTTTCTCACCTTGGGCAAAATAATAAAAGAAACACCAAGATTGCCGTGGGACACAAGATCTCCAGTTTTTGGCCATCGAGTTTCTTGGAGAGCAATGAGTTCCCAACGATAATTTTTCATGGCTGATATAGTGCCATCAAACGTGCCTGGGTTTCTTAGCGACTGCACGTTCCACGTACCGATCCTAAACTGCATGTCCGTTAACATAAGCGGGGGCAGTTTAAATTTTGGTGGTATCCATATATCTTATGTTCAAATTTTTATAATTTAGTTTTGTACGGATGCGGGAAGTCAGCCCAGCGACCCAACTTTTGTTTAGTCGCCTCTTACGATAAGCCAAAGATACTGTGGTGAAATTCTATGAATATCGTGCTCGTTTAGGAATCTTTTACGAAGCATGGGAGTGTCCCCCAACCACAGGGACTTAAATGGAGAGTTAATAAAGTTTCAAACCATTGAAGCTTAGTTTAGTTAAAAAAAAATTTATTTAGCTTTAAGGTTTAAGATTTAAGGTTTAAGGTTTAAGGTTTAAGGTTTAAGGTTTAAGGTTTAAGGTTTAAGGTTTAAGGTTTAAGGTTTAAGGTTTAAGGTTTAAGGTTTAAGGTTTAAGGTTTAAGGTTTAAGGTTTAATGTTTAAGGTTTAAGGTTTAAGGTTTAAGGTTTAAGGTTTAAGGTTTAAGGTTTAAGGTTTAAGGTTTAAGGTTTAATGTTTAAGGTTTAAGGTTTAAGGTTTAAGGTTTAAGGTTTAAGGTTTAAGGTTTAAGGTTTAAGGTTTAAGGTTTAAGGTTTAAGGTTTAAGGTTTAAGGTTTAAGGTTTAAGGTTTAAGGTTTAAGGTTTAAGGTTTAAGGTTTAAGGTTTAAGGTTTAAGGTTTAAGGTTTAAGGTTTAAGGTTTAAGGTTTAAGGTTTAAGGTTTAAGGTTTAAGGTTTAAGGTTTAAGGTTTAAGGTTTAAGGTTTAAGGTTTAAGGTTTAAGGTTTAAGGTTTAAGGTTTAAGGTTTAAGGTTTAAGGTTTAAGGTTTAAGGTTTAAGGTTTAAGGTTTAAGGTTTTAAGGTTTAAGGTTTAAGGTTTAAGGTTTAAGGTTTAAGGTTTAAGGTTTAAGGTTTAAGGTTTAAGGTTTAAGGTTTAAGGTTTAAGGTTTAAGGTTTAAGGTTTAAGGTTTAAGGTTTAAGGTTTAAGGTTTAAGGTTTAAGGTTTAAGGTTTAAGGTTTAAGGTTTAAGGTTTAAGGTTTAAGGTTTAAGGTTTAAGGTTTAAGGTTTAAGGTTTAAGGTTTAAGGTTTAAGGTTTAAGGTTTAAGGTTTAAGGTTTAAGGTTTAAGGTTTAAGGTTTAAGGTTTAAGGTTTAAGGTTTAAGGTTTAAGGTTTAAGGTTTAAGGTTTAAGGTTTAAGGTTTAAGGTTTAAGGTTTAAGGTTTAAGGTTTAAGGTTTAAGGTTTAAGGTTTAAGGTTTAAGGTTTAAGGTTTAAGGTTTAAGGTTTAAGGTTTAAGGTTTAAGGTTTAAGGTTTAAGGTTTAAGGTTTAAGGTTTAAGGTTTAAGGTTTAAGGTTTAAGGTTTAAGGTTTAAGGTTTAAGGTTTAAGGTTTAAGGTTTAAGGTTTAAGGTTTAAAGTTTTAGGTTTAAGGTTTACGATTTAAGTTTTAACAATTATTTATTGCCAATAAGACACTGGACTATGCAAGGTTATAATATAGTTGGTCAACATTTCTATGACTAGGATGAAACTCGACATTATAATTCCAACGATCGGTATCATTAAAACAAACATAACTTGCGTCAAATCAATTGGTTCGTTTTCTTTAAATACAGGTCGACTACGTTCCATATCTTTTTGTGCACCAACAATGTCAGCATATTTCTTACTTACATAATATACGTGACCAGTATTCTTTATGGTTATAATGCCCATATTCATTTGATCACGATATTTAAAACCCGGTTTAATCAGCATTGGTGCATATTGTTTAAAATATTTACCATCTAACGGCACAATATCACACTTTTTATCGCCTTCATTTATAAGCACGTGTGGATTAAATGTAATAAGCGCTGTTTTACCTTTGGGACAGATATAATCCCGTTTGTCAAACATTGTTTTAGGTAATCGGTTGACATCATCAAAAACTGCTGGACAGTTTTTGTTATTAACCCGTTTTACTGTCTGTTGAACACCCAATGCTTTTGTTATATACAAATCTGCTGTTGTTTTTTTTCCAACGCATATTGTAAAATCGTTAGCCGCCAGCAGACCGTTTAAATTATTAAACGATAAGTCAGGCTTTCGAATCGCCAAAAATGAACTCAAAAACGCTTCGAACGCACCGTGAAATATTATTACGAGGATTGAAAGTGATATAAGAAGTAGTTTACGTGACATTGACGCAGATTGTTCGTTGGCACCTTGTCCAGTGATAATGGCATAAAAATTCATACTTTCAAAATTGTTTGTAGAAAAACGTCGCAAAACTTTATTTCCCACAGCAAGTACAAATCCGATAATACCGAACACCACTATAAAAGCGATCCACAGTTGAATATCAAATAGATCGATGAAATACGTAGCCGAACGTTTCATAGAGAAATCAGCAATCCATATATTATCGTGAGGCCCATCCACCGGAAATAATGATTCAACTTGCATTATATTCATCATTGGGCAATAGTTAACATCATAGTCTCCAACTGCTACTCCAAATTCTGAGTTGCCTCGCGTTGTTGTAGTATTAATTCTGCTAAGAAAAATTACTAAGTAACAGATCTCTGTTGCAAGCGAAATTCTTCTTACTTAAACTTTAGTATGTAACGAAGCATCATTAGTGTTGTATAATGTGGATAGTCATAGCCATTATCCAAAATCGAAATAGTCTGACCCGTGATATTGTTAATTGGATGCGGTTCACAAGATCGGCCATGTATTGTCATTATGTTAAATGATTCTTCCAAAAAAATACATCGATCGATGAATAGCCTGGTTCGATATATATCAAGAACACGATAAGGACGCAACTTGTTTTCATAAAACATGACTGTTTAGGTAAACTTTATCAAATGGATAGCACTCAAATATTTAAAATGCTTTTAATGATTCGGTTACAGTAGTTATATGTTGGTAATGGACTTAAATAGTAAATGTTGGTAATGGACTTAAATCATATAGTTGTAATAAATGTTTAATGGATTACTAAATTACAAATCGTTTAAGTGCTAAAGTAAAAATAATAGAGGCTTAGTTCAATTCAAGGACCATGTATGTCCTTTTGTCCAACTAACTATTCAATCTATTAAAAATGTATATCCTAAAATCTTCACCTCTATTAATATTGGGTCCGGGTCCATAATTACTCTAAACAAATCTTTTTTTATTGAGAATTATCCAAGTTTGATTCCAAGTTTCTTTTATCCAAGAATTATCCAAAAATGTTGATTGCATATATAAGTCCAAATAGCTGTAACTTCATTATTATTTTGTCCAGGCTTCATTTTATTGATTTTTAGGTTAGGTGTTCTGGATGGCCAAAACTAAATCATAAAATTCTAAATTTTTACACTCTATAACACTATATATTTTGAAAAATATGTGCATAAAATGCACGGCAGTAACTCCAATAAAATTGGGTTCTGGGTATATTTTACTGCTAGTGTACTTTTCTCAATTGTTGACTTTAATTGATACTTGATTGATTTTACTGCTGCCTCATATCGCCATTCGAATGTATAAAATGTCATTCCATTCCATTATTACCTAACATATGTTGAAATTCTGGGGTAGCTTTTTTAAATACTCACGCTTTTCCTTATCGAGTATTTTTTGAGCTCTGAAAAATTTCGTATTATTATCAGAATAAATATGTTGGCATATATTATGACAGTAATCGCGATAAAATCTTCTAAACGCTGCTACAAAATCTGTTTCAGTCAGATCAAACTAAATCTCGAATTCATGCTTCTTGCTTTACTAACTTTGGCTTGAATAAGTTCTGCAAAGCCTATATGTTCGTTTGTGTAGATGGGAGTGACGATAGTACTCGTGGTTATGGCAAGTCTGGCATTAATGGTAACTTAGTGTTGAACTGAAACGATGATATGTTGTGACCACCTTATTGAGTTCCGCCCGGAATATAGTCTTCTGCCATTTGTTGGCACCTTCTTCTAAAAACAGCTAGAGTTAGCTAGCTTTTACCATGCAATGTTCGTATATATGGACATCAACTATCAGGGGTATGGTTGGCTTTAGAAGTAAAATAATTAGATACTGATTGCGACTCGACCTCCTACTCGCAGTATTTTCTGGTTGTCAATAAATGGATTAAGCGATAAAAGATGGCTTTTCGCTAATACAGAGCCATTTTTTTGTAAATATATAGTTTTTTCTGGAATGTTTTATATTTTGTTGTTTTGCATAATTCTTCTTTTGCTTCCTTGAGCTCCAAACTTGTTGTGGTTCATATTGGCACCATGTAGCCTTAAGCCTTTCTTAATGAAGCATTGCCAATATCCAATGATGCAAACTATTTTGTTGATGTCTGAATATTTTTTTACTATCTGACCAAATGGATCAACTATTTCAGGCCTGGTAGCTAAATCACATGTTTTAACTACGGCCGATGAAACCACTTCTGGTTCACCATAAAATATGATCTGTGCTGGGTGAATTCCTCTGTAACTCGAGTCGTGGAAGTGGCAATATAGTTTTTATAAGTGCCTCTTTGGTCTTAGATAAAACAAGCGTGATATTGATTTCTCCATTACTGTCAATGCATCTAGCATAGATGAGTATTACATAGATCTTTTCAGATGCATTGCAAAATCCAGGTAAGTTGAGCGATGATTGAGCATTCAAAGAAAGTCATATTATAGGAATTGGTATTAATTCTAATGAAGAAATTAGTTTTTGATTCCTTCTAAGAAAAGACCTGATACCCATAGGTACTCCATGATTAGTTTAGCTATTATTGGAACTGGTGCAAATCATCTTAGAGGGTCGACGATTTTTCAGAGTTCTTAAAGTAAACTTCTTTTGGTGTGGTTTCTGTTATCAGCTTTTGGCAATGATATTTGGAATTTAAAACTGTATGAGGTAGGATTTTAGTGTAGACAAACTTTTTTAATTGTGTCATCATTCCAAAGATTAGTTGTTAAACGGCAATTAGAAGGGCTTCGTTGTTAGAATCCCATTTGCAGAGATACACATTTCTACTTTTTTGAAGTGCTATAAGTTGCTCCTGTGCTAATAATATATCGTTTATTGTGTTGTTTTCAGGTAACTAATGGTCAACGTAAAAATCAACGAGTGCTATGTCTTTTGCGATTCGATGTCAATGACCTTAATCTTTCGCTAATTGTTGCAAGGTTCGCACCGCTAACAAGGTTGCTGCGGCCATGTCATAATTCATAGTTGCAAGGTTACATTCTTCCAGCTGACATATATCTTAATCTGCTTTGTTGATGGTGACAAAACATTCAGAATTACTTTATTTAACGATGTATCATACTCTCATTAGACGTTTTGGATTATTGTTAAATTCTCTTCTTTCAATTCGTCGCTGCTAATGTTTTACCAGTTAAGAGGAATATAAACAATATATGGCGACATTTAAAAAATTTTTCCACTTGCTGCTTTTTCATGTGCATATTCCCTTTGCACCTAACTTCATCAACTTTTTAGATGCTTCTTAGTAAGAAATCCAGATAAATCTGTGTGAAAATTTGTACAAGCCTTAATCGAAGGTTCTTGCATTGAAAGCTTGATTTAATTGTCCCAGGTAAGATCCAACTAAAAATTGTGGTTTGTGCTTGTACGACTCTTTGGCTGCTTATAATGCGAAATTTTATTATGCTAAAGAACTAGCAATTCCAATTATAATATGTACCTTTAGGTTAGTTTAGGTGTCCTAGATGGCCAAAATTATGTTCACAAATTCTTGATTTTCCTAAGAAAAAATCCGGGTACATTTTACAGATTTTTATGTTAGTTCAACTATCTTGAATGGATCCAAGTGTCCAAGATAACGTAAAAGAATCCTTGAATTTTTAAAAAATCGAAATTTGTTCAGACTATAGCCTTGTAAATTTTGAAAAATATATGCCATAAATTTAGATTTACATATGATTTCAAACGACTGTAGCTTCATAAATATATAACTTAACGCACCAATAAAACTCGTAATTGTTTCGAAATTTATTTTGTTGCAGAACTCGGATTGGTCACGTTCTTCCTAAATTGGACAATTAATAATACATAATTAATCTTAACATATTTGATAGTATTTATTCCCTTCGTTCCATCCTAACCATACAACCATTATTAACTTTTAGAGTAATGGCAAATCCATATCTTAATTCGGCAAATGTTAGTTTGGTTGTAAATTTAAAATTTCGTATTGCTCGGGCCACAATCAATTTGCTGAGACTTGTGGCATATTTATAGCCGATACAACTTCTTTCGCCGTACACGAATGGTAAATAGGCACAAACTGGTTTTTGTGATATGTTTTCGGAAAGGAAATTATCTGGATTAAATTTTAATGCATCTTTGCCCCATATATCGTGATTTCGTTGGATACAAATGATTGGAACTAGAACATCGGTATCCGCCGGTATTATACGGCCACCAGGTAGTTCAAAGTCTTTACCATTCGTTTTTCGCGACAACATTGGTATGGCGGGTAAAAGTCGTAACGTTTCTTTGAAAACGCGATCTAAATACGGTAATTTGGTCATTATTGTAATATAATCAATTTGTTCATCTTTGTGATATAACTCAGTTTTTAGTTCTTCGTATAGTTTTTCTTGTATATCCGGGTTCATTGCAAGTAATAGAAGGGCGAACGATGCAGCTACAGAACCCGTATTAGCTGCGGACACCAAAAATATTCCCAAATGTTCTAATATATCCTTTTCGTGAATTTCACCCATTTTAAGACAACGTACCATCCTTTTTAAAAAATAGTCCACATCATTTTCACCCGTATTATAAGCATCCAAGTTTTCTAAAAGTTTAACAGCATGCTACAAATATTAGATAAAATAAATATAAAATTAAAAAAAAAGTTTGGACAATTCTTACCGGTTCCATTCTATCCAAAAAATATTTTTCAAATTTCCTAATTTTGTAATCAATGTCCAAATAATATCGTATTCTCTTTAGGATAAATTCATAGTAAAAGTGTATCATACGATATCCCATCAACACTAGTCCTGATTCCATAATTTTGTAAGATGTATTTACTTCGTCGTCGGTTAACTCCTTACGAATATGAGAAGAAAATGCAGCTTTGGTTCCACATCGACCAACTATTTTGGCCACATCAAATTCTTTATTATTGCAGTTCTTATCCAGATCATCGATCATTTTAATCGTACTACTGTTAAACGATTTCATGTAATATTTCATCGATGCTAAACTAAAAGCACTGTTTAATGAGCGACGCAATGGTTTCCAAATGGGAACTAACCACCATTTTATAGAAAAAAGCACAACAAAATTAAAACTTTACATGATCTCAAATCTATTTATGAACACTAACCATGTGCGGTTAACACAGACATTCGATTTCCATAAAGTCCTTCAAATGGTGATCCTTTTTCTAACGACACTGGTGATTTCAAAAATAGTTGAACATCTTTAGGGTCACTTAGTATTACAACGGGCTTACCCAGCACCCACAAAACATATGATTCGTTTAAGTCACTAAAATCACGGATCATTTTCATCATTTTGCCTAAATATATAATATATAAATTAATATTACATGTCGTCAAGCATAATATATGTTTCCACTATACCTTCGACAGATCGGCCAACTAATCGATATGCATGTCCGATCAACGGTAAATCGACATATGGATATTTAGTGAAATTTTTAAGTTTTTCATGCATTTGATAAAAATAAATTTTATAAAAAATTCTCGCAACACAGAGAAATGTCAGCACCAAAATGTATTGTAACATAATTTCACGTCTTTAAATTAACAGTAACTATCACTCGCGCACACGCAAATTACTGATCTTGCAACAGACTTATTGAAACTACTTATAGATTTCCAATTAATTTAATTTAATTATATCATTAAATCGAAGCTCTTACTTTTACCTACAGACCGTAAACATATCGATGAACAACACATGACTTTTAAAATACTCTTACAAGACAGTAAGTTTATGCATCTTTATTTTGATTTACGTGCTGTTTCCTCTATACTCACTTTAATACTTTCGTGATGTCGTAATTGGGTACCGTAATCGAAACTTGTTTGAGGTTTTTTTGGTCTTGCCTAACGAGAGCTATGTTGATCGGAAAATATATTATGTTTTATTGCTAATTGAATAATAGAAATAGATAAATAGTTATGTTTTTACGACTACATAAGTGCAGTAATTTTTGCACTAGAATGTCGAGGTTGATCAACGAACATAACTTTGCAACTAATGTGGATTTCATTTTGTAATTTATAATTTTAATTCTTTATTTAAAATTATATCTGAGTTAAGTGGTTCAAAATCTTTCGTAAAAAACCTGTATATCATAAAAAATCGTTAAGTTATATGTTGGGGGGAATCTGGTTTTGGTCACTGTATATATTCGCCAAAGCTTAAAGTAGTGGAAAGTATAAAACTTTCATTTGTTACATTGGTCTAGAGGGGAAAGTAATTTGCTTGTTTATGCAGACATAAATGCACATTCGAGAATGTGGGGGATTTTGGATAATTGTGCAAAAGAAATCCAGTTGATTAATGCACTCGTGCAAGATTCTAATAAGATAATGGAGTTGATTGGCAAAGTATATATGACAGTAGGCCAACTAGCCTAGTGATTGTAGATGGTATGATCATTAGTGATATTGTTATCTCTCTATTATTTAATAAATTGGTCTGCCATATCCTATAAATTGACCATGGGTGGTCTATATGTTGTGACTTAACGCCTCGGGTACGTATTCTCAGAGGAAAACGAATTGGGTAAATTCTGATTGCCAATGATTTACAAGCAACATGGCTCCTAGTGTCTGTTTTGAAAGTTAAGGACTGTTACAAATCACCAGTTTTAATTCTTCCTGTTAGAAGACATCATTAATAATATCTCTCAGCATGACATTAAGAAGGTGCGATAAATAGTCAAATCGATAGGAGTGCAGAACAAAAAACACATATACCAAACAGCTTGCATCAAACAAATTCTTTTCGAAGGCGTTTGATGATTCTGAATGATCCTTCATATGCGGCTGTTAGTGCACGTATAGACTAACGGCGCTCGACTAACCCATTATTTTGCGAGTGGTACGCGTTCTTATGTTTTCGATGACTTCCCAGTAGTTTCATTAATTAATAACGCGATTTGAATTGTGTTCCTCTGTCTGTCGTCACTATAGAAGAAACTCCATGTCACGAGACGAAGTTATTAACTAAAGTTTTCAGAACTGTTAGCGCAGTCGTATGAATAGAGTAGGTCATCTCGTTTTAATAGCGATCTAATGTGACGCACCTTTTCGTTGGCATTGTTGAAACTGTTATGTTGAACTATTCAGTTTACGAGTATAGATTGTATTCCAGAATCAGAAGTTCTGTAAAGATTCTTGAAAAACCGCTTTCTCAATTTCTCTGGTAAGAATGATTGTGGTTTCTTTGAGGACATCTCACACCATAGTTTGTTGTCCATCGCAGGTACTTGTACCAACGTCAACCTCACATTTCATAGTTCGAACCTCACCCTCTGTTATTACTTTCCCTAGCTCCTTATCGTCTTGCTATTTCTTTTGTACTGTAAGTTAATGTCACCTTGACTAACACAATATTGGTTTCTTCGAGTTGGGATTGTGTATCTGTCACTATATTATTTTTCCCCTTTACATGCCTAATATCGGTGATGAATTGAGAGACGTAGTCAAGATGACACGACTGCCGAGGATTTTGCTCAGTTTTTAAATATATTGCATAGACTAGTTAATGGCTCGACCATCTAAGAAATATCGAAAGTGTTTTATTGTCAAATAAATCGTCAAAAGCTCCCTATAAAATGTAAAATATTGGGGGTGGCTAATTTTTTGAAAAATAACCCGATGGCTGTAGATTCACACCCGAGGCGTTTTGTTACAGTACGGCTCCAACTGCTACACCAGAGGCACATGTCATCAAGCTATACTCAGCATCTTTATCAAGGTGGACCAAAAGTGTTGCTCAAGCCAACTCCATTTTTGTTCTTTCGAATTCTCTTGGCATATATCGGGCTAAGTGAAATAGTTTGTTTTTGGATTCTTAGTCAACGTGGCCAAATGCAAATGGATTGGAGCTTTGGTACGAATCGATCGTAGTAAATGACCATTCCTATGAACCGTTGATTGTAGCGAAGGGTCGTGGGGATTAGGAAAGGGCTTTCTTTATGGCTTTAAATCTATTTTCTGATGGGTGGATTCTTTGTGGTTGTATTCTTTGTGGTTGTATACTGTGGATTCTTTGTGCTTGTATACGTAGAAATCCAGTTGGGTCACTCTAAAATCACATTTGGATGAATTTATGTTTAGTCTATATTTTATATAGACTAATATTTTATATAGGCAGCGGATTAGTTATTCGAGGTATTTCAAGTGATCCTTTCGAGTACGACTAGCTGGTTGCTAGTCGTACTCGAAAGGATCACTTTAAACAAGATCGTTTATCTGAACAAAGACGTACTTCAGTCCCATGCAAACTTGACTTATAAACCTTTGAAAAGTTTGCAAAATTTTCAAAAGTTTGTACAACCGTGAAGTTGATTCGAAAAAATGCTTGTAAATGCAGTATGGGATACTAGTCGAGTATGCTCAAGGCATTTAGATGCCGGTAATCCTCACAGAGCTCGTTAGTCATTGTCCATTTTGATTGAATGTTTTAAAATCTTAGCTTATTGCTTAGTAGAGGAGTAGAGGGGTGACTGGATAAGGAGTAGAGTGGTGACTGGAGGAGTATGTGTGCGGTCCAATATTATTTTTTGTGTGACGATTTGTTTGCTTCTAATTTTCATTAGTGAAAAATGTCATTTGCCTTTAATACGGAAAAGCAAAGAATGCAAAGAAAATCAAGCCTATTCTGTAAAACTGTTCAATATTTAGGAGCAGTGGTAATTATTACAGACAGCCCTTACAAACACAGCACAAACGATCAAATGCAAATCAACATTTTTGAAACATATTTATCAAATCATACAATGCTATAGAAGGTACAAATTTGAATATTTCTACTCTAACTCTAACTCTAACTTAAAGGACTAAAGGCTAGACTCTGACTTCCAAATACTGCATAACTTCCTCTATATACATTTGAGAAAAATGTCATCACACGATCGATCTATGATAGCATATGAATTCGATATAAGTAGTTTCCAAAGATTGTGAAAAGACTCTGCGGGCTGCAAAATTGCTTTATGGGATGTAAGAAAAGAAAGAGCCAGCCATATGAGATGTTTAGAAAATAACAATTGGATGCTCATCACATTATGGTCAGTCTAACTTTCGGTGACAATTAAATGCTTGGAAAAAGATGTAAAATAAAAAAAAAGATTTAAAGTGACTCGGTCGCCACGGCCTAATAAGATGACAATAAGTTTTAACATAAATTCGTCATCAGATCAAAACTTAGCATTACTGCATACAATACACCTCAAAAATGTGCCACTGAAAGTAGTTTAAAGTGATACTTTAAAAATATATCCGTGTTAGCATATAAGATTACTGATTATTAAGGCCTTCAAAAACTTATAAGTTCGCAGTATTAGGGAAGAACTTTTACTGCGTGTTGTGATGAACCTATTTCGAGTTAAGGCTTAAAAGTGTAAGGAAGAATCAGAAAAGAAAGTTGCGTTAATTATGGTCTGACGTGAAATTTGCTCTAAAAATTCGTGTAGGCTCTCAGTAACGCTCTATAAATATTAATGTAGTATACACATGCAGTGCTAGCGAATAATAGAAATTTGTGTAATAGTTGACTAGTTAATGGCTTATGGTCCGTTAATACTGTAAACGCTCGACCATCTAAGAAAATCGAAAGTGTTTTATTGTCAAATAAATCGTCAAAAGCTCCCTATAAAATGACGAATATTGGCGGTGGTTAATTTTTTTGAAAATTAACCCAATGGCTGTAGAATCACACCTGGGGTTTTTTGTTGCAGTATGGCCTCAACTGCAACACCAGAGGCATTGGTCGTCAAGCTATACTCATCATTTTTATCAAGGTGGACCAAAAGCGTTGCTTTCTCTCTTGGCATATATCAGGCCAAGTGAAATTGTTTTTGGCTTCTTATAGTCAACGTGGCCAAATGTAAATAAATTGGAGCTTTGGTACGAATCGATGGTAGTAGTTAACCATTCCTATGAATCGTTGATTGTAGCGAAAGGTCGTGGGAATTGGGAAAGTCTTTATAGCTTTGATTCTTTTTACTGATGGGTGGATTCTTTATGGTTGTACTTTTTGGCTTAAGAACACCAGTTGGGTCACTCTAAAATCACATTTGGATGAATTTATGTTTAGTCCATATTTTGTTAGGCAGTGGAATAGTTTTTCGAGTTGTTATAAGTGATCCTTTATAGTATGGCTAGCAACTAGAAGATCGTTTAATTGAAAAAAGAAGTACTTCAGTCCCATGCAAACTTGACTTATAAACCTTTGAAAAGTTTGCAAAATTTTCAAAAAGTTTGTACAACCGTGAAGTTGATTCGAAAAAATGCTTGTATATGCAGTATGGGATACCGGTCGAGTATGCTCACGGCAATTAGATGCCGGTAATCCTCACAGAGCTCATTGGTCATTGTTCTTTTTGATTGAATGTTTGAAAATCTTAGCTTATTGCTTAGTAGAGGAGCAGAGTGATGACTGGATAAATGGAGGAGCACGTGTGCGGCCCAGTATTATTTTTTGTAAGACGATTAGTTTGCTTCTAATTTTCGTTAGTGAAAAATGTCATTTGCCTTTAATACGGACAAGCAAGATAGACCGTGCGGTGGAATATCGATCGTATTAAAGATCATTATTCACGGGATAAGTACTCGACTTCTAATAAAGAATGAAAATAAAATTAAGCCTGTCATGCAAATCTGTTCAAAATTTAGGAGCAGTGGCCATTATTACAGGCAGACCTTATAAGCACAATCAAATGCAAATCAACATTTTTGGCACATATTTATCAAATCATACAATGCCATAGAAGGTACAAATTTGAAAATTTCTACTCTAACTCTAACTCTAACTCTAACTCTAACTTAAAGGAGCAAAAGCTATACTCTGGTCAGCACAAAAAGGTCATCACACGTACAATCATCTATGATGCCGTATGAATTCAGAGATATAAATAAGTAGCTTCCAAAGATTGTAAAAAAAGATGATCACTCTGTGGGCTGCAAAATTGCTTTATGGGATGTAAGGCTAGCAGAGAGAAAGCCTGTCACATGGAATGTTTAGAAAATAACAATTGGATGCTCATCACATTATGGTCAGATTGACATTCGGTGAAAATAAAGTGCTTGGGAAAAGGTATAAAATGAAAACAAAATTTTTAAGTGACTCGGCCGCCATGGCCTGATGAGATGACAATTAGTTTTTAGCATAAATTCCTCATCTGATCAAAACTTAGCATTACTGCATGCAATACACCTCAAAAATTGGAATACATAGTTATATTGGTAACTCACAAAATGGTCTAAATTGATACCGTAAAAATATAACCGTGTTAGCATAAAAGTTTACTGTTTGTTAAAGCCTTTGTAAACTTATAAGCTCCAAGTATTAGGGAAGAACTTTTACTGCGTGTTGTGATGAGCCCATGTCGAATTAAGGCTTAAACGTGTAAGAAAAAATCAGAAAAAAAAGTTGCGTTTGTCATATCTCATTAGATTCAGCAATATAACTTTTCAGATTTAGGAGTGTGTGTGTATACTGTAATGTTCAGTTTTGGCCTGATTTGAAATTTGCTCTAAAAATGCGTGTAGGCTCTCAGTAACGCTCTATAAATATTAATGTAGTGTACACATGCAGTGCTAGCGAATAATAAAAATTTGTGCGAAATATCTGAAGAATTGTATGTGTAGCGAATAGCGATTAGATATGGCCTGTTGCATTTTTTTTTAACTGAATGGAGTATTTTTTAATGAAATCCAAACCTTTAAAGTTTTATTTGTGAAAACGTGTACTAAGATGATACGAACAATTGAGCCTAGTCTAAAAACCCATTACTAAGCCTTAATGTGTATAAATCGTTGCTATTATACAGTATTACTGCATATTGCATTCGTTAAATCGTTAAATGTCTTCCATCTCAATATAATGTAACTCTTCCGTTTTTTGACATATTATTTCCATTGTTTAGATTGGCATCTAGTTTTACTGATTAGTTGGTCTGTTCAAAAATTTCTAAAGGGTGCAATTTTTTGAAAATAATAAGCACAAATAAAATTTCTGTTTTAAATACCAAACGTGTTACTATTTCTCTACATATTTACAGCATTTCAAAGTTTAAACAAGTTGAACACCCTTAAAGTTGTTGAACTATCTGCCATACATAAATATTACTTTAAACAGATTAGCAGAATAATTTTCGTTTAACAAGTAGTACTCCTCGTACTTTATGTTTACCAATACATAAAAAAAATTAGAAGTTCATTTTCCTAAAACAAAAAAAAAGTGACATCAACAACAAATACCGAAAACAATTACATTTAATATTTAAAATGTGCTTTAAAATTGAAACAACAAAAAGCTATAGCAACATTAAAAGTTTTGTGCTTTTCCCTCCCACTTCTCCCTGCTACGCTGTACAATTTAATTAATTTCTTTTCCGACTTATTGTGTATTGTATCGCATGAAGTTGTATGTGTGTGTATATATGAGTAGATATACATATACATTTAAATGAAAATGACTAACAAGAAAATTATTGATTGTTCAAATTTCAAAATGATTTTTCAGTTTTTCCAGTTTCCAGAGACAGAATTATAACAAAATAATTTTCATGTAATTTGTTATGTTTGCTCTTTATGAATGTGTGTGTGTGCGCGCGTGTGTTTCTGTATGTGTCTATATGTTTGTTCATTAATTATATCTAATTTATTTTGATTAATTAATTTAATTATACATAATTTTGTTGTCTTGTATTTGAATGTGTCGTATTTGGGTGTTACGAGATTAAAATTTAGAAGATTAGAAATAATATTATGCTTATTGTTTTAGTATACGTATATAAAGTTAGTTTTGCTCTATAATAAAATTGTCCTGCTGGGTTTTATAATCGATATGGCATATTTTCATGTTTGTGTCGTTTTATTTATATGCGAGTAACATGGCAGTATTGTCAAACTAAAAGAAAATATTGCCAAATAACTATTAGAAGCTCACATTGAACTTGAGGTGGGGTCAGAGTTTAATGTGAGAAAAGTAAGAATGAATAAGAAAAACGATGATTGAATTATAAATTTAAATTCTACCAAAAAGGTTATCACTATTGGTCCATGCAAAACTGTTTGCCATAAGGTCCATAACTTACATTTACATATAATATAATTAAAAAGTGTCGGTAACGTACACTTGATATCGCTTTATGAAAATACGTGTGCGTAAATCTTGTTTCCCTTATAATAATACATAGAACATTTAATATTTTTCGATCAAGTAGGCACGCATTTGAACAAAAAAAAAAAAAAGTATGATAAAATAATAGAAATAAAAGTTTAGTTGTTAAGGCTTGGTGAACCGAAATATTTGTAAATACAAATTTGACATTTATTTGATATATATTCTCAATTTTTTTACGCTATCCGAAAAGAATAATAATTAATTGAAATATTTCCCCGTCTTTTATGTTTTTGAATTCACTTCTTGTAAGGTATACGGACTACGAAGAAAAATTATCTTTAATTATGTGCTTTGTTTATTGAAATTGTCATAGCAACGAATAAGTTAAAACATTTTTTGTAAGGTTTTTCATGGCACTATTACAAAACAAAGTAGTGACTTTTATATGTTTTATTGTATGTGTCGGAGTGTGCTACGCTATGTGTTTGGCTTTTATTATAGAAAGTTTTAGTATTTGTCAAAAATTAGTATAGCAACTGATCGTTATGTTTTGGTTGTCTTCGTTTTTATCAAATAAATGTCAAAAATTTTGTATTCACAAATATTTATCATGGGATTCGGACTCAGTCTAAGAATCGAACACGAAACATTCTCCGGCGTGTTGTAATTTTGTTATCATTAAAATGTTTACTTATGATTTTATATTTATATTTATTTATTTGAAATAAAACTGTTTGTTTTTATTCAGTAATTTATTTTTACTCTCAAGCTAGCCTTGCCGGCTATATTATACAACAACAACAACTAAAGCTTTACAGGTAATTTGTGCCAGTTAAATTAATTAATGTAGTAAAATCATCTCAGTTTAATATTCTCTATTGAAGGAAAGTAAAAAAAAATAAATTTATTCAAAATGCTTCCTAAGAGGGTATAAACAGTCAAAATGGAAACAGAAGCAAATCGGAGATACGCCGAGATGTAACCACATGCCCACAGTTTACTAATCCTTCAATATAGCCAGGGATAAATCCATGGAAATAAACTGCAAACGAATTGACGATATATTGGTTGTTTCCCACAAGTGTAAATTCAGTAAATGCTGCAAAATTAAAAGTCATTTGAAGAATAGATTCTGGAATATGATAGATACCAAAAAGTATTCCCACCATTTAATTTTATTTCATGTAAAAGGAGCAACGAGTTTTGATATACTGAAACCTGTTAATTAAGGAGTTGACGATATTTTCCTACAAACTGCTAAAGCACTTGGATTAGTAGAAAACTAATCTTGGATCCAACTTTTTGGATCAATTTGGAAAGACATTAACAAACTTTTGACTAAGAATTCCACGGGCAAATTTGTCAGTCACTTCATTCTTGGTTTGTCTTCATTTTGTCTAAATTTTCTTACGAAAATGTAAAGATGACTTCGTACTGAAAGGTAAAAGCCTTGACCATGATCATTTTTCCAAAGTTTAACTACTTCGATGATATAAAGTTGCACGTGCAATACGAAAACTATAAGTTATGTTTTTTACCATGTTTCCAGCTTCCTCCAGTTCGATAATAGCCATATGAAATTTTTAGACAAGGTAATCGGGGAAATAAAAAAATAGACAATATGTTTTTTAAAAGCATTCTATATAAGAAAAATCTAACAGTTTAAAGACAATCTTTCTTTCATACCACCTGGTAAGGAACAAATAATTATTCCATGCACGAAAAATGCACATTTTTGGAAGCCAAAGTTGGTAAAGGTACAAACAAAATTTAAAGCACTCTCCCTTAAATATTAAGCGTTTCATACTTTGAAAGTAATAACGAATTATGACTTTCGTCATAAAATTCTAAAATTGGTTTTATCCTTGATTTGACAGATTCTATAGAGTCAATCAAACATTACCTTGGGCTTTGAAGAGTATAGTTTTACAAATTTATAAAACTAAACAAGTTTTTAAAAATAAATAGTATTCATAACAAAATTATAAATTCACAAAATTATCCGAGTGCAAAAGTTTTTTTATTACTTCTCGTAGTTCAAAAACCAGAAAAAATCTCGTACAAAGTAATGATCAAAGAATCTGCTGGCGGTTTATAAATTTACGAGTTTATACAACGCTCACGTACTTTTTAAGCATCTTTGACATGGGAGCGCGTAGAAAACAAATTAATAAATTATTCATAATTAAGCAAAAAAATAATAATAATAATAATTTTTGGGTTTTAATTAAATTAAAAATTTCAATTAGCACGATATGTTTTTTTATTTTTAAAGAAATTTTCATTCCCTAAGGACATATTTTTTATCCTGATAGAGAACATTAAGTTTTAAAAGACGGTTGTGAATGGCGGTCATGAATTGCTTTTATTCCAGGTCGATAATAGTATGATGAGAGCACGAAAAGTTGTTTTAATTGTTTTTATATATTAAATATTTAAGAAGATTATCTTAATTAGTATAACGATTAAAGTCGTTCTAGTATACTCGTATATAAATAGTGGTCTCGGTGCATTGCTATATATGGAAAAGGTATTTTTTGTGTATGCACTGTAGTGGTGTAATTTCAATTGAAATCTATACTTGTTCAATTACTATAATTTGTGCATTAAGCAACCATATACTTACCTGGTAATTTTAATCTATTGAATATAGTTTTATAACTTATGTCGACAATCGTTAAGAACATTTTGAAACGAATATTGGCCACTATAATTACTGACAGTATAAATATATAGTGTTAACAAAATCTATAATTAAAAAAAATAATGTATCTAACTCGTTTCTTTAAAAAAACATTTAAGTTATTGAGTGAGTGTTAAAACTTACATAAAACTGGTTGTTTTAATTCTAATAACAGTAGAAAATTTGCAACTTCATTAAGTTTGGCAGTTTGCCGCCAGCGAGCGATTGAGAGTAAATTCAGCAAAAATCCCAAATTTAAACTATTTTATTTACAGTTGATGGAGCAATTAGGATATATAGTGGAAGTGTAAAGCGATAAAACAGCGAAATTAAATTACTTACCTTATCTTAGTATAATAATGGTAAATAATCTGAAATAGTTCAGAGTAGTCTTTAAAGCCTTAAAAAAAAATCCAACAGTGGTTTTTCTAAAATAAGCTTATCCTGGGTGATGCCGGAATACAATTTAGGAAATGGATTTTCTATTCCAAAGAGTTCCTACGATCAATTCCTATAAAGGCAGGGTTGACAAAATTAAAAATTTTGTTCAGGAAAGTACGACAGTAAAAGTCAAAGGATTACGATGGGATACAAAGTTAGATGTCTTCTGCTGCCATGTGATCACGAGCAGATACTTCAATTTTCACAAAAAGAAAGTTAATTTCTGAGCTCACACAAATTTTTGATTATTAAAATAAAAATATAATTTTTGTGATTGATCTGCCAATACCCCTTTTCCAGAAAATGGAAAATCTACCACCATATAGGGTTCAATATGTGACGGCATTCCTAAAAATAGGAACATATTTCGCAGGGTCAATTTTAAAATCAAATACTAATGACATTTTTTGTAATTGTATTTTCAGTGAATCCAGTCATTTCAATTCACCTAATGCTTCTCATTTGGGATAGTTACAAGAAACAGCGGTAAAATCTATGAAACATCTCATAAAGCGAGTCATAGGCGAACGATTCTTGCTATGTTGAGGAATTGCAAATGCTTTTAGCATAAATATATAGGTTACTCAACGCCTATTTAAGCCTTTTGCCAAATGGAGCAATTTTCAATGTTTTAAAACCATCAAATTTTATCGTATCTTCATTAGTCGTGGTTCCAGTAATAAATAGTATGAATGCAAAACTAATTAAACTAAAACGATGAAAAATGCTCCAGCACATGAGGTAACATATTTTGCAAAAATGTAATGTTGAATATCTAACGTCAATGCAGTCACGTTCCAAATAGACATAACCTAGAAGAATTGTTTAAATTGATGACACCGTCCTAGTAATTGATAAAAACTTAACAAATACAAAATGGTTGGTTGGCAAGATAATTCAAGTCTTCCTTGGAAATGCATCTGAATAGATGGAAAATTGAATCAAATTATTCAATGTCGGGAAAAATGTTGATAAATCACAGTATAATACACTAATTTCAAAACCAATTTTAGATGTTAGTTGCTGTATGAGTGGATTAAACAATCAATTATCAATACACGCAATACAATCAACTTGTACATACATATATTTACAAATATGATGAGAAAAATATAAAATAAAGTGTGTCAATATCGAATAGTTATATAGAGAAAAGGATAAAAATCCACTCCATAGAGTTACCAATTTACGATTCCCTCGATAAATTCAGAAATTTGTGGGCTAAAACTCCATATTGAATTTTAAACAAACCAAAAAATTTATTGACACAAATTATAAATCTCCATTGGTTCTGATAAGTCCTTTTCTCTAAATAGGACATCGTATAAATCGATTAGTTTGAGCGAGCTTTTACTGTACATATCAATTTTGGTACAATCATTATTTAGTTTGAACACATATCCACTTTTTGAACACATTTCGCTTTTCCAAATAATATTTTGTAGGTACGGTAATATTGGTGGTAAGGCCACATTCAAATTGTAACTCTTTGCAATCGTGCACTTCAAACATTTTTCATCAAGAAAATTGAATATGGATTCAAAAATCTTTCTCTTACCTGGTGCGATGTCCAATTTCCGTTCGATTTCGTCAATTAAATTATTTAAAGGTCTTAATACAATCTTGTAAATACATACCTTGATTCCTGGAAATCGTTGTAATGATATCATTACCTCGTATATGTTACCAATACCGATTCTTCAAATATAAAGTTAGTTAAAGTCATTCCAGATTTGCAACGCTCTAACAACACGTTTAGGTTTGTCGCATGCCCTTCAAAACTAACCTCATCCACGTCTAGTTTATTGAAAATTAGGAACTGTGCATTTGATTTGTAAGGTAATTGGACAACTATGGACGATAGGTTTAAGTCATTCAATATAATTATCGATTATATCAGACATTGCCTTGTGAATTAAACGGGATATCTCTCATTGATGGGCCTGATAGTAGCGTGGATCGAACAAGGCTAGTCGCAATGAACAAAGATATAATTAATTAATAACATGTTTATTATGACGACGATATTGTGTACGATAGTAGTCGAGAAGTAAGTAAATAGTGACAGGCGAATGGATGCCGAATTTTTATTCTAAAATGTTTAAGTCCGTATGGAGCTATTCGTATGCCTTGGCAATAAATACTTTGTCGATGTTCTTCATGATTTATTGGTGCCTTCAAAGTTGTTAATATATTTTTCGACAATATTTTTGGATAAAATATGATCAGTTTAACTTTAACCGGTACGAGTGAAAATCGTATCTGGATTTGAATTTTTTTGATAAAGCTTATTGGCTTTGATAAAGTCCTGAAACTAAACTGGTAGCTTAAGCTATTATATATTAAAAAGGCAATTAAACTTAGTTTTAATTTGGAGTAAAATTGCTCATCGATTAATAGTGTTGGGAACTTGCTCCAAAAATTGAAATAATCTGACTTCACCGTTAATTCATCCATAAACTTTAAATCGGCACCTTTCACCCAAATCAGTCTCATATCAAAATTGTAACTTAATACTTGTCTAACCAAACATTCCACGTGTTTACGATATAATTTCGGTACCCGATTTACTTGTCTCCTGATGTACTGTAATCATTTTAAAAATTGTTCACTCGTACAAAAACTTCTACTTGGTATACCTTTTTAATTCGCCGATACACTGGATTATAGATAATGTAACTTTTAATTTGGCCAGACATGGCGACATTGTTTAATATCCAAAAATATCTTATCGGCTAAACTCGGACATAAGAACGTGTTATCGCGATTTTATTTTGAAACTTATTTGCAAGCTCGATCTAATTAAAATATCATCTTAATTGTTTACCACTATCTAGAAACTTGATGTCGAAAAAGCTAAGTAAAGCATTTTAGTGTAGGTACCTAGAAAACCTTGGCAAAGGAATTCTTGATGAAAATAAACCACTTTTGTGCTGTTTTCGTGGTGACCTTACCGAAACATGTAAACATTTATAATTAAGCGTTTTGAAAAAAACCTCCTTGTGATGCTCAAGTGCTACACAAAAAAAAAGGAAAGAGTATTTTATGAGATATACTTGCACTCCAAAGCTAAAAGAGTATAACTCGTGATATAAAACATAAGATTCAAAAAAAGATAATAACCTTTTACTTAAATGAGAAAAATACCCGTTGATGCTGCCGACAAAATAATATAAATGCTTATAATTTAAAACCAATGAGTTGATACTTAGAACCGTCAAGGGTTGCAAAATGCTGCAATGCTGCATAAACTGAAAGAAGATTATTTTTAATACCACAAACAAAGCTTAATACTCCGAAAAGCTCAAGAAACCTACAAATTTGTAATAATTTTTCAAAACTACTTCCAAAAGCAACATAAGCTTATGTATTCTTAAAAAAACTTATATTCTTGATTAAAACTGGGTGACTTTAGCATACTCTATATTTTATCTATATGGAAAAACTGGGGAACTAATGTTCTAATACAGGATTGTTCGTAAAAGCCTTAAAACATGCAACCAACATTCATATAATCCCAGTAAAATTATCACCAAAATGAAATTCTTGGTAAGAAAATTGACCAAACAAATTTTAAATATTTGGTCGAATGTAAGATGTATTTTCTTGGACAAAATCAAAGTTCATTGTGCGGTGAAATATACAAAACTTTAAATTACCTATTCACAAAATCTTTTCAATAAAGAAGTTATGCAACAAATATTTCTATATTGGAAGACGACAAAACAGGCGTTAAAGTTACCAAGATGCAATAATCATTGGTCGTAAATATTAGTGCTCTGATATTTTCCTTACTTTGACAGGAAGTTCAAAAAAGGCAATTTTTTTCAAAATTCGCCAAAATTATTTACTTGGACAATTGAAACTGAATGGTTAAAATTAGTCACTAATTGTATATATTTTGCAAACTAGCGGCTAAAATTAATGTTATTGAAATTCAAAAAAGGTCGTCTACATCTCCATTAAAAACTGATAGAAAATGTTAAACGGGTTTCCCGAAAAAATTGAAACAAAAACAACTATTGTTGGTGGTAGCTATCCCAAACATAACCAAGACGAGTCTGATAAACTTTTATCTCTTATAGGACAAAACAGTAAATACTAGTAGTTTTAATACATAATTAGAAGAGCAAACAAGGTTCTTTTTACCTCAATATTGATAGAAATATTCTTAGCTAAATAAAGAAAGTCCGAACGCATCTAAATATTCCAGGTCACCAAGGGTCACCACTTTTAATTTTGTTTGAAAGTTGTTTTAATAAAAATAGATTCCGGCTTTAAATGAGAAAATATTTTGGAGAAAATTTCGAATCCAACATTGTTGACTTTGTTAATATGTTTCAACAAATTCAAGGTCACTGAAGATTTCTATATCCAATATGAAAATCAAAAACAAAAAGGGCCAACAAAGAACAATACAAATAATAAAATTACCAAAAACTTAAATTAAATAAAGTAAAAAATGCACACTTTAACCACGACGAAAATTACTCGATTTACATTTTTTCTACGGTATGATACTCCATCATGATATCTTACCTGTTTATTTAAGATTATGAAACCAGATATTTTTTGTCGTGAGGTTATAAAAATTTATAAAATTACTTTGTCAAAGAAATGAAATTTAAGAAAGAAATTTTCTGGGAAATCCCGCAACAAATTTTAATTTTTTCTCGCAATCACGTAATATGTGGTATGTACTCGTATGTTATGATACTCCAGATATAGGGAAGCGCAATTTTATTTTTAATGTTTTACTCGGAAAATGATTATTATTGTCTTTTGGAATTTTCAATTAAAATTGTTGACTGACTTTTTTCCATGTTCAGAGATCAATTTTGTGAACTTAGAATATATCTATAATTAGTCGACTTAATCAGCATCACGTGCGGTTTTATCTTTAACGTTTGTATACTCGTACTTGCATTTGTACATTATGTTCGAATGAAATATATGTATATTTTTTCTCTTTCGATATCAGATAACAGATTCTAGTTTCGTAATTCACAGTATAATTGGAATCATAGCTAGATAGTGATGTTAAACGGAGACTTCCATCTTTATGAAATTCCAAGTGGGTCAAACATTTTAAGTAACCATCGCTATTTCATGACTGTTTGAAAGATAACTGTATCAAAAAATGGTAATCTTTATTAGCTTGAACTTCGAAAATCGTTAATTTCACCTTCAAAAACAGATTTAACTATGAACTGGTGTAAGCATGCATATTTCGTCCACATTAGATGTTTGTTTTGCACATAGAGGTCATGAATTGATCGGTTTTACGAGAGTGTTTTATTCCTCATACGTTGAAGTAGCTGTTGCCATCATTCTTCGTTGAAGAAATTCAACCGATTTGAATATATAGCTTCATGAAGAACGCCAAAAAGGGGAAGTTTTTGTTTGGAAGATAAAAGTACCAGTTAATATGGTCATCTCTGTGCTTTGTTTTAGTTTCCTGATCAATTTCATCGTATGACTGGAGCATTTTGTACATTGAGTTTAACTCAGAGTTGGCCTTAACAAATTTTGTACATATATCGGTAAAAACGTGTTTGCAAAACTCGCTGGTATTTGTAAATCTCGAGAAAGCGTTTAGTAATGCACTTCTTATGAAGTCTGTAACTAGCTCTATGTGGACCTACTTGGTAGCCAGACAAACAAACATGCAGATGTATGTTTTGTTGGCGATTTACCTCGCATATTATGATCATCTAAAACAGGACCCCAAAAATCCATTAGAGGAGTTTTCACACGTGTATGTTTTACACGCTCACCTGCCAAATCTCACATCAAATGCAAAACCGTGCTTGGTTGAACTAGTTAGTAGTGAAGGGACTGCTACACATGTACGCATTGATGACATATTTTCTTTGCACTTCGTACACCATTTACTTGCCCAAAACTGGTCATGGTTTCGTTGAATAAGCCAGTGATGAAAATTTTAGTCGACCTCTAATGCAAATGATTCCATTCTTATCTAGAAAGAGCGATAGAGATTTCAAGTTGACATCTTTGATTGAGTTACCCTTGCTTAACCCCTTAAAAACATCTTTGTAGCACTCCGGTTGAACCAAATATACAATGAATTGTACACAAGCCTCATAATCCATTGCGTCGAGCGGTCAAGTTTTCGATCTTTAGGAGATTCTTCTGGATTTGTATTTGAAGTGGCTGACATGCGACATCGCATGTTTATTTGCAGTATTATTACAAGATAGCGTGGTAGCCATAAGTTTTGCTGCTATCGTTAATGTTCGCGCTCGAAGCAAATTTAACAAACCAATTTGGGTGTTAAATTTGAACATTGAATTGCTGCATTCTTGGATTTCATTTGTATGGCCTATGTGTAATTGAGTTTGCGCCAGTTAACAGGTCGTTGAAAAAAAAAACATTTTGTACGGCGGAGCTGACTGCTACTGCACGACTGGAATTTTTCTATGCCAGACATTTCGTTGCAATAAAGGCACCAAATGAAGTACCATATATTACAAGTTTT
This sequence comes from Tipula confusa, assembly GCA_963556175.1. Taxonomy (NCBI): domain Eukaryota; kingdom Metazoa; phylum Arthropoda; class Insecta; order Diptera; family Tipulidae; genus Tipula; species Tipula confusa. The sequence continues at coordinate 194,494,792 of OY744476.1, read as the reverse complement.
AATTCGTATACATGTTTCCAGCCTCTGACTTATGTTATTACACTAATATATATTGTTAGCAGCAGAATCAAAAAAAAAATTGGTTTTCACTACAGGCTTCTGATAGTAAGTCGTTGGGCGAATTGCCATTTAAATCTTGCCGACCCATCGACGGGCAATTCGGTGGTAGAACTGTCGGACTTTAACACAAAGTATTACACCAAATAATCGAAGATGGATTAATTTTGGCTTCCGGAACTTGTTTCAAATTGTACTCAAACTACATTGAAACGCCAATTAGCAGGTCAATCTGCCTTAGAGTAACAAAGTGCTGATCAGCCAACTAAAGATTTACAGAAATGTTACTAGTACATCAACTTATTGGCTCGCTTAGCTGGCAATCAGTTGCTTTAGATAAAGTCAGTTCGAGATTTGAGTTCGAGATTAGTTTGAAATTAATTTGAGAGATGTTGTGCCGAGATTCACTGGGATTGATGACGAATAACTGAGGTGATATTGGTCGTGATTTTTAGTTGTAAACCGAGGCGTGAAGCTAGTGTTGTGGTCATGCAATTTAACTATGAAGCAGTATTCTAAAAGGCACGGGCGATAAATGGTGTTTCAAATTGATCATACACAATGACTCTATAGCAAGTATAATGTATAGTAATTTCTTGATGGCAATGCTACGCAAAAAAATGGTAGACCCTACAGTAATTGATATTAAATTAGACTATAGAGCTGATACTGAGTTATCAAAGTTACTATAATTCCATGTGCAATGGATGTGCCATTACAATAAAATGTCGGCAGTTCGGATATGTTTCGAAAAAATATCGAAATTTTTATCGATGTTGGTGATACTTTGGTTCATTGGTTGAGCCAAATGCCCAGAAATGGCCTATATAAAGCGATTATTTTATTATTCAAATAAATAAATAAAAATTACAAATCTTTCTGGTTTAGTGCTAAATATATAATTTGTACACAAAAAAACTGCTGTAATCATCACTAGATTTGATTTTAATTTGGTTTGAGTGTGCTTAGTTTCTAAACTATCAGCATCCAAACACTATCGTCGTGTTATCTTTACAGTATGTTTGCGTAACAATTTTAATGTTACCGCAAATCCACATTTTAGGTCTTCCTCTTTCAGCTGCGTACTAAATTTATAGTTTTTTACAAGTTGCACTAGAAGCAATTTATTTAAATTGGTTGCATATTTATACCCTATACAATTTCGCATTCCATATGCAAATGGCATATATGAACAAGTTGAACGTTTCGCCACTCGATCCGGTAAAAAATTATCGGGATCAAATTTATCAGCATTTGGACCCCATAAATTCCTATTTCTATGTAAACTTCGTATCGATATTAAAATGTCGGAACCCGCTGGTATTGTTCCATTTTCAATTTGTATATCGCTCGAAACTTTTCGTGATATTAGTGGCACGGCTGGATATAATCGTAATGTTTCTTTCAGCACCCTATCTAAATATTTCATTGTGCCTAGCGTTTCGTAATCGATATCGTCTCGATTGCCTACGTGTTCAATAATTTCGTCATGTAATTTTTCAGCAATTTCGGGATAGATGGCCATCAAGAGACACAAAAACGATACGGCAATTGTATTGGTGTTTGCGGCAGCAGCTATAAAATATACAAGATTTTCATATAACGAATGTTTTACGATTTTGCCCGATTTATAAAGTCGAATCAATCGTTTCATGAAACATTCGGTTGCTGTTGATGTATCAGTTTGATTGTGGTTTTCATCCTGATTTGAGTCCAAATTGTCTGACATTTTGTCTACGTACTAAAATGTTTACCAGTAGTTTATAGTTAATTTAACATAGCTAAATAATTAAAGTAGTTACTTACCGGTTTCCATTTACGAATTAAAACAAATAATAGTTGGATGTCAAGCGAATAAATTTTTAATTTCTTCCGAAACCACATGATAACCCCTTGGTAGTAAAATTGTAATAATCGACTCCCGTTAACGGCTAATATCGTTTCGAGTATGGTATTTAGTTCGTAAAGACTTTTTCGATCATTTAGCTCAATATTTAAATGTGATCGTAGTGCAGCATTGGTTGTGGCTATTCCAATTGGTATATTTATATCGAATTCACCTTTGTCCACATATTCATCCAAATGAGCAATCAGCATTTTGGAACACTTATTAAAATTTGTAAAGTACGATTTAAGTGCTGAAATTGATATCACCGAATTAAGGTTTCGTCTTAATGGTTTCCAATAGTGAGCTGGAAGTTGTGAAAATTCTTGTTTGCACATTAATCAATTAATTCATAAATAAGTTAGCTTACAACTTACAAAATGCTGTCAGTAATGCATAACGCTCTCCACCCATTACACAAAATGCTGTTCCCTTTTCGAACGCATACGGTGTACTCAACACTGATTTGATATCGTTAGGATTTCCAAGCACGACAATGGTATGATAAAATATCCATAATAATCGTGTCTCTGTCATGTTTTCAGATTGCAGATTAAAGTATTGGAAGATATCTGTAATTAAAAAAAAAAAAAAAAAAACATTAAGTCAGTTTGCTGCTTGTGGTGTTGTTCAGATGTGTATCTACAGAATATGCATTAAACATCAAAGTTCGATTATATTTAACATTATATTGTCTTGTAGATTCGTTTTTTTAATAAGTGTTTTCTTGAATAAGCTTGATTTTAAATATGGAAGAGCGGTTTGACGTAATATAAAAACCACAGCACGCCGAAAAAATAAAATTAGATTTTTTGTTTTTTCAAATGAAAATTATATAAAAACAAAATTAGTCTAAAACAAATCTTGTTGGCATATTACATCGTAAGTCGAATCAAATAAACTGCAACAGAATCGACCAGAAGGAATTCGATAATTAAAATTCATCAGCTAACAAAAAGAGGAACATACTTTTAGTGGAAATTAATACAAATTACGTTGTCGAAGTGGGAGCAGTCTGTTTAACTATCGTGGGAATACGATTGAAATTCATATTTAATTACCAGTTGCAAGCGCTTAACATATTTCACTGATTTCCATTTAATTTATAATCATATGTACTTGGAAAATCGGTGTGCTGAGTGATGTAAAAACGTGAGTCTATTTACTTTTTATTTTTGATAAAGCAAATTATCAAAATTTACATTTGGGTAGATTATTGTAAAATTATATTAATTTATTCCAGTAATCACTTGTCGCATCTGTATTTATGTTTAGTTTTTCGCGAGTATAATTCAGATCGTTATCTTTTTTCGACTTTTTTAATGAAATGGTCCAAATTTAGTTTTAATATGGCATACTCTGGTAGGGATACTCCAAGTCCAGAGTAGTCAGCGTTTTAATAACAGTAAGTACAGTGTATCGAACGACAAATGGATCGGCGTGTCAAACTATTAGTCTACAACATTCAAGATGCAAGTTTGAGTGGAGTGAGACATAATCTATCTGTAGATCCATTCAGATGTGGAATAGATACAGTTATGACAGCATCGACAAGTAAGACGGATTCCGACTTGAAATTCCGTGACTGAACACAAATTTGATCAGCTAACTCATACTAGTTCGGAGTTGGTTGATACTTTAAATATTTCCGTTCTCGACATGTAGTTAGATCTCGTACTCGTAGGCCAAGTAGATATGGTTTTAGAAAGAGAATTAATCCAATCATTTGACCAGTATTTCTACCGTTTTAAATTTGGAACAAAAATAAAAAAATGTTTTATTTTCTTGAAAATTTTAATTTTAATGAGCAACATTTTGAAAAAGTTATCAAACTTCAAAATTAAAATATTTAATAGACACCGATGCAGATATTTCGGTCATTCCAGACAAATTGTTGCAAATTTTAAAACCAATTTTGACTTGGCACTTCAGTTCTTGCATTCGATACCAAAATTTTAAATTTGTATAGTGCGTTACGATTGGGTTTTTAATTGAGAGGTCGTTATTGCAGATGTTTCTCAACTACTGCTTGGTGCGGATTTTTAAAAGTAGTCATCAGTCCCTACAAGTATTTCTGAGTGGACTACTGTTCCGATAACCTCCCTATATGTCAAAGGAAGTATGGCGAAGGGTGATAATCCGTCTGCCATTATTAAAAAGAAATTTGATGAGCGGTGAAATTCAAAATTTGCTTTCAAAATTATCCAACATTCTAAATAAAGATTACACGGCATTAAATACAGGGGAACATTGACTAGTTATACATCGACTGGAAACTATTGGGCCTCCAGTTTCATGTAAAACAAGTTGTTTTGCTCCTAAAAATTTGCTTATTGTAAAAGAGGAGTTTGAAAATATGAAGGCGAACGGGAATTTGTATTGGCCTAGAACTTACAGTAACTACAGAACGTTAAATCGAGTCACAGTCCCGAATAAATATCCAATTCCAAATCTGCAGGATTATTTTTATCAATTTGAAGGTTGCCCAGATTTTCCAACGAAAAGCATTGACAAGGACTACCACCAAATTCTTATTGAACTGACAGATATTTCAAAAACAGCAACTACCGCACTTTTTGAAATTTTTGAATTTACTCGTATGACTTTTGGACTTTGGAACGCCGCATAGACTCGAAATTTAAAGACTTCGAAATTTAAAGATCACGTATTTATTATCAATATTGACAAATGAGTACTCGACGTATCTACCGAAACTTGGTTTTTAAGACACAAGGTCACTTGGCAAGGTATATTTCGTAATTTAAACAGGAAATAACAAGGACAGCACATATTAAACGATTTTTTGAATGGACATAAAGAGAACAGCAAACTACTATACGATAGATGGATCAGAAATTCATTTTGAGATAATTGGTCCACTTCCTATTTTTAGAAATAATCGTAATAAGAATATCGTTAAAACAGAACCACCAGAAAAAACACCAGGCTTTTATACATCAATGCAAAAATGTCAGTTTCAACCATACGAACAAATATTGCAGATGAAAGCCTAAAGATAGGTAAAATCTGCTTAACAACGCAAGAAAAGATTGTACATAAAAAAGAAACCACCCTGCAAAATGTTTTAACTTTACTATCCTGCCAACTTAAGCGGAAGTAAAGTAGCTAAACAGACAAATCAAAATGTACCAGTTTCCTTAAAACTCTAGGGTTACAAGAAAAAAACCAACTAAACCTAAAAAGCTAAAACCATTAGTTGTAGGTAAAGGGACGAAAAGTTATTCACAAATTCGTCATCATTCATATAATGTTGTTGAAAGAGTTTGAATGTATATTATGTCAAAGCATGTAAGTCATGAATGGCTAGCAAGCAGACCACGTGGTCTAGAATCACCATTTTAGTACCAAAAAAATGAGCAGAACATTGAGAATTCGCACCTGGAAGCGTTCAACTGTCTAGTTACTTATTTTCAATGGAGGATATTTTAACTGCCACCCATTCATGGAGTACCATTCATTGGGATTGTTATTATGCTTATTCACAACAAGCCAGCGATAACAAATAAAACGAAAGATTTTAATATCACAAACTAGCGCTCGAAAGTGTCATTGCTGATGATTGACCATTCGATAGCTGGGTTTCACAAGTTCTTGCACCTCACAATTGTACAATATGACGATTTTATGAATGTTGATGTTTTTAGTTTAACTATCTGACCATGTTGGACCCCCACTGATTGGGAAAGTGTTGCTGGACCTAAAGCTGTAAGAAACTGCGGGTATGAAACCTTGTCAACTGGAAAATTAATCTATCGGTTAACTGATCGAAACAAAGTACATCCCAGATTAAGTTAATTTTTTTATAATTAAGAATATATCTATAATAAATAATATATAAGTAGACAAAGGTTCGGAACCAAATTCGGACTATTCTCCAATACTTTGACAGTTATTGAATAAACAATCCAAAAAGAAAGGAATCTAATTTCAAAAAAATATAATACAAGTAATAATTTAAACACTCCTTAGAAGATAAAATTTAAACTAACGGTACCATAAGAAACCGATTTGCAAATAAAAAAAGGAAATTACTCCAAAACATAAAGAAAAGAATGAAGCAACTCCTCGCCGGAAATTACAGTAGTTTTTCAGAAAAATGAAGAACGAAACAATATGGCAGCAAACAACAGATCTAAAAAAAAATTAAGACAACTAATTATCCACTTTGAAAAGCCACCAAAAAACATAAAAGTCCAACGAATGGACCGAATGGAGATTCCTTCTAAAAGCAGGTTATATTTGAATCGGCATGATCTTAAAGCAGCATGGTAATTTGGTAGTTTTATTGACAACTGGTTTTTAGATTTTACTTTTTTGGTGTAGTAACAGTTAATCCACCATTCTCCAAGTTTATAGCAAACAATTTATGAAAAAACTCCTGAATTTTTAAGCGGTTTGTGCCGGTTTAAACAGTGCATTTTTATTTACATTGTCAATTTACATTCCTTGAAAAACTTTCATTCAGATCGTAAACCAAAGCTCACACAATAATCTACACATCACCAAACAGTTTTAATTTACAATTTAAACTCTCTAACCATTTGTTGATTTGATCCATATTGCGAAAATATCGCCAACAAACGGTAACGATTGATTATCGAAAAGCTTAAAATTTTTGATTTTTTTCATACGCTCTCGATTGAAATATATGTAAACATATCGTAAAACTATCACAACACTTATAACTATCAATAAAATCATAACACTTAGTTATTTTTTTATTTGAAATCACAACTTCGCACCGAACACAAATTACTACAGTTTACCACGACTCAATACACATCAACAACCAAATCAAGACTGAATATAAAATGTAAAAATGAAGTCTAACTTTGGATGTATTTCTAGTTTCACGGTTCACTTATAATATATACATTAACTAAACAATTTTTAAATTACATATCAGCAAATTAATATTAAACACGGCACGACTCTGTTTTACCTTTTTAGCGCGTACAACGTATTTTGCGCGAATTCAAGACGTAATTTTCTTAAAATGCAATCATTTTTGAAGGTGATCGACTTTGTCGGATATTAACATTAAGATTTCTACTAGAATTTTCATCCTATGTTTAGTTAAGATTTCGACACGTGTCTTAGCAAACAAAAAGTTGGTAAAATTATTACAAAATTTAATTAAAACTGGAAAATTTAAAATAGAGACGTTTATTATGGGGAAATTATGTATAGATTCAAAGTCATTGCACTTTATATAAAAATATCATAGTTGTTTTTATAAAAATGTTAAGTTGAATCTGTCTAAAACTAGTTACATACTAAAACTATTTCAATCAATTTTAATAACTATCATTGAGTGAATGAGGTAGTCACGCGGATTAACAATTCAGTGTAAAACCAACCACAGCCTTTAATATACTATAATATGTTGTTATATAGATTAATAGTCAATAATATGACATGAATCAAAATGTATGCAGGTATGCCCATTGAAAATGTGAATTATGCGTCAAATAACGAACATTTCTTAAGTCCTCAAAATGATTCACCAGATGGCAAGTCCAACAAACTTTAAGATTTACGCAGGAAACCAAGTATTAATAAAAGCCCATTGGAACTGACTAACTGACTGATTTACGCTACAAATTGAAAATTGCCAAAATCATATTTAGACATATTTAATAGTATACTCCGTAATTCAAAAATTTCTTAAATCCTGAAAATCCATGAATTTTGTCTATTAAGATAGTGAAAAACAAATTAAACAAATCCAAATTTTAAAAAATGGTGGTAAACCTCTCAAATCTATGGGATTTAAACCACAAACCAAAAACTTCTAAAATCCGAAAAATGTTAATTGATTGGCCCATTAAAACAGAAAGATTACCGCCAAAAATTCGCTAGTGACTTCTACGAATCAGTATCGAACCATTTCAGCTTTTAGTAATTCAATCTAATTAGAAAACTGAGCTGAGAAATCTAGTGAGCCCATTATTTTAATCGCTAATTAAATTTCTAGCTAGCGATGCATGTCTTTGACAGTGTAATTTAGTCTTGCAAGTCTTAAAAAAACAGATTGCTATTTCAGAGGTAATTTGGTAAGTTTTATATTGTTTGGAAAAAAATTAACGCGTATGCGGACTCCAAACGCGGCAATGATCAAATGTGATCTTATAGTCAGAAATTAAATGATAATTCAGCTCTAGCCTTTTAAATCGATTACCATTATTTTGTCTTAATAAATTTAAGCTACAAATCTTTCAAGTATCAGATATTATCTACATGTATTTATTTGTTGTACACGAGTAACCTAAATAAACTTGAACAAATTTTTTGAGTTGTCACATTAAAAAGTTGTTTTCGAACAGATGTGTATTATTAAATAGCAAACCAGTGATCATAAATTCGTTTCAAATGCAACAATAATGTTATGTTCAATTAATATGTGCAACTATTTCAATTTACGATACCGCACTTAAATTGGCAATAAATGTAAAAAGTCGTTTTAATATTATGATATTTAATTTTTTTCTTTTCTGTTATTCATAAGACATGTGTCTTTTGAATCAACTTATACGTATATATATAATATATGATTATGTGTTCATTATTGAGATATCGTTCCAATTGAAAATAAAAAAATACAAGAATTATTTAATCGTTTCTTCCGAATCCAGTTTGCAAGGCGCGGTTAGATAATTGCAGATGTGTTGGGTTAGATAATTGCAGATGTGTTGATTATTTTGTAATTATAAATTAGTAGTACTTAGCAGATAATTATACAGTACAGTATAGTAATGAGAAAACGGTGACTTGAAATAAATTATTACTATTATTAAATTACAATTACATGATAATTCAGTGAGTTGGGAAGAGCGAAAATGAATAAGGTGGTCATTAAAGGTTCGAAAAAACCAAGGCTCATGAAACTTTTCCCCATACTCAATTGACTTGCCGGACCACAATAGATGCAAATGAATCCGAATGTCTGACGAATTTAGAAATTCCCGGAACCAATCGAAGGTAAAAATGGTGATCATGCGAATTATAATTTTATTCTATAATATAATATAATTAATTTTTTTAGATGTGTTTCACCTTCCATAACGTAATTCATTGCCGCTGTTAATGTTACCAGGTTATTGTTTAAATAACAGCCTTTTCAAATTTTTTAATTTGTTTTTATTTATTTGGTTGGTTTAATAAACCTCTAACAAAATCCCCATTACAAATTTGGTTCAGTGAGCAGATGTTTCGGGCCATCGTTGTCGGGTGATGTCGCGGTGGAATCATTTTTTTTGGTCAAATTTTTTACTCAGGACCGCCATTACTAATCTTATTATGTGACAGTTAACTCCTCCTTCTTGAAATAATACATTTTTGAAACGGATTCATCGTCTGCTTAATTTAAGGAAAATAAGTGTTCCTGCTCTGGAGAACATGTCAGTCAGACATTGAGACCGAAATAAAGCGACGAAAATGGAGATGGATTGGCCACACACTGAGAAAGCCATCAAGTGATATAAGAAGGATGTCATTAGACTGGAACCGGCAAGGAAAAAGAAAGGTTGGAAGGCCAGCAATGACATGGATGAGAACGATGCTAGCAGAGGCAAAACATCTGGGAAAATCATGGGTCGAAATTAAAGCAATAGCCCCAAATAGAGTAAGATGGTTCAGAATAGTAGACGCCCTATGCTCCTAAAATTGGAGATACAGGAAAAAAATGATCCTGCTCTCAAAAAGTGATTATTTACAATACAGTTAGAAAATACTGCCTGCACACCTCAAAATTCAAAGTTCTGCATTCAAGTTGAAAAAGTTGCCTAAGCTTTAGTCGAATTGAAAGATCTTCTGAATTCAAGTATCTATTGTAAGTTGAATTTTATTTACGGGAACAAACTCAAATTTTTGTGCAAAATACGTAAACCACTGTTTACACTGACAACATTATATTCAACTTTAATTATATTTGATTGAAATGCTATAGGACTGCTTTAGTGTCTGGGGGACACTGTGGCAATGAGATGTTGAGCACCCTCTAGACACTACTATGTATATTTAACTGTACTACAATTTTCCTAATAGTTAGTATTTTAAAAGGTCGCTTTCCTATTTTTTGTAGTTTATAATAAAGCTGATATACTCGCATTCTATCTGTGCCTCCAATCCCGAACCTAAATTCTTAAATTCTAAATCCATTATCTCTATGTGAATAACTGTCAAAATTCAAAAAAATGCTATAATTTAAAATCATATATTCTTGAGACACAATAGATATAAGAAATTTGTCGTGAAAATTGGATGTAATTCTTCTATACAGTCTTTTATACAGACCATCTCAGTTAAAAATTCGATAACTGTATTTTGATGTACCGAAGTGGTTTTATGTCCGATAAACAGCCACCAAGTGCGACAAGACGCAAATACTTATGATTAATTATTACAAATAACTTATCGATTAATTGAATAAATTACGAAATAATTATTTAATGCTGGAAAACATATTTTGATTGAGTAATTTGTTGGATAATTATTCGCATTTATTATATAATTGTATTAATCTATGCCACAATAATTTATTCTTAAAGCCGTTGTACATGTAAGCAGATAAAGTATAATTAAAATTACATATACATAGTTTTGACCGCTTTCTATGTAGCAATTACAACTACTTTGAAATTATACAAATCCTATACAGGAGTTTATGCTGTTTAGTCGCTTGCGTAAAGTAGCTTTATTTGTTTGTTACACTACTAAACAAAGGCGGAGTTTTGATAATATTGCTACAGAGTTTGGACATTTATTTCTTATTTTTTTCGTGGTTAATTTTTGACATTCTATTTTACAGCCAAATCGAGGACAGCTGGTTGTTTTAATATACATAAGAGCTTTACCACGGGGCAAAATGTGTTCATTGCCAATCAAGTGATAAAAAAATCGCTTTCCTTTTGAGATTCAAACCCAAGCATTACAGCTTTATCTACTATATCGCAATCACTCGATATGGAAACAAATTTTTAGTAAGATTCTAAACCTATTTTAGACCTATTACATCTCTAAGACAATATATATCATTCATCACAATCGGGCTACTACTACGTTTTGTATTAATTTTAATTTAAAAAAAAATTCTTAAATTTGCAAAGGCTAACTAACCCCTTTGCTGATTTTTTGGCATAAAAATTATTTATTGAAATGTACACATATTTTGATGCAGTATTTTTACTCATGACCTCAGCTTTTAATTAAGGTATCATTCATCACAATCGGGGTACTATTACGTTTTGTATTAATTTTAATTTAAAAAAAAAATCTTAAATTTGCAAAGGCTAACCCCTTTGCTGATTTTTTGGCATCAAAGTAATTTATTGAAATGCACAAATATTTTGATGCAGTATTTTTACTCATGACCAGAGCTTTTATTTAAGGTATCATTCATCACAATTGGGCTACTATTACGTTTTGTATTAATTTTAATTTAAAAAAAAATTCTTAAATTTGCAAAGGCTAACCCCTTTGCTGATTTTTTGGCATCAAAGTAATTTATTGAAATGCACAAATATTTTGATGCAGTATTTTTACTCATGACCAGAGCTTTTATTTAAGGTATCATTCATCACAATTGGGCTACTATTACGTTTTGTATTAATTTTAATTTAAAAAAAAATCTTAAATTTGCTGATTTTTTGGCATCAAAGGTATTTATTGATATGCACACATATTTTGATGCAGTATTTTTACTCATGACCAGATTTTTTATTTAAGGTATCATTCATCACAATCGGGCTACTATTACGTTTTGTATTAATTTTAATTTAAAAAAAAATCTTAAATTTGCAAAGGCTAACCTTTGCTGATTTTTTGGCATAAAAATTATTTGTTGAAATGTACACATATTTTGATGTAGTATTTTTACTCATGACCAGAGCTTTTATTTAAGGTATCATTCATCACAATCGGGCTACTATTACGTTTTGTATTAATTTTAATTTAAAAAAAAATCTTAAATTTGCAAAGGCTAACCTCTTTGTTGATTTTTTGGCATAAAAATTATTTGTTGAAATGTACACATATTTTGATGCAGTATTTTTACTCGTGTACAGAGCTTTTAATTAAGGTATCATTCATCACAATCGGGCTACTACTACGTTTTGTATTAATTTTAATTTAAAAAAAAATTCTTAAATTTACAAAGGTTAACCCCTTTGCTGATTTTTTGGCATAAAAGTTATTTATTGAAATGTACACATATTTTGATACAGTATTTTTACTCATGACCAGAGCTTTTAATTAAGGTATCATTCGTCACAATTGAGCTACTATTACGTTTTGTACTAATTTTAATTTAAAAAAAAATTCTTAAATTTGCAAAGGCTAACCCCTTTGCTGATTTTTTGGCATAAAAATTATTTGTTGAAATGTACACATATTTTGATGCAGTATTTTTACTCATGACCAGAGCTTTTAATTAAGGTATCATTCATCACAATCGGGCTACTACTACGTTTTGTATTAATTTTAATTAAAAAAAAATTCTTAAATTTACAAAGGTTAACCCCTTTGCTGATTTTTTGGCATAAAAGTTATTTATTGAAATGTACACATATTTTGATACAGTATTTTTACTCATGACCAGAGCTTTTAATTAAGGTATCATTCATCACAATTGGGCTACTATTACGTTTTGTATTAATTTTAATTTAACAAAAAATTCTTAAATTTGCAAAGGCTAACAACCCCTTTGCTGATTTTTTGGCATAAAAATTATTTGTTGAAATGTACACATATTTTGATGCAGTATTTTTACTCATGACCAGAGCTTTTAATTAAGGTATCATTCATCACAATCGGGCTACTATTACGTTTTGTATTAATTTTAATTTAAAAAAAAATTCTTAAATTTGCAAAGGCTAACTAACCCCTTTGCTGATTTTTTGGCATAAAAATTATTTGTTGAAATGTACACATATTTTGATGCAGTATTTTTACTTATGACCAGAGCTTTTAATTAAGGTATCATTCATCACAATCGGGCTACTATTACGTTTTGTATTAATTTTAATTTAAAAAAAATTCTTAAATTTACAAAGGCTAACCCCTTTGCTGATTTTTTGGCATAATAATTATTTGTTGAAATGTACACATATTTTGATGCAGTATTTTTACTCATGACCAGAGCTTTTAATTAAGGTATCATTCATCACAATCGGGCTACTATTACGTTTTGTATTAATTTTAATTTAAAAAAAATTCTCAAATTTACAAAGGCTAACCCCTTTGCTGATTTTTTGGCATAAAAATTATTTGTTGAAATGTACACATATTTTGATGCAGTATTTTTACTCATGACCAGAGCTTTTAATTAAGGTATCATTCATCACAATCGGGCTACTATTACGTTTTGTATTAATTTTAATTTAAAAAAAATTCTTAAATTTACAAAGGCTAACCCCTTTGCTGATTTTTTGGCATAAAAATTATTTGTTGAAATGTACACATATTTTGATGCAGTATTTTTACTCGTGTCCAGAGCTTTTTATTAAGGTATCATTCATCACAATCGGGCTACTGGTGTAATTGCTATAAAACGGTGGATTCGATTAAATTCAATTGTTCAATTATTTTAATAAAATTCTATTTGTAGAATTTTTGGGCATTGCAACAAATAAATTAGGAAAATGCAGTTTGCAAACATTTTTCTAATCTATATACAAACAAATAAAATATATTAAATAGAAAAAATATTTACTCTAAATTTATTAGTTATTAAGCAAAAATTTGTAATTCTTAGGTTCTTTTAGTTTGTTGCAGTGTAGAGGGTTTTTGTCTGTGCGTTAAAATTTATATGTTGAAAGATCAATTTTATTTAATAAAATGAAGTTATATAAATTATATCTGCTTTTCTGGCTCTGAAGATTTTGTGTTAAACTCAAAAGAATATCCGTATGCTGAAGTACGTGACGTTGTTGAAAGCTATCATCCCGAAGATGATGGATGCCGGCTTCTCCTACAAATTACATGTTTTAACGAACATCTTAAGGGTCGTGAAATAATAAGTGTCGAACCAAGTAGAGCTGCTATATTATGCTATATTATAGCTATATTTTATATTCTGTATATTCTTATGTTTCAGATTTGAATTTTGGTGTTTATATTGTTATATTATTGTATGTTATATTATTTAATATCTTTGTACTGTTATATTATGGTTTATTGTACCACTATAGTACGGTACTAAATTAACACCTAATTTTTAGCAACAACGTAACGGAACGAATCAATTAATTAATCTTCAAAGCTCAAGGGAAACTAATCCAATTTATTACACAATATGGATTGTAGAATTATAATTTTATAATATTATACTTAATTAAATTATAATTTCAGATTGAGATTAATTCTATTTCCTACAGCCTACGGCTAAGAGCAATTAGTTTATTAATAGCTTCTGTTTTCAGGGAACCTTTGCAGATTACAGATGAATGGTGGCACACTGGAGTTGATGATAAGAGATGAAAAAATGCAGAGCAGTTCAATAAAACAGTGATTGTCTTATACTAACAGTAGTTTGAATATTGACTACTGGGAAACCGGACCAATTCCGTCATTACTAACATATCTTTTCTTTCCCTACCCAACAAAAATTTACTAACTATTTACTGTCACGGTGTTTGTAACAGGGTCGATCTCAATAATTAACTAATATCCTACCTTATCCTTCCAAGTATATGTAAAAATGGGTGTACGGTAGGCCCGGCGCTTTCCGGGAGATCCTGCTTAATGCTTGGTCGTACATTCTAAATCAATCAATCAATCAATCAATTACATCTCTAAGACAATAAATGAGTTTGAAAAAGATACGCTCGTAAATGTGTTTCAAGAAATAACACTCTTTAAAGAGTGGTTTATGGAGAATAATAAAAAATGGATGAAAAATTTCAGATGTGGGATGGAGAATTGGAGAAACTCAAATCCTAAACAGCTGAAAATAAAGTGTTAAAAAAAGCGGAATGCACCAAATTTGAAAAGGAATTTATGAAGCAACAGCAGCATGAGAATTCACTCGACTTTATTGGAATAACAGCTTCAGATAAAGAAAACATAGACATTTTATAGACATTTTGTGTGTTGCAATTGAATCTTGAATTAAGTGAAAATGATTAGCTACTGATTAGTAACTACTTAGGTTGGGTATTTTTGGGCTGTGTTCAATCAATTGCCTGTAACAATTAAACAGTTATAAAATGAAAGACAACAAGAGCATTTAGATAATCAATTATAAAACTTCTGAGCGGATATTAACACAAAAGAAGAACTGGAGTGTCAAAAAATGTTCGCAACCAGTCATGATCGTCTCAAAATTGGTCGTTAAGTAGTCAAAATACCTTTTGACATTGAATTGTATTCTATCAAACCACTAAACCTACAAGTGGAAAATCGAAAGTTGTTTTTGTTTGGTCTGCCAAAACTACAACTGGAATATTATTAAATGACTTAATGGTAACAGATCCTACTTCTCAACAAAATCTATTATCTATATTGTAAGGTGGCGTAAAAACAAATACGTTCATACAGCTTTGATAAAATTGTTCAGACAAATGTTCGTTGGTGAAGATGATTAAAACTATCGATACATTTTGTGAAAACAGTCACCAGAACACGATATTCTGGAGTTTGATCACCGTCACAATTAATACAGAAACAGAAGTGGAGTCAATAACATAGATCGCCATCGATAAATAACTATTCCATGTCGACTAAACTGGTTTTAAATGAATTTTCGTGGATGATCTGTATTCTGAGCAAAATAAACTGGAAGTTTTACTCATTCAAAATCATTGACTTACTAAACAGCTAGATTTACCTTAAGAAAATAGGCAAAACAGTTTTTTTAGAATCCGTACCAGCGCAAGGTAAAAAAAATCAACTATATGTAAAATGTTGATTTTTTTTATAATATAAATTTTTGATGATAAGGACTTAAATCGTCTTAAAAGGTACAAAATATTAAACGTGATGAGTCCTCAAGATTTATAACTTAACACTTATAAAAATATTTTTTGTATTTATGACTTATGATGAATATCAGCCAAATGACAAAGCTAGAATGTGTTTGTAAAAAAACTCCACTGCTATCATTTTCACGTCAAATAAAACTTTCGAAAAACTACCAAAAAACTTTAAAATGTCTGTAAACACCTCAAAAGTCATTAACTTAAACAAAAAAATAAAAATTTAAAAATATTCCCAGACTTCTTCTGTCGTAGCTGCGGAATGAGTTTAAATAAAGCATTTATCTAAAATGACATAAGAGATAATTATTTATGTACGTACGTATGGGTATATGGATACGAAGAGACATCATTAATTAAGAAACCTGTCTTATATTATAATATATATACGTATACGTAAAAAATGAATATTTAGAAAAAAATTTAATAATGGATAACAACAGAAAAAAGGATAAAAAGGTAGAAGTAATTTTCATTCCAGTATACAAAAAAAAAAAAAAGGAAAAACTGAAAAAAGATTTTTATCTTATAGCAATTCTATAACAGAAAGACGTTGATGATGATGATGATACCAAATGAATTATTAGAGAAAGGTAAAAAATAAAAAAGGAGAACATTTTTATGATAGGAGATGTACACCAACAACATTATATACTCTGTAAGGAGGAAAAAGGTTTTTATTACCATTTTATTAAAATTACTATTATTACAACAATTTTACTTTTTTTTATATTATTATTATTTACTATAAATTATGTACAGTTTCTTGTTGTAATTTTAATTTAAATATTTTTTTTGTAATATTGTTCATCTACCCAAAAATCCTTTATTCAACATGCCGCACATTAAAGGAGAACCCGATACAATGTTATAAATTAAAAGTAAAAAAATTATGATTTTAATAAGTTTTACAAAATGAGGTATGTTTTGTGGAATGAAGTTGTTCGATTCCTAAGTTGGTAAGATGATAGTTTTATATCCTGATAAATTCATTGGTCATATACTCGATTTTTTGGATATACCAATAATATTTTGCTTAATATATCATTCATCAAAATTGGGCCACTGTTTTGTGTTGTATTTATAACACAATCAAATTCATAAATTTGTAAAGGCTATCCCTTTTGCTAATTTTTTGCATAAAAATTATTTGTTAAAAAGTGTATATATTTTATAACCGTATTCATACTGACGACCGGAGCTTTTGTTTAAACTCTTTGTTATTTTTTGCATACAAATTAAATGTTAAAATTAACGAATGAAAAAAGACAGGAGGGGAGAGAACTCACCAGTAGTGGTTATTCGAAGAGCATCAGTTAAGTCGCTTGTAAAGGCCTGCAAGGAACTTATTGCACGGTCCTTCAAGCCATCATCTTACTTGTTGACATCAGGAATCTCAGATTAACTTTGGCAGAAGATGCAACTTGCAACAAATTAAACCGAAGCTAATAAAATGTTAGCTGAAAATAAAAAGACAGTAATGTTACTGTATCGATCAACTAGTCAGAGAAAAATTCGTAGATGGAACAACTAGTGGAAGAAAACAAAAACCCATAGGTGTTAGGATAAAAAGTTGTTATACGCTTTTGACGATGTAGGGCAGAAGTTCGATAGAAAGAGAGATGTAGAACAATGGTCACAACAAATGGCAGTACAAACCAAGCTCTTTGCGGATGAAACATGAGTTAAAGTGGATTGGAGTAGCGTGTATATCACAGTTCTAAAAGAACTTTAGTATGGCCTGTATAAATGACATTTTTAGCTTCCGCTGGGTCCCAAATCAACGATTCCAAAACATAATATTTATGACCAACTTAATTCTATTTAAAATAAATGTAACTTATTTTTAGTCCCCGCTCAGAACTTTACTGTTAAAAATTAAATTGGTACCATTTATAGTGCAAACAAAACAAAACTGCAAAGTTAATCTCCAAATTTCAAACATCTGTTCCCAAATTTTGTATTAAATATTTACTGGGAAACCTCGTTTAAAATGCGACCATGCATACATTAAACAAGCAAACACGAAAAAAATGGTCCATCCCTTTTAGCTTATTAACATAAAACAATTTGCCAGTGCTTTTAATTTGATTAAAGCATAAAAATGTTTTGCCGTATTAAATTTATTTCAGTTTCAAAATACATAAGCGAAGCGAGTACCATTTTATACAGCGAGATAGATACTCTGTGTACACAACCTTTTTGATGTTCTGAATTTTCGATTTTTTTTTTTAATTTTTATTAAAATTTACATTTTATTTTGTTTAGAAATTTTTCTAAATAAATTATCCTTTTTAATTTTTTTTGTTTGTTTTTTACTTTTGTACTCACCCATTCCCAAAATTGGGGTGTTGATTTTGTTTGACTTTGATTTGGTTGTATTTAATATTTCAATCGAAATATAACCACAGCAATCAACCACGTCAGAATTAAATCGGATATCCGTAGTGGAATAAATCGAAATTTAATATTATTGGTACTTCTTGGTGCGTATATTTTAATTTTTGTTTTGTTAAATTAGGATTGATTTTGTTTATTTATTAGATATTTGGGGGAAAGGGGTTTTAGATCTTTGATAGGCTGAAAATAAATTGTTCATTATATATATATATATATATATATATATATATATATATATATATTCATATATATATATATATATATATATATATATATATATATATATATATATATATATATATATATATATATATATATATATATATATATATAATTATAATATGCTATAAAGTAAGTATAAGAAAAAGGTTAGTTAACTTACAATTTGTGTCTAAATTTGGTAAAAATCATCGAACGTAACATTTTCTTGGAAAACTAGTGTTTTCCAAGAAAATTGTGTGAGATCACCATACTAGCATGGATAGTGCGAACATTAACGCTTAATAATCGTGGTGTATGATACACGTATTTAGTACTGTAAATAAATTGCGAGTAATATCTTTTCCTGATATGTTCTGATTAGCCACTTCACCAGTCAGTTTAAACAGTATAATTTAATAATTTATAAATGTACAACCCAGAATATTGTAAATACTTTAAAACGGCAATTTTGTATCTTTGCTTGGTTCGAAGATTACCGGTTCAAAGGATTAAATTTTAGTTTATTAAATAGGGTTTTCAACCTCCAAAGGTTTTACAGATTTTACTTTTAGGACTTTTAAAAATTATGATTTGACAAATCATTATGTAAATTGTTATTCGGATTAGTTCCATATAGCAATTTTGTATGCCTTACGGTTTTTTGCAGTACCAACCTCTCACATATCCATATCGTAAACGATAGGGTTTCTTTGTGTTTTCGAGGTTTAGAGTATGGAGCAGAAACAGCAAAATATGAGCAATGTAAACCAAAGTTGTTCAGAAGAAAGTACCGTTTTACAATAACGAAATCTAAAGGAAAAATTATAAGAAAATTAGAAAAATTTTGATCAGTTGTGTGATGATTAATAATTATGGCGAGGATATTTTTATTTAAAAGCCAAATTAGGACCAAATTGCACGGTGAAACAATCTCTTTTGCATTTGATAATAAATCAGCAACATGTAGATCAGTTTATGATCTTACTCATTGTATGAGTGAGTAATGGGTACGTTTGTTACATCAATTCGTTGTCCTATGGTATAAGGTGTTAGTGAGAGTAAATTGTCAGTCAAATTTGTGCTTTGTCTTTCCCCCTTAAAACCTTGCTTCATCTGATATTGTTAAAGTTGACTGAACTTTTGAAAATAAATTATTATAAATTATAAATAATTAATTAAGAACAAAGACTTTCGATATTAAAAATATTTTGTCGATCAATGATGCCTTTCTTTCGGGCGGATCTAGAAACCGCCAAATAGCTTAACTGTTATTTTGCTAGTACTGCTATCAAGATAAAAGAACTAGTTTTATTAAAAAATTCGCCGAATATAATTTTATGATCTTCCATATGAATACTTATAAAAAAAAATGATTATGAACCCTGTTTACATTATGAGTTATGGTTTATTATTGACTCACTAGAACCGAGGAGGTCACTTGATATTGATAGACTATGTAACTATATTTGTAAAAGTAACTTCTAAATTCCTTAATCCTATTCTCGTTGACATTTAAAATGGTATAAAATGCTTTTAGAATTATATTAGGGTACAATTTAGCACTCTTTTCTATTATGTCCAACATTCGCTTTAGTGATACTTTCACTAATTGTTTTGCTTCATATCTAACAAATAGGGGAGAAAAATTTAAATTAAAGATACGTTTAGTGACTCAAGTGTAGTGAACGTTGGTTTTCTGTTGCTGTTCCTGATATATTTAAATTCCAGTTTTAAAGCTTAGCTTGAATGGTATTAGCACTGGATATGCCAACGATTTTGCTTTGGCTTATATAGTATGGCAAATCTTACACTGATGTAGTAGCTTGGATTAACTATGACCTAGAAAAATTGCATTTAAGGTTCAATAAGCATTTTTTAATGTCAAGTGACAAACTAAGTTAATGTTCTTTAGAAGTTCCGTTATGTAACTATAACTTGAACCCGGTAACAGAACTCAATGCTTGTAAATCTAAATCTAGTTAGTTGACCAGTTGACATATGGTCTATCATGTTGGGGTGATTGTTATTCTAAAACATTATGTGTATGGCAAAAAAGGATTTTGGGAACTATGGTGATATAACCAGAACTGTCCAAACTTACTGGAAGAAATCAAATGTAATTCCAGTTAACGTTAATTCTTTCCATCTAATTTGGCACTTCATCAAAGTTTACTCTCTGTCAACCATATTTGAATTGTTCTAATATGTATAGTACTTTGCTATAGCTATAACTTAATAAGGCTCAGTTTTCAAGTATTCTTGACGATGGGGTTGGTGGTAATAATAAAATCGCCAGTTCAAAATTATCACCTTGTAATCGTCAAAATTATCAATTATGTAACCATCTTGCTAGTAATAATCTCATATTATGTTGTCTGTTCAAGCATAATGGTAAACCAACTGAGTTCGTTTATTAGCAAATCATATGTATATTAGTAATGCCATTAGTTGATAAAAAGCTGTATTAATTCAATGAGGGACACTAAACAACATACCATAATGCAATGGGAATTCTGTAGATGATAAATAATTGTATGTTTTTATTATTTGATTAAATAGCAGGAGTATGACTTAATATAGAGAAAGCTCGAACTGCTTGCTATTCAACAACTTCGAATTTTTAGCTTAAATATATTTTAGATATGTCAAATATAACGAGAATTTAACTGAACCACCTCAGAATACATCGCCTAAAATTTGTAAATATTTTGGAAATCATCAATTAAAATATTTTAAAGTTCACCAGGGTAGTTAATCCCGATCCTTTTCTTTATTTTTTTTGTGATGTATTTATCGAAATGTAAAAAGACCTTGAACATTAAACTGTAATGGTTGTGCGTTTCAGAAACTTCAATTAAAAGGAAAAACTGAAAGCCTTTAAAGATAAAAAATTAAACCACCCTAAATAAAAGAAGTTAACATCCGCAGGTTAAAACGTTATAATGCCGAAAATAGAGAAAGAGAAACTTAGCGGTAATTTGTCAGGAATTTTTAAATTTACTCAGAATTCAATTAAAATTTAACGATATCAAACGGAAACATCAATGGTATACCATTGAAATATAAAATATAACAGAATGTTGGCTTGAAACGCTAAATTTCTATTCCAACTTTTTGACATTCAATCAAACTCACCCTTAAATTTAATACAATAATTTATCTGCAACATTTCGGTTAGAAAAAATGTACTTGTAATTCGTAAATAATTACTTTTGATCGTATCGCAAAAAACCGCCTAGAATTTTTAACGAATCCATTATTTTCCGCCTCCTAGTTAAAAGCAGAGAAGTAAAATTATTCAACGGGGTGTTGTTCTGAAAATAAAACACAGAAGCTGAGGTTTGGAGTATGGGGATACCTCGAAAATTTAATTGAAATTCATACTTTGATATTGATAATTTGATTTGTGCGACTTTAAAAGTTTTTGTTGTTAAAAATTTATTTGTGTTGATAAAAAGGCTATCGAATATTAAAATATACGGTATCCGGTTTTCCAATTTTTTCAATTTTTCCCACCATCTAAAATTGTAATTTAATTTTGTGCTTTATATACACAGTTTCGATAAATTCGAAAGTATAAAAAAAATGGTGTGTGTCAATGGGGTGTTGATAATGATACCGATAATGTCGTTCAATTTGATTATTCTGTGAACATAATTTGTCATTTAAAATGATTCGATTTACTTTCGATTTGAATAACAAATTGGTGTTTGTCCTTTTACTGTTCGTTGTTTGGTGTTCGGTACAATGATTTTCTTCATGGCTCCTTGTCGTAATTGTTATTACATGCTATGATGTTAATTTAAAAAAAGCGATATTTTCCACGTGACTGGTACGTTAAAATTTACATTATTGTGAGAGGAGAGTAAACGACAATTACCATGAAATGTAAATTATTTTATTTTTGTTATCGATCTCAAACTTAATTTCCTTAAAGATAAATTAATGAAATTATTTGATATAAGTTTCGAGCCAGTAAACTTGCTCTTTAACACACTAGTCATTCGTTTTTTTATTCGCGCTCGATAGATTGTGAAATTTTTATTTAAAGTATTGCTTACAACAAAGTTACTTAAATTTTAAGTCTAATAATGAACATTTTTAATAGCTATTTTACTTATAAACCAAAATATAAAATCAGATATTTTCTTACTGTCAAGCAGGTTCTTACTCTCAAAGTAAGCAGACTACTCAGCATTATTAAGATTGGATCAGTAGATTTAGCAGTAAAACAATACTACATAAAGTATTGTTCGACTTGGTTCGATGAGATTATAAAACCTGCTTAACCGTCATTCCAATTAGAGGACGATGTATATCAAAATGAAGCCATAAACCTACCAAAAAAACAAATCTTCGATTACAAATTGATATGAAATATATTCCCTATACTTAGTGCCATCTACGATTATCATACCATTATACAATATGTACTCGAGAACAACTGAAAAGATCAATATTTTTAAAATTTGGATAGTAAAATTTGAAAATAATTCAGAATTTTCTCAATTTGTTAGTCTGATCAGAAGGCAGAGTTTTGCTTTGATTTCTAGTTTTGAATATAAAATTTTAGAGATTAAACCTCGTATTGTTAAACCTATGACCTCTCAATATTGTCACTATATATCTATATTACATAAACGGAAAGTTAGGATAACTTGATGTATAAACTCGAAGTCAAACTTTCAAATTTTAGTGAATGTTGAAAGTCGCGTGTTAACAAGCTAACTCGCTAATTATAGCTAGTAAATGGCTATATTAGCAAGTAACGCCACAAACTTTAATTGCACTATAGTTGTGCATTGAGAAGCGTGTGATGATGAAATTCATAACCTACTGAAAAAAAACTGGAAATAAGGGAAATCACCGAAATTTTATCTTTGGCACCATAAATGCATATGGTATTTGGAGGGTTGGTGATAGGCTGCGGTATTCAGACTGTCCGTATGATTATAAGAATAAAATAGTTCAATCAAGTTGGCCACCGAGAACTTGTGATTTAACACCTTTAGACTTTTTTCTTTGGGGCCACGTGAAAGATAAGGTCTATGTCAATGCTCCACAAATAAATAAATTCTTCCTAGCAACATGCTTCATTCCGCGATATCATTTAATTCGTATCACAGATATACAGCATGTGTTATGAGAACAAGTGTCACAAACTAGTTTTTTTTTGTACTTGTTTGTTAACAAACATTTTCTTACTGTCGAATTTTATTTTACTCATCAGACGTTAAGACGAAAAAATGGTAAAATTGATTTTCCTCATTTTTAAGATTTTGTTATTAAATTTATTTAAAAGTTTTTTTTTTTTTAATTTAATTGAATTTTATAGACAAGCTTAAGAATATATATATGTTCACTGGTAAAAATGATACGGGGGGAGATGCAAAGAACCAGCATAAAATAAAAATAAAAAATAAACCAAAAATGTTTGCCATCGATGATTTAAGTTTGACATTAAGTCTAATTTATGTATTAAAAGTAGAATAACTCATAAAATATAAACGAATTTTCCATTATTGGAAAAATACAAAAAAACTCGAAAGAAAAATAAACGTTAAAGCCGGATTTTCATGTGAAGTTTTCTTTGCAAAAAAAAAGAAATACAAAATTTTCCGTTCGTTCACTTTTCCGTTAAAAGTGATAAGTGTTGACATTTTATCAAAAATTTGTTTTTTGTTCTTGCTATATTCTGTTTTTGCTATATAGAGTTGTTGGTGCTCTGTTACTTCGTCAATAAAGATTGGAATTTTTGTGATGAATACCATACGACGATTTTTTTTATTATTCATATTGTGAAAATATTGATGATGATGATGATGATGATGATGATGATGATACACTATGGTACGAACAAAATAAAACGAAGAGAATGTTTATTGAAAATTTGGAAAAAAAACTTAAGCCTTAATGGAACATAGACGCGGTACTTAACGGAGCGGATATGAATGTAATGATAATTTTCATTAAAATAAGCGTTAACAAAGGATGTTTCTAATACACTTTAGTGCATGAAAATGCTTAATTGATTTTATGTGATGAAAGCTTTTAATATAAAATCCATTATTATTATATAGTTAGTGTTTCCCGTTTCATCAAAATTTAAAGACATCACCCGGTTTTGTTAAATTGTTTTGGTAATAGAAAGTCCTTGGATATAAATTGTTAGTTTTTTTTTGGTTTTTTATACACTTACACTATTATCACTCGTATAGAGGACACGCGGTTTTTGTCCTTGTTTATTTCCCACCTTAATCATGTATATAATATAAGCCGTCCTGTATAGTGACTTCGAGATCATTTACTAGCCTCAAAGTCATCACCAACTCCAATAATGGAGTGAAAATACGTTCCTTTTTTCAATTTTCATGGCATTACAAAGTGTTTAAAACAATTTTGCAATTTTTGTTGTTGTATGTTATGTTCCGAACACAATTATATTGTCTGCTCCAAGTAGTTTACTACCTACGTGGAATTAATATTTATGCTAGGTGGTCGAGGTCTTCTTTGAACGTAATCCACTTTTTTGTAATATTATGTAGTAAACATTGGTCCCAATTAAGATTCAGTAGACAAAGCGATTGGAATACAACTTTAGGAAGGATCGTAAGTAGGCGGTCACATAGGGTGAGT
The DNA here is from genome assembly GCA_963556175.1 of Tipula confusa. Taxonomy (NCBI): domain Eukaryota; kingdom Metazoa; phylum Arthropoda; class Insecta; order Diptera; family Tipulidae; genus Tipula; species Tipula confusa. The sequence continues at coordinate 194,469,619 of OY744476.1, read as the reverse complement.
ATGTTTGAAGTTTTTGCAAGTAACGTAAACTTCACAGTTTTTTGCATTTTTAAATTCAGGACACCTGAATTAGAATATATCCTTTGATGTTATTTAGTTATTGCCAAGCGTTTTCATTCAATCAATTTTATTAATCTTCTATATAAAGGTACTACATCTTCGCACTTAATTTTATTTGATAGAAATGTCATGAATTCAAAGCTATTCGATGTCTAATTCCTTAAATGAAATCCACTGTGCCCTAGAATTCTACACAAGTCTTTTTCTCAAATCTGTGCACTTTGAACCGTATCAGAGCTTAGCAACATATAATCGAAACAGAAGTCTGGTGACCTGCTTGCTTAATACAGAACAGGAAAGGCCATACTTGACTGAATCTATAAACAGAAGAGTTTAATTTTATATTACAATCTAGCAATCCATTTTTTGTCCGTCTGAATTGATGGTCCTATCATAAGATTTTCATAAGGGCTTAAATTCCTCGAAGATTTTGCTGATTCATCATATAATACTCGGTTGAGTTGTGATCGTTTGTTTCATGGCAACATAATATGGAAAATAAAAAGTACCAATGTTTATGGTTTTATGGCTTTATTTATCAAACGTCGTATATGTTCCAGACTTGCATATTCACGCATAAATTTAGTGTACTTATTTCTAAATTTGATGTTTTTGGCAAATTTTTTTTCCATATTCAACATTCTAGAAGTAGCAGTAGGAAGAACCGTCAAAAAGGAAGCTTCACGTTGTAACGATCATCAAATAACTCACCTGGTCTAGTAAAAACAGTATTCTATAAGTTCACTCTAAACTAAGATACCAACAGTTGAATAATAATGTGGCATTCTCACACATCAGCCAGTCGATTTTAAATGTAGTCCTATCCCTGAACGCAATGCTTATAACTACTGATGTTAGGCGCATTGAGGACAAACATCGGTTGTGCTTTAATTCGAATCTAAAAGCAGTCAAGAGGGAGGCAAAAATGTAACATGATTAAATATGCCAGCCACCATACACACGCTATACATTTGTAATTAGTGTGAATATTTTTAGGTAGCCGCAGTATTACGTTCCATCTTAAACTTTGTTATTGGCAGTCAGCTTGTTGCGGTTAACAAAAATTTTAAAAATCCTAGAATGAACAAATTGATGAACTTTTTTTATTATTCTACTATATAAAGTATTCTAAACCTTTTGGAATTAATAAACAATGTCCAACCATTTCGAAACTAGTTATTATAAATAAAATTTATAGTTTAAAATTAATAATCTGATTATTTAAATAACGTAAAAGTTTCATTACAAACTTTCGATTCTTGAAAGCTTTTATAATTTGAAACAAAAAAAATAATTACAAAGTTCAGTAACAAAATTACTATATATATAATAATAATTGACTCCCACATGAATTCAAAATTAACAAAAGCTTTTAGTCCATATTAATCGTTTTTGAAGGAGTAAAAGAAAATCCCCTATCACATATTCATTCGACACCATAAAATATAAAATCAAAAGTTACGAACCGGAAATCTATAAAAAATTATGTGTAAACTTATCGATCCTTCCAAGAAATATAAACAAATTTTGCAAAAACCCCTAAACAATACAAAATTCTAGGCCAACAATTATAATTCTAAAATTTACCTTTACAACATATCAGAACCGTATTTATCCCTTCTGGTTTTTCGTATCCAAACACATTTTAATCCTTTTCTAATTTTACCTTTTTTCCATTTTTATTTTGTTTATGTGTCCCTAAATCCACAGCATAAGTTATACGTGTTTATGTTAGTATGAAAAAAAAATGAAAATTTTTACTTGACCTAATATGGGAAAATCAAACAAAAACAAGTGGAAAACCGGTGATTATTTAATTGTTAGTTAAAAAATAATTTATGGGTTACTTTTGTCAGATGGTCATTTGGTTTGAAAACCCATTTTTTTTATGTTGATTCCCATCTTCGTATACCAATGTGTACTGAGAACAATTAAATCATCAAAATATTATATGGGAAAATCATTTTCACAAAAAGAACAAAAAAAAAAAAATAAAAATTAAATAAATAAATCATTTATAATGGATGAGTTTGGTTCATTATGTTGTCCGAAACAATTTTCATAGTGAGACTATTTTAATATAAACAAAACATGAAAATTTAAAATAAAATTTTAAAAAAGCTTTTTCACTCATAAATTCATTTGGACACTCAACCCCATCATGTATAAGATACAACATTTTTATTTATTTTTATTGCCCCCATGATGCTGCACTGATTATTTAAGATTAAAATTATAATAAAAATCAAATAGATAAAAAACAAAATACAACACTAATTTTCCGACCATAAATTTTCACAAAAACTATATATTCGAATTGATTTCACATTTAACATTATATTTTCTCATCTTCTTATCGAGTATTTCGTACCAGATAACTAACCAAAATATGCCATATTATAAGAGGGTGTCATAATACTTAAATTTGGGGACTGAGATACTATTATGTTGAAAGGAAGGAATAACTGGAAAAAACATAGTTAAATGACATTCTGTCCGTCCATACTCAATACAATCAATTACAATCAATAATTAGAATGCCTTGTTTATATGTCCTATGGGGTCATGTAAACCGGGCACCAAATAAACTAAACTAATTAATTTGCAATTTTTATCTAAGCTCGTATTTTCAGATATCGCAAAGCAAACCATAAGCTATCCCGATAGATTTATTTATTTATTTATTTAATTAATTAATTATTATTTTTAATCACAAACAATGTTAGCCTTGTGTATATCCAGTAACAGGTATAATCATTAAAATTAAATTAACATACAATTTTTTAATATTAATAAACTAAAAACTATGATTATATATAACTAGTTGAATATTCAACGAATTATGGAACTAGAAGTTAAAATTCCTTTACAATTTCACAGCCATTTTTGAATTATGGAAGCATTCATGAATAGGATTAAGGAGTTCAATCAGTGCACTTCTGTAACTAAACCGCTTCTAAAACCAAACTGACAATTACTGAAATAGTTAAAACCATTTAAAAAATTATCACTCTAGTTTTAACCACTTTTTCAAAATGTTTAGAAATAACTAAGAGTATTGATATTGGGGTAATTACTGTTCAACAAACGGTCACCCTTCTTGAAAAGTCGAATAACTGTTAGGAAAAATATCTTCAGTAATTAATAGGGATTGGGTAGGGTACTTAGAATATCGACATAAAGCAGACTACTTAATCCAAATGAGTCAAGGGAGTGTTTATCTTCAAGAGAATTTATAATGTATAGTATAATTCAGTATTAGAAATAGGACGAAAGAAAAAGCTGCGGCTGGAACTAGGTATGCACAATTTTTCAATTTCATACGATTTTTAAAAACAATATTGATAAAATAATTATTAAAGCAATTCGCAACTTCAAATGAATTTGAGGATTCAGTAGAAAGTATCTTTGTTTAGTATTAATTGCTATTGTTTCTTACCATTACCAGACACCTTTTGAAAATGGCTCAGAAAATATTTGGATTTAGCTTCAGTTATTCCTTTAGTAAATTTTTTGGATAATTCACAAAAATGAATGTTCGAACTGTATACATTGCTTTTCAATTTTTTACTTAGCTTATTGTTTTTATTAATTCTGTAAAGAAGATAATTATTCATGCATGGTTTTAGCCGTCGAAACTTTTTACTTGGTAAAACTATTCGCTTAGATTGACTACTTTGCTTATTGAGACTTGAGAGTTGAAATAAATAAATCAAAAGCAGAAGAAATATCAGAATTGAATATTTCTTCTGCTTTTGATCAATTGAAATAACTTTATTCCAAGTTTCGTTTAACAATAATCTATTTTGGAGAAAGAGATCAATCCTAAATTTCTGAGAAACTGTGTATTTTTTATTAGTTTGTGCATTATTACAGCCCGTTATGCACAAAAGAAATATCTGCTATTATAGTCGGCTCATTAACTTCAGCTACTAATCTATGGCTTGTAATTAAACATTTATACTCATCGAAGCAGAGCTGCTCAGAATGTTAATATTGACATGACCCATTACAATCAAATTTTTGGATTTAAATTTCTATAAAAAAAAGGATTAAGTTCTACCAAAAATGAATGAACGCTATACACGACTGAAATGTATATTATATCCGGCGTTCGGAAAGTTTATATTTCAAGATGAATTATCCAAATTTCAGTGACAACAATTAACTGAGGCAATTGAGATAGGGTTATAAAATTTAAATATATTATAATACCAATACACAAAATCATCAACATGTTAAACACTTGATAAATCGTTCTACCAATATTTACATTTTGAAATGTTTAACCGTAACAACAAATGCTTTATACTGACTAAAGAGTCACTTTTATAGCCGGTCGTAGCTAGCACAGAATCAAATACTTTAAACAGATGAAGAAGGTACCGGATGTGTAGCCACTCGATGATTGAGCTCATTTTCAGTTTTACGCAATCTTCTAAAAGCGTTGGTAAATCTTTTGTTAATTAGCAAACGACGATTGAGATATTTTATTTGGTTATTATTCCTTGCTTGATTATCACTTAATTATTATATTATACAAAACATATACTTTCAAATATTCTTACTTTGAAAGGCTGGGTCATTTTATTATTTTTTATTAAATATAAATTCAAAATAATAATCACATTTAAAATCACTATTTGTTAAAATAAATGATGAATGACCACATCGTGGAGCATAGAATTTAATTTTAACTAAAGTAGAATTGTCATTTATTTTGAAACTAAACGAAAAAAAAAGACTAAAGAAAAAGGCTCCTAGATTTTAATTATTATTGCAACCAATAAAAATTTTTAGTGTTACTTAGTTTATGCAAAATTTTAGTGATATTTAAATAAAAACCAAAGTTTAAACATTAACATTTCATTAACGGAATGGGATGGAAATTGACCGCTCCTCATAAAAAATGTTGTGCTTGTAACTAATCGAGGAAACATCGTTGAAAAAATTAACACTATGTATATATATATATATATATATATATATATATATATATATATATATATAAATATATATATATATATATATGAACATACTATAAATATTTATTAGATATTCATTGTTTTTATTACTACTATTCCATATCGAACTATGTAAGATATTTGGACATTTCGATTTTTTTGCATTTCCTGTTTTCTGTTGTCGAAATGAAAAACATGAAAATTATTTAGAAAAATTATTGGAAAATAGAAAATTTTTAAAAGCACAATCTAAAATAATAATTAGAAAAGTGTTCTGTGCATGTGAAAATAAAATAGTTAGTTAGGAAGTGTTTTTAATCTGCATTGACATAATTTATTGACCTGTTTTTGTATCATCATTCATCAATGAGAAAATGCTAGAAGATTTTCTTAAAATTTGTTTTCTGGATCTATCTCTAATGGAATTTTGAATAACATATAGTTAAAACAAGTTAAAATAGAACATTTCATCAAACTGATGGAAATTCGTAAAATTTGGACGGCTTTAAGTTGTCGAAGCACAGTTAAGTACAGTTTTATGGTTAGTTTGATGGCGTCAATTATTGAAACGTGATGGTTATTCTTTCATAATTAGTTGGCGACCACATATTCAAATATTGCTTACGTTCTAAATAGTGGTCCTTGTCAAAAGAGAAGCATTTATTTCTGTAGCTGCGAGCTCCATTAATCAAAACTCTAAAGATTGTCAACAACGCTTATTCCTCGTTATAAGAGTTTTTCAAACGCACATATTTGGAATACATAGTAAAAAGTTTCTTTTTGCTTTAAAGTACTATGCAAACATTTTAGTGCTTCATGAAAAATTTTTTCAAATAACACGATTTTAAATATGTAAATACTTGCGGTCGGATGACCTTAATTTGTGTGAAAATATAAGGCCGTACTTCTCCCGACATAATCTAGCAACTAATAATGGAAAAAAATTTTACGTTGATAAGCCTTAGCTTATATAAAAAGTCACAACCGATAATTGGTCTGTAAATTGATTCTACACAGCAAGTCTCATTTACTAAACCATTAGTGGTGCATATGACCAGTTCAGAATCTATTCTTGATTCATTAGTAGGAAACTATTTTACGGATGCTAAAATGATAAGACCGGCACCCAACGAAGCAATGTACTTTTTGTTTCCTTAAAAAGAAGCGTTTTTTAGCCATTTGGTAGAAAGTGCACGGTTAGTGTCTCCGCCTTTTTTCGACGTCATTCGTTCCAAGTAATTTGCAGCATGGCCGTATTTTCCAACTCCAGAACAACATTATTATATAATTATTTTAGGTTGATAGATTAATGTATTTAATTTGTTTAATTTTTACTACTATAGCTACATCTACATTACATGACGATATTAAAAAGAATTTGGCTTAAGTACCATAAAAAGATAAATCTTGTGTTTGCCGTATAATCTGCCATTCAATGTTTTTTACATTTACCTTTTAAATTTATATAATATCGAATGGTTTACAAGCTTCTGCTTTTTTGTGTTATTACTAAATCCTTAAATTAAAATAATTACCATATTTAACCCTTTCAAAATGAATTTTAATAAAATAATTATTATTATTGGATAATAAAAGTTATAACGTCATCGTTTAGGATATATATATATATATATATATATATATATATATATATATATATATATATATATATATATATATATATATATACTACCTGGTACCAATAAGGATTTACCTTAGAATCAAAAAGGATGATGACTCGACTAACTAAAATTTAAAAAATTATTTTATAATTAATTTTGTGATGTGTGCTTTAGTGTGTATGTGTTTCTGTGTATGTGTGTACTTTATATACACAAAAGAAATCGGTAGACAAAATTAAAATATTCACCTTCATCAAAAAAAATGTTAAGAACCAGCAACACATACCATTTCTAATTTTTAAACATTTTCTAGTAAACCAAATTAGATTATACGGTAAAAACGAATAATTCAACAACAAGAACAACAACAAAAACGACAGATTAATAAAATAAGATCTTTTAAGGTGTACCAGAGAACCAGAACTACACATTTAAAAATAATATATTTAGAACGAAATTTTTTGGTTATATTTTATGTAATTCCAACCCCAAAATAAAAATTAAATAAAACAAAAAATTTACAAAAAAGCTTATTTAATTTTTATTTTGCCCAAAAAAGTTAAATCGGAAAACATCAGCTTACACAACAACAACAAAATGTTTCATCACATGTAGAGGTATACTAACAACACAATCATTGGATCAAAAACAATATACAACAAAAAAAATTTATTTTTAATATTAAAAAATTGAAAAGCTTTTTAACAAATAACAACAACATACCAAGCGCAAAGCACACAAAAACAAATCGGAAAACCGACTTTGAGAGATGAAAAATAAAAAAAATTAAATTGAGAAAAAAAAGTTTTTTAATTGTAAATATAAACTCATAGCAACTTATCCTTTTTTCGTTGTTGTTGCTTTGTGCCCGGAAAAGTTTTTTTTTCTTTAAACAATATGAGGGATGCTTTATTTCATTTGAAATGGAAAATCATAAATTTATTGAAGTATAACTAGAATAATATTTCTTGTATGTAGAAAATTAAAAAAAGCTAAACAATAGTTTTCTACTTACTTGTTATAAACAAAATAGAAAAATTTCCATGATATTTACCAGGATTGTTATCGATATAAACTAAACACTACTGGGGTGGAAGACTAGCTATATAACTAATAACTTTATTCTTAAATTTTAAATCATGTTGATTGATTGATTAGAGTGTACTCTGAAATATTTAGAACGATATTCTGGAAAACACTAAGCTCACCCATAAACCGTAATCTATTCACCAAATTTATTTTTAACACAGAGTCATTTTTCTCAGCTAATATAATTTTTCCAGGAACAGAAATATTTAAATCACATTCCTAAGATTCCCGGGAATTCATCGAGAATTAAACAAAATTATAAAAAAAACCATTAAAAAGTTGTACAAAACAGTTTTCTATTTTCGTATGCTTAGTTTGAAATAAAGTGTTAAGGTTTTTTCGGTATTTTCAATATTTGAATTTTTTAATATTTATATTCTTTCCTTGTTTGATTGAAGCTGATTTTAAAATTTTTGTTTAAATGCAGCAGTTAATAGTTATTTTACAGTAAATCGTTTATGTTTCCTCTATCTTAGGGAGAACGACCCAAATCCCGATTTACTTGGTTCGTTCGGGCTACTATTCAATTTATCGTATCCATGAACAACAAAAAATCAACAGGGTTACAGACTTACAGGTCTTAGTTAAACTTTTAGTACAAAATCTTAACGCAGGTTAAATCGCTGAGCTGACATCTCGCAACCTTAAAAAACAAAATGGATAAACATTTACGTTTCAATGGCAAGATAGTATCGACATTTTTCTTTTTTTGCATTTCTTCTTGCTCTTCTATAATTGCTCACTAAAAACAACTAGACATTTGCTTGGTCTACAAAAACCCAGCAAGCTATTGAGATTGTCAAATTGGCACTTTTAAATGCTTTAGTGTTGCGGTTTAGTGTGATGCTAGTGCAATCGATTTTGGTGGTGTGTTCTTACACCTTCAGATGATGGTGAGAAACATGCATAATTTAGCAAAGCGAAACTTTTCTATTACCGAGCTAGAGTGTTTTACGGTTAAGCTTAGTGTGTAAAAGTTTCGAGCTTATATCTAGAGATGTCCTTTCACCAGTATTACTTATCAAACAAGCCTAAAATTGCCTATTAGCCAAAAAAAGCTTATACTAGACTGATATTTTCGAGTCTGAATTTTCAAGAATTTGGTTTTACAAGGAAAACTTTATGTGTAACGTAGTGAATCAAACGTCATACCAGATGCACTTTATAGAGTTTTTATCAAAGCTACCATTTAAAAAGCTTGTGGCTTTAATTTCAACCTTGATTTAGTTGCTTATAATTCCACCGAATATTTAGAACTTATTTCCAAAATTTTCTTTGTCAAACTTTAAAGTTGACATTTTTCTCGGTGTTACTTCCTAAAAATTTCTAAATGAATAAAAAAATTCATTTGCGCTATCCGATATGTGGCTAATTTGAAGTTGTATTTACTTCGATCGTTGGTTATTTATGTACACGGAAAAAATTATCAATTGAAAATCACAGATGAACTTTTGTCAATCGATTTTTGTGTTAAACAATATTTTTTATGAAATTAACAATTTTTTCATTATAATGACAAAATTTTTCCTGAATTTAACAATACATTTTTATAGAATTAATTTCAGTAGAGAAATAATAGTGTTAATTAAATCGTATGATAAACATCCAAATTTTTGTGAATTTAACAAAGTCATTTATAAATGTTATATTTTATTAACATCAGACTTTGTTAAATTCACAAAAATTTGAATGTTTATCATAAAGTTTTGTTTATCATAAATTAGTTATAACTATTTTCAATGTTATATACTGATATGGGCATTAAATGTACATATTCCAACAATGTGATCATAAACGGTGTTAAGTTATCACCAATATAGAGTAGAGCGGGATAGTTAAAACTGGATTGACTAGAGAATTTGCCATTACTAAAAATTAATTATATGGAACCTTATATAAAACCTACCTTACAAAACACTTAAAACACACAAGTAAGATTCCTCTTTTAATGTATTATTTGTTACATTTGTGTGACTTATTCCACAATTACATATACTAAAAATAAAAAAGAAAAATATATATTAGATATATTAGATATATTAGATATATTAGATATATTATATATATTAGATATATCAGATATATTAGATATATTAGATATATTAGATATATTAGATATATTAGATATATTAGATATATTAGATATATTAGATATATTAGATATATTAGATATATTAGATATATTAGATATATTAGATATATTAGATATATTAGATATATTAGATATATTAGATATATTAGATATATTAGATATATTAGATATATTAGATATATTAGATATATTAGATATATTAGATATATTAGATATATTAGATATATTAGATATATTAGATATATTAGATATATTAGATATATTAGATATATTAGATATATTAGATATATTAGATATATTAGATATATTAGATATATTAGATATATTAGATATATTAGATATATTAGATATATTAGATATATTAGATATAATAGAAGACTGGAATATATACAACTATATCGCAACTCAAAATGCATTTAAACCTAAAATAATTGATCAAATGAATTTATCATTTAACAAAAACAAAAAAAAAATGTATCGAAACTATACAAGATTAAGTTTGGAAAAGGATACATCTGAAAAATATATTTCAATGGAATAACACAGCATCAAATGTTCTAAAGTACAAAAAACATTTCGGAATTATGGCTATACAATTGCGTTTAAAACTCAACAAACCCTAGACGCGCAAAGCCTAAGAAAGTACAAATTTTAGATACTGGAGTATTTCAATTGATTTGTTCTGACTGTACTACATCCTACATAGGACAAACACGTAGGTCCTTCGGTTAAAAATTTAAAGAACATGTTCGTAATATTGGTAGAATGTATGCATAATAAAACTTCGCTATACATATCAATACAACACAACATAACTATATTGACCTTAATACGAACCTGAAACTTCTATATATGTACAATGAGGAAAGGTAATAATATGGACCGAATGAAAGAATTATTGATCTATAAAAACAAAAGAAATATTAAATTACTTATAATAATGTTTCCAAACTTAATCTTGTATAATTTCGATACATTATTTTATTTTATATGATAAATTCATTTGATCAATTATTTTAGGTCTAAATCCATTTTGAGTTGCGATATAGTTGATTATATTCAACTCTTCTATTATATCTAATATATCTAATATATACTTATATGATTGTAAATAAAATATACGACATAATTATTAGAAATTTTTGATCGAGTAGGCTATGACGAAGGGATAAATCAGGTATACGACAGAATAAGTAATTTTATTTTCCTTAGTTCTGTAACTGAAGATGATTTTTTGCTAATCAAGATCAACATAACGAAAAAAAAAACTAAAAGAACCTGTAAGTATCAATAAATGTTTTGTGATATTCACCGACACAGAAAATAAATTTATATGCTGTTGTGAAAATCACAAAATGTTTAATGTTAATCACAAAATTGTTTATGAATAACACGTGCAGCATTATGATAAACTAAATTTTCATTTAAATTCACTAAAGGCATTCACTAACAAAAATTACCGTAAAATAAAACATACTGTTTTATTTTGTGAAGCGTCTTTTTCATTAAAATTGTTGCCTTTGGAATGAAGAGACGTGTGTCCATTAAAATAGTTGTTGTGATTTTTATCAAATTTTAATTTTAATTTTATCAAACAGTATAAGTATTGAAAACTTAGTAAGTGTTTTTTAATAAGTAACGAACATTTATAATTAAAAAACTGTTAGTACATATTTACACAAATTTCTATTACAGACATTTCTAATTCACTTTTCTAATTCATATTTCAGTAGTAGGAAAATTACGATTGGAAATATAAGTGTTAGTTTATCAAAAAGGTAGTTAGAATAGATTTAAAACAATGACGAGTTTTATATTCCTAATATATGTAAGGAATTTACAATTTATTTATGTAGTTTTAAAACTTGTTGAAACAAGTTTCACAATTTACCATCACCATATAGTTTATTTCTTGATACCTAAAATATTTAGAAACGATTTAGAAACACGTGTATAATAAGCATCTAGACACTTTTAACTTTTCCGGGAGCAATACACCTTTAGATAATTGTTGTTAAAATACTACTCCGTTAGAATTACAATCCTTGAAGGAATTTAAGATTTTTAAGATTTAATAAGGGAGATAGAGACTTAGTGTTAGCATTGATAAACATTTCGATCAGAATTCAGACATAACATTTTGTATAAGGAAGGCATGATCAACAATATAAACAAATATACGTGAGGATCAACTAAAATTATGGAAATTATTAAGCTCCTGGAATTTAGGGAAACATTATAGCTATTTGCTCAATTTGGTGATACATTACGTCAGTGGGAGAATGTTTCCTGCATCACTGTCTACTGTTTATGATGAATTAACATATATATATATATATATATATATATATATATATAGTTGAATAATGTCAGCAACTACTGAACCGCTAGACAATTCAAATATTTTGAATATGTTAACAACTTTCGTGAAAGGAAATCACTCCTACACGAAATATATAACTGTTCGATATCTTTCAGAGACATATATTCAAAATCGTTGGGTAATAAGTACCAAAATAATAAGAAAATATTAAATATTTGAAAATTGTAATAAAAAAAAAAGTTCAAAAGAAATCAAATAAATCACGCAAGGCAAGTTGGAAAATCAATTGGGCAGTGGCGAGGAATACTGTCAATAGCTACTGTAAGACAAATTAAGTTTGAAGGAATTTATGATCCATTGGAAAAGATATTACACACAATGATTGAACTAATATTGCAGATAACCAATCGAAAGATAATTTTGAGCGCTAGCCACAATATAAAGAACCGACTGGGTAAACATTGGTAGGGTTATTACACATAATATTTTTGCTTGTACAACGATTTTAATTTCTTTTTATTCTAATTTCAAATATTCCAGACTATTGTACACCATTCAAGAATCGTGCATGTAAGGATGCAGAGTCGAATCACATGTTAGAAAATGTACTATCAGATTAATCTATCACGGTATGAATATGGTTTAATTTAATATCTTAAAACTTAAATGTATTTAAAACAATTTTTTCTGTATTTCATTAGATGACTGATTGGCCACTTTTTTGACACATTCACTCCATTTTAAAAACCAACCCCATGGTTATATATCGTTGAAGCGCGTTTTGAAAAGTTATCGCATGAAAAGTTCAAATACAGCCACACATCACGTTCATACATATGATGATCGAAATGAACTTTCAGCCAGCAATAAATTACATCAATCACACAACTTTTGAGTATATGACATTCGTAATGGCATTTGGGCATGCACATAGATTGTCGATATTCTATGAATGAGTATATCAACATCCAGCTGAGGAAGGTGCGTTGAGCATTCTTAAGTCAAAGCAAGATATTTAGGGCCAAGCAAATCTCAGAGATTGTAAAAGATTTTACTTTTACATTTAACTAAATCAGACATTTAGTTTAATCCCAATCATTCCTATAACGTCGGCTGAATATTAGTTTGGTTCTTACGTCAAATTTGTGTTTTTTAAACTGAGAATGTAGCCTGCGATAAGATTAAATATCTTCGCTTTTTCATACTCAATTGATAAATACAGCATTCAACTCGTACGCTGACCAATATTACTAAGTATTTGAAATGGTACTTTTGTAAAGACTCTTGCTAATAATTGAAAAGAAGGAGAGTTTTTCGAATCACAATTTTGGACTCAGAATTAATCACTTTACAATCGACAAGGAAAATAGGATTACTAATGCTTTGAAAAAACACTCGAAAAAACCAGGTTAGTGTTACTTGATATCAATTAATTAATTAATAATTTTTGGCATTGAGAATTGTTCATTGCGCTGCAAACTTTATTTCCGAAGAAATACAATTAAGTATTAAAATCATTAGAATCACACATAACTAAATGATAAATTATAAGAATAAAACTACCCCACAAATATTCTAAAATAAAAACAATAATGGCCGAAGTTTTTCAAGTAAGCGTTATGCGCCGCTATTTTACTTATGGTTTCCTAATGATTTACCAAAACTAATGGAAGAATGCAACATAATGGCAACATAATGGCCATAACACATGGCGCTAAACTACGATGGAAAATTAAAGCAAGAAAACCTTATACTAAAATTTGATAAAATGTATTAGCAAATACGCCAGACACTTCCAAACATCTGCTATAATGATTAACTATTGATATATAAGTAAATCCTAACATCTGCAAAGATTTCATAATAAGTCGGGACCATAACCAATGCCACCTAATAAATGATGTTTCAAGGTTGATATTGGCCGGTTGAAAAAGTTTTTAAGATTTCTCACAAATATCACTGCAAGTGAAGGATTATTTTTAAAACTTAAATGACCGCATGCAATCAACCATTTTTTCGTTCAATGGAGTAGAACAATTGCCAATTCCGGTTTTCGTCCGAAATAATAACTTACAAATGAAAATAATTTTCGGTCGATATTCGATATATGTAATGGTCTTAAACCCAACAAAAATATGGTTCATGCATTTTACATCTTGATATTTTCCTGATACGAACGATTTAGGATACCTTCGAGAATTCAACATTTTCTGTGCATACATCGATATCATAATTTTGTTGCTACTGCTATTTTTGCTGGTATTGCGCTGCCTTAAATAAGTATATAAATTATTGTTTTTCAAAGAATTTTCATCTTAATATAGAAAGATGAAATCGAATATGTATGTATGCATGTATGGATGTACCAATCTAAGGAAACAATTTTCTTTTATTTTTTATTTTTTTGGTCGAGAAAATTTATATATCCATATTGTGAAACTACACATTTAATGAGCATTTTGTTATTGTTGTTGTTGTTGTTGTGTGGGTGAGTGTATGTCTTGGGGGAGGTAAATTAAATCGAAGAACCGGATATGAAGGAGGATATTGTAAAAATAAGATGAAAAATCCTATTATAATTTTGTTTTTTATCGAATATCAATGCTTCATTAGGATGATATATACGAGTGGTTTTTCTTTCGTCGAGTTTTCCGACCATTTTTCTTATTTTCCAAGTCTTTGTTGTTGCACTCTCGTTTTATTGCAATATAATACTGGTTCAAAGATGTATGTACCATAACCATGAACAATTGTTGCTATTATTTTAACCTTATGGTCTTTGTATATTAAGAATTTGGTTGAGTTGGCTTCAATTGTGTAGTTTTAACAATGTTTCAGGTTGCAATGATATTGGTATGGCTTTAATCATTTGTTAAATGAAATAAAGTAATTGTTTTAAGCTCTATTTTACTGAAACGGGTGAATTCAAGA